>JAHWFO010012390.1:4580172-4666945 GCA_023313115.1 Rhysida immarginata | reverse complement strand
AAAACCCCCCCCCCCCCCCCCAAGATAACGTCCTGGCTATACAACGTAAGAAAACCACTGACCTATATAAATAACTCGATAGCGCTTCCGGCGAAAAACTTGACGCCACCGGAAGTCGCCCTTACTATGATGGCGGATGGCAAGAAATCTCATCGTGTGTGCAAAGCACAGATATATAGTAAATAGATCGCCAGAGCTTTAGCTTTAACATTGTTGCTAGTGAAGCCAATTGCGGCCATCTTAGCTCACTACACTTTTCAAGCCATATCACAAACATACTTGAACATACAGATTCAATACGAAGTAAAGGCATTAAATAATGGAAAAAATTGTTAATAGATCAGTTTATAATAGATTGACCATCTCTAAAAATTTATAATTATTTTTACACCACTTCCATTTAAATGTCATTATTCGTGAATATTTATTTTATTACACTCGTATGCCAAAAGTCATGGGCCTTTTTGTATGGGTCAAAAGTTACTGGTGTTTTTGTTAGCCTGTTGCTTGCATTATTAAAAAAAAAGTCTCTTTTTAAAGTCTTTTTAAATATATTTTTTAAATATTATTTGAAACTATTCAGGTTAAATATTCATAGTCTAAAAAATATAGACTGCTTTTCTGTGAGAAAGAAAACAAGATTATCAATAATCCTGTAGGTGGAAAAATAAAACAAAAACGAATAACTGATGGTTATAAGAAATACATAATTAATTTAATTGAAAATTAAATAACATGATATTAAACAAAAATTACAAATTGATCTCTAAGTCCAATTGTAGAGTAGCCCTATCTAAACATAATTTCTAGCGGCTATAATTTAAAATAGTTGGAAAATTTTTTTCATAAGATCATAAGAACGCGTACAGCATAATCTTTGTAGTGAAGCAATATGGCGCGCTTGGCTTCATCGAAGTGGCGGGTTCTAGCGATCTATTTACTATATATCTGTGGTGCAAAGTTTGTTTGATTGTTGGATCAATTCTGATTTTTAATGCCAGAAACAGAGCATTGTAAAGGTAACAAAGTAAACTTAACAACTGGTCAAAGTAAATTGTTAATTAATTAAAAATAAGCTTTTAAATACTTTAAATCAAATTTTTAATGTGTGTAGGGTTTGATTAAGCAGTGTGTGTTTCGTAAATATTATTTACTTTATACTCTGCCAAACCAAAAAGATAATATTTAATTATATTAATAAAAAGTTTTAATTTAAATTTTCCCATCGAATTAATTGTACTGAAATAATCCCGAATAAAAATGTCACAAAAAAGTTTAAATATTGCCCCGACCAATATGGCGTCCAGTGGCGTCACCCTTTTTAAACCTCTTAATGAGGGATGCGCCATCTAGTTATTGATATAGGTCAGTGAAGAAAACGCGCTCGCATACGATATCGATAAACTAGACGCCATGTTTATTCTCTCTCGACAAGAGGCTCTCGCTCCAACCGTGCATGCGCAGTGTTAGATCGTGATTGTAAATCGCGCCTATGGGAACCGGCACCCTCTGCCGATAATCGAATACGACTCGCGTCGATGCTTATCAAATCGGGCTTCTCAATCGCAGTGGCCAGGAGTAGCGACCTGTCGGAGCTATGGGAACCAGCCTATAAACTTCATCTACATATTCGATCTTGTTACGTTGGCTTTATTCAGTTGTTTGCAGTTAATCTGGACTATAATTTACAAGATAGCATTTTAATTTCTTGATACGCATTTTCCGATAGCTAAAAAAAGATGCGACCGAATCGATAAAAAGAATCGACCGAGTAGTAGATACAATGCGAGGAAATGAAGTGTCAAGGGCCATCGATAGAAAAAGCTCGTAAATGGCGCCAAAATGACGTTTCTAAATATTGACACTTTAAATACTAAATAAAAAAAAAAACATGTTTCATAAATATGTCATTTGATGTCATTCGCAAAATGACGAGGGACACACCCAATTATGGGCAGTTTATTAGACAATATATGAAAGACTACATAATAACTGATAGTTTATAAAAATTACGCTGCAATTTAGATCTCTTCCTTAAACTCCAGCATTTACTTTCGGCAATGTAAAAAATTAAAATAATAATAATCTACTTTCCATTTAGTTTTCAATCTAATTTTAACTTTCCATGTAGTTTAAAGTCTAATTTTCATTTTTTAACTTCTTAAGAACAATTGTACTTCTGTAAAGAATGGCATATACTGAATTATTGATAATCAGTTACTATTATACTATTTTTCTTTTTTTTATCTTACGGTTCTGACGAATAAATTGTAAATGTCTACAACTGTATAAATTCTCCATCTTAGGCGAAAAGCTAAAGGATAAATAAGATTAATATAAAATAATTTTTTGCAAGCTCGGATGTCCTTTATTTCACCTTTCAATTCTCATTATGACCTGAACTGCGAACTTTATCGGTAAAGCTTTTAAAATTGACCGAATAACGGATCAAAGGTGTGCAAATTTGAAAAGTATATTCTGAGCAGAGTTTAGTTGACAGAGCAAATCGGCTAACTATTATAATTTGATTATTATATTTACTTTTGAGTTCACTGTTCAGTTGATGATCGTTATGATTATTCAAATAATTGTCGTGAACTTCATATGGTTAAATATACCTAATCGTACAGTTCGGAAGTTTAGAAACTTAATACATTGTTATTGATTATGATATTAATTGGTCTTTCACCCCCAATTCCAGTGAAAGATAAATAATAAAGGTGTCATTTGAGATCATCAATCTTAAGCTCCTTAGAATTGAAGGTTGCTTTGGGAATAGATTACGGTCATTCTGTTCCAGTAGAATAATAAAAATCTATCAGCCTCCTTAATCGTTTCTCTGGTAATTTGAGATTATCATTTGTAAAACGACTTAACTTATATTTGTTTTTTTTTTTTTCGGATGACGCCTGTTCGCTACTTGACGACCGTTCGAGTGTTATTGATATCGTGCTGACGTTAAATATTCATTCATGTACAATCACTTTTTATTGCCATTGCCATTCATCGTATCGATTTCATTTATCGTTTATTTATTACAAAGAGGGGTTTATTGCAAAGAACTGTTAAACATTACAGTCACACAATAAGAAATTGAGCAGAACCCCGTATCCCATTAGCCAAAACGAAAAACATCATTACCACCGACCAAATATTGTTAGAAGATCTATATTTAGTTTATTTAATGGCTTTCATAAAATTTATTAAATTTATAAAAAGGCACGGTTATTGATAACAACAATATAAACTGTTTCGGAATTGCTCAGCAACAAGGATAGGATTCTTAAGAGTCATAGTCGGAAGTGAATACCGTCTAGACGGATGGAGTTGAAGCCTCTCTAGTCTCCGAATAAGATTTCATATAGTTACCGTTTCTTTGTGAGTGTTTCATTCAGACACTAATTCTTTACAAGTAGAAATACATCTTAAATTGATAATATTTCGTGGTTGTTGATGAATTTTAAAATCTGCCCTGTCTTAATTAAGATTATATAACACATGAGTAGAATAAAACAAGGGTAAGAGTCGAATACAGAATTGGAGTCTGAATTAAGAATGCAAAAATTGCTCTATGGAAATGGAGAAGTTGAACAAATTCCTGTGGACTTCACGCCCCTCAAGAAAGATAATTTTCAGCGTAAATAAACCAAAAACTCTGAATACTTAACAATTGTGAACTCTTCAATACATGGGACATCATTTTAACATAAAATGACTTATTAAGCACAAATGAACATTTCAGCTACTCTGCAGTTTTTATTTATTGAAATGTAAAAACGTGGTGCCTCCTACATTGAAAACTTCACTATAATTTTAACATTAATTATAGCTTTGGAGAAATTGATTTTTTCTTTTTTCTTTTAAATTATAGCTCCTCCAAAAAAGTTTTTGAACTTCTTAGAAACTTTGTCTAAAAAGGGAAACCTCTTACCACACTTCCTACCTAATTTTCCTAGAAAGTTATTCATATGATCAAATTTTTAAAAAATCGCTTCAAGGCATTGCTTAAATTGAATTTTCACTTCTTATTAAACCAATTTGTCGCTCAACTAGAAGAAAAACAAGTAAAGATTACTATTAAAGAGGAGCATACTATAAGTTAAGAGTAATCTGTGGATACTTAAGTTAAGAAGAGAGAGCGGTCCATCCACTTTTTCACAAAATATTTTATTGATTCATACTTGCATATTTCTCCTCTCATGCTTGTTGATGGGTTCGTTATTTCATTTAATCTAATTTATTAATTTTATCGCGATATAAAATGCGAATATTGATATCACTGAATGTTTGTGGATTGTTAAGCTCTATAATTTTTCGCGGAAAGTCACCATTTAAATAAAAACGAATATATCGATTTTCTTAAATTGTTAAAATCTTGTATAAGAATTCACAAGAAGGAACAAAAGAGGAAACCACTAGTCCACAAAACAAATGTACATTGATTGATGTTTTAAATAAATTAAATTATTTTTTTTCTTCAGCTACTATCGGTTTTATTTCTTAATTCTTTTTAATATGTTTGTTCACTGACCTTGTTTTTTGGGCCTCGGCCTGTTGGGGGCAACACGGGGCCTTTTTCTCTCTGGTCTATCTGGTGGGGTATTCCCCGTTGTTGTTATATTATTATTATTATTATTATTATTATTATTATTATTATTATTATTATTAATAAACTTGAGAATGTTCAGCGCACCTTCCAACGCTTCTTGTCTCGTCGCTTTCCAGATCGCAATGATCTTTCTATAGCCTCGCTTGAGCAACTTAGAAATCAATCTGGTCTCAGATTTCTGCATCGTATTATGCACAACAAATTTAATTGCAATTTCATCTCGAGGATCTATTTCGTGGTGCCCAATCTACGACGGCATCATCAACAACACACCACGTTCCATCCACCGCTACCTCGACTTACGCAGTCTCTTCGCTCTCCATTATTTAGGATCCAGGAGCTGTACAACAGATATCAAGATCACAGTGACATTTTTTGCCCTAAGACACTTACTGCTTAAACGCTTCTAGGACTATTAACATTACATACCTAATGTTATCTTGTTGTTCGTATTGTAATAGACGTGTACAACTCTATCTCATCTTTATTTTATATATTAATTGGTTAGGTTTTTATTTTTCTTATGTTTTCCTTTCTTTTTTATATTTTTCACTCTTGTAACCGAGTTGGCGCAAGCTGTTGGGTACAAATAAACTGAATTGAATTGAATTGAATTGAATTTTTATTATTATTATTTTTGAATCAAAATTGGACGCAGTGATAAGACCCTGAAAACAGCTAACGTTTCGGATAGAGATTATCCTTTGTCAAAGCTAAAAAAAAAAAAAAAAGAACATTGTAAATTACATCGTTTTCAAATTGCTTTAGTACACTTTTTCATAATTATTTAGTACGATTTCTAAAGCAAAGTGAAAAAATTGTAAGATTGTATATCGTACTTTTAGTACAATTAGTATTTGAAAAAAACTTGTAGTTATTTTTGAATTTATTTTTCTATTGACTTATTATTGCATGTTGCCATGAAAGATCATAATATTATGAATCATAATTTCATGTACAAAATATTTCTTTAAATACTTTTTAAAAAATTCTTTTATGAAATGCATATAAATATGACCCAGTAATATTACGAATTCAAGCACTCTCACGCGGTTTACACCAATGAAAACGGAAACTCAAAGTTTTTAGCCGCTTCCATTAACTTGGCGATCCTAGCATGCAAAACGGTATTGATTCGGAATTAAGATTGCGACTCCCGAGCGTTTGCTATGGTGATTGGAATTACAATCTAAAAAATAAAATTAAAAAGAAAAGGTAAATGTGTAGCGGTGCGTTTATTTTATTATGAAATATTTTATCTTTCTTTGATTTAATATTAGACGCGCCACGACGCTTAATTTCATTTTCCGTAATTAAAATTTTGATTCGGAATCTGAAAATAATTTAATATTTTTATTCATCTTTTTGTAATAAAATGCTCAGAATTATTACTTTTTTGTGTAGATATTCGGTGTCTTAATGAGAGTTAACGTCAATAAAGAAACCTATTGTTATGAAACAAAATAAGTATTTATGAATACGCAGGGTGAACTAAAAGATCGCTAAGGAAAAAACTCATTTATTAATGCAATACTCGTTGAATTCATAGACGTATCCGAGAGTTGGGTTGATGGCAGTTATCGTTGTTGCCACGGATCTCAACAATCCATTGTCTCTTGCGTAGGATTAAACTCTTCCTCCGCCGCTCTAATTACACCCACATTTTGGTGCTTTTAATTCTCAAAAGGGCTCATGGAGCCTTTAAAACGCAGATCATGTATAGCATGTTGCAGAGTTATAAGTCCCTCGAAGCTCAGTAGCTCATGGGCGGAGTTAATGGAAGAGAGGCATTATCAGTGAGTATAATAAATATCCAAGTTTTTACCTCCTTGCAAATGATCGAAATGTCCTTCCCTGGTGACTCGACAAACGTCAATCATATAATCTAGCTCATGCAACGTCGTTGCAACATGTTAGCGTTGATTGATAATAATAATAATGAATTTGAAAGGGGTGGTTGTCAAAGAACCAAGCACTGCGACCTCAGGTCTATTGTACTATCCCCAATGATGATGAGAGAACGATTATGATAGCGTTGATTGATAGTAGTAGTTGCATCCGTGATTATTTGACGAAGCTGAAAACGTACCACTGTATTTGTCACAAAAAACTCGTAGGTTCCTTTCCTCTCATCAGTTGGTATGCTATTAACTTTTATATATGACTTTTAACTATTTTCGTGGCGAAGAGATCACCTTGAAAATGAGTCTAGCAGTAGGAGTTTGCAGTTTAGAAATTGAGGCGATTTTATTTATTTTTTGGTTTTATTTGATGGAGTATCTTTCTGTGTCCGATTGCTTTGAAAACTGTCTGATAATGTGAGCAAAAAAGTATCCTGATGAGCAAAGGAAAATATAATAGATGAATGTTTAAAATCACAAGAATTTACTGTTCGCTAAAATTGCTCTCTAACTTTTCAATTAGCTATATATTACGAGAAGCCATCTCAGAAACACTGTTATCCGTTTTATATTTTATAATTTGAAAGTCTATAAATGTGGAAATTTAAGCACTTTCTGAAAAGTCCAGCTGGCTGAAATCTTTGTGATTTTGCGGAAATTCTTAAAAAGCAACCGCAGAGAGAAGTGAAGCGGATTTTCCATGCTTTTTCAGAGTTTCACTTATGGAAATGGATTTTTTCCTTCCTCGGCACCAATAACGGAGAACCGCAAACCTTGACGGGCTTTACCAAGCAGATTAAATCCCCGTTGGGTTGCTACGAGTCGCCTTCAGTGTGCAGGTGGCCCTTGTTTGCTTCTTGTCAGCCGGACCGATTTGCCTTTCGAGGCCGATCAGCGCACATCCCATGAAAAAGACTCAGCAGGAATTTAATTACAATCTTCGGTCGAAGGCTGCAGAAGAGAATGGACAACCGACGCCAATTCAAAAGGCGATTTACCTTTGAATGGATTCAAATCATTCAATCGTTTCGCATTGTCACAGCACAATGGGGAAGAGTTGGCTATCCAAACGGACCCCACTTGAGATTTATCAGTTAATACACGGAAAATCCGCTTATCTTGTTTAGATGAAACGTAAGCGGTGTTTCCAAATGAGAGTTTGAAATTAATCCGACAAACGAGCTTCTTCAGTTGAAGGGAAACTTTCATTTATATCTCGGCTTAAGTTAAAGGAAATCCTTCAATCGATATTTGATATATTATCTTCAATGCTAGCTCCTTTTGGAATTCTTTAGACTTTTTCAATTAATAAGATCTAATAAGAAAATTCCACTTGAGATTAAATATTAAGCGCCACTTTTCACCAGGACAATTAATCTGCTCGGGATTGCTTCTCTTATGAAATGAGATCAATGAAGTCTAATGCATGATTGGCAGACCTAATTGAAAACATGTAAAATAAAAGGCCGTACTATGGAATCGAGGGTTGGAATTTATAACAATCTTGAATTGTGTTCGATGAAAAACTGATATTTCAACAGCCATATTGACAAGTTAATCACTGAAATAAACAAAGTGGTTTTTTAATGATAAATTTAAGGAAGACTTTAATAAATGTCACGAGTATCTGGTCGAACTCTATTTGCCTCTAAACAAACTTATAAAAATATCTTTCGATAAAATGAAATAGATTTTCGTCATCTCCGACTTTTGCACGACAACCTCTTTTCCCACTTTATGATAATGTACGGTGAATATGCGATAAGTTGAAATTGTTGGGGACTGAAAAATCGAGTTTTCGCTAGTTCGACTTATGGAAATTAATAACATTTATATATATTTTTTCGCCAAACCTTTTTCCTTTAAATTAGGATTTTTTCTTACGACTTTAAGTTAATTTTCTCCTCCAGTCTAAGAAATTAAACTTGCGGATTCAGCACAAATTTTAAAAGAAAACACTAGGACTTCCGTAAGTATTCGACACAAACGAATATTCGACTTAACGCGAATTCACTGTTTAATAAAAAGTCAAAATATGTGGGAATTAACATTTGTGATTTGAGTGATTCCTTTCATCCAGTTGGTTTGTCAGAGATACAAATATTCGGCATTTTTATAAAGATTTTATTTGACTACGAGCTATTTAATCAGGAAAAATAACCGTTTGTGGCGCTGCCTTGTTTTTTATCACTCTTAAGAATACAGGCTTATTCAAAAGTACGTGAAACATTTTAGAAATTGAGAGATAAGCTTTCCAAAATTTTTTCTCATACTTGACAAATGCTCAGTGCGTCCACGCTTGCTCGAGCGGAGACATCTATCAGCATATCACAGTTGCACGGTGTCGCAGGCGATTGTGAAGTTCCTGGAGATTAGTAAGAAGTGGGGCACAAAGAAAACACTCTTGGGATTAAATTCGGGGATTGAGGTAATCACTGCATTAGAGCGTCATTTTTCTGATATATACATTCTATCTAACATCATGGAAAATTTTCATTGGGATAGGTCAAAATGAGCCTAAATATACTTGCACAAGATTGTTCTATCGGCGTAAGAATTACCATTACCCGTCGCGTAGTTTTTAGGTGGTGAATTTATAAAATGCTTCACAGATATATTAATGACCTTATATCTATTCCTATTTGAATGCAAATTTTAATAAAAATAATACTAATATTAATAGACTAATAATAAAAGTCAATTATTAGTTAATTTCCTTTTTGAAAGAAAGGATTCAATAAAAAATATTAAATCGGAATTATAAAGGAAAAAAGAAAGATGTCTAAGATTGAAGAAGCGAAAACAGGCTGTTAAGGAAATTGTTATTCACTTGGAAAACATTATTGATGAATCTAAGTGGAACCCAGATGGTGCACACACGAAACAGCTGACACAAGTGAAGGCGGGTGCCAGTGGGTTAACGTTACGGCACGGTTAAATTTGAGCGTTTCAGTCCTTCATGAGAGATAGAAAAACAGATTTCATCCGCCTAATTAAACTCTCCAAACAGCTCATTTGCATCTCCTAGCTGTCCGAGTTGAGAGCGTCTATCTTTTAAAAGCAACCCCTGAAAGGTCAAGTCAGCTTCACTGCATTACAATTTGTATAAAGTATAGTCAAACTGCAAGATCGAGAGCCCTGAAGGGAAGGATCGATTAACATAAAAAAAAAAATGGAAGTACGGGTCATATTCCCTAGACGGGGCAAGAAAGAAATTAATTCACGACTGAGAATTAGCTTCACTTTTTTTTTTTTTTTTTTTTTTGTTAATCGATCATTTCATTCAGTGCTCTTGAGCTTACAGTTTCACTATCCTACCTTATGGGATGCATTAATTGGGTTCTTATTAAGTTTAAGAATTAGATTCGTATTTTTTAAACTTTATTTTATAAAAGAAGCCATTATATTATGTTAAGTAAAGAGTAAAGTTTATTAATAGGTGACTGTCAGGTGGGCGTGTACGTTCTTCACTAATAATTATAAATTAACGGATAACTGATTTTTTATTTTTGATATCTCAACAATAATAATTTTTTTTTCAATTTCAATTTCAATTTATTCAATTCACTTCAAAATAATTTTCATAAATTAAAAAGATTCTTATAAACAATACATCAGAAAATTTGAAAAATCAAAAGGTCGTAAAGCAATACAAATGTGGTCCCTCATTTCAGACGCCATAGTTAGCTTGTGAGTATTGAAAGGATACAAAATTCAAGCTCCAATAATTTGAAAAATAAAAATAAAATTTAACAAGACCCAATGAAATAAGGATCCTCAATACGCAAATAACAGCATGAACGAAAATCAAAACAAATTAAATTAAATTGCCGTGTGCGTACTCTATAATTACTTAAGGTATTTGGTGTCTTGAAGGGTCATAACATTTCTAAGGCTATATTCCGTAGGCCTATAATAATAATATCAGGTCGTTGCATATCAAATGTCGGATTTCGAGGTGAGTTCCGCGCTTGAGCACTGTTTCCACGTTTAGTAGCAAGTACCCATAACAAAGTGGTACATTCCCAGAGATAAACCTATCAGCGACCATCTGCCTGAAATTTGCATGTCTGCGATGATATTTAATAGCGTTTGAACCCAAGCGAAGTAGTCATGACTTCATACGAATTACGTGTGATAATGCATTACGAGTTCAGGTTGAATCACACTGCATCCAACGCCTTTCGAAACATCAATAAGGTATTCGCTGTAGGCACCATAAACGAACATACTGTCCAACGTTGGTTCCGAAAATTTCGGGCGGGAGTGACGGACCTGCCAAATGAGCCACGCGGCAAACCGCCCAACGTGTTGAATGACGTTGATCTAAAGCGATCTGTGGAAAAGGACCCGTCAAAAACTGTTACGGACCTTGCAGGGGATCATGCTGTACCAGCGTCGACTGTCAGTAGACACCTTAGGACCACCGGCAAAGTGAAAAAACAGGACAAATGGGTCCCACATGAACTTACGGAAAACCAAAAAGAGCGTCGTTGGAGGTGTGTACGAAATTGCTTTTGCGCCATGAAGAAGCGGGGGATTCTTGATCGCATTGTCACCTGCGACGAGAAGTGGCTCCTATACGACAATAGGAAACGGCCAGCACAATGGCTGGTCGCTGATGAACCCCCGTGACAGTTTCCTAAAGCCCCGTTGCACCTCAGGAAGCTCATAGTTACAGTTTGGTGGAACATCCGTGGTGTGTAGTGTGCATTACAGCTTCCTGCAGCAGGGGGAGACGATTACCGCTGCAACCTACTGTCGTGAACTGCATCGTATGTACTCAAAACTGTCATACGACTCAAGGCGTCCTTGTGCACGTCCTGCACTTGTGCATCGCAAAGGCGTCCTTCTGCTGCATGACAACCCGCGTCCGCACGTTGCACGAACGGCCGTAAGGCGCTACAGGCTCTGGGCTACGAGGTGCTTCCATTCCCCCCCCCCCCCGGAACTCTCCGGACCTCTCCCCTACCGACTACCATCTTTTCCAGAGACTGGACAAATTTCTCCGGAGGAAAACATTCCTAACCCAAGCAGACGTCGAAAACGCATTCCGGGAGTTTATTGAGTCCCGTGACCATGGATTTTATCGGAGAGAGATTGAGAAGCTGCCAAATCGTTGGCAACAATGTTTGGATTGCAATGGGGGTTATTTCGAATAGCACGTGTGAAGGTGTCCTTTCTAGAGGGCCATTAAAGATAACCTCTGCAATCCGACATTTGATATGCAACGACCTGATAATAATTGTTTTGCATAGTCAATTTATGTATTATTAGAAGACTCTGTAACCATTAAAATTTACAGAGATTTGAAAATATAATGTAAACACTTGATAAAATATGAAAGACCGTCGTTGCTGCTTAATGCAGTCAAAATTTGCATGAAATTGGAAGCATTCAAGTTCTGAATGGTAGTTAATGGAATTTTAAATGACTCGTCATGTAGAAGCTGGTAAACTTCCTTGAGAGATCCTGGAGGGATATTGGCGCCTAAGTATTTTCTAAAATAGACCACAAGACTAGATAATGTTGAGATCGTTGAGAAATGGATAAAAGGTCAGTGTAATGTTGGAAAACCCATCTCAAGTGAGTAAAAACATTTGCGCCGCGGATGGAACTGTTTCTCAAAGTTTTTTTCATTGTGCTTGCCATTATTCTGCATTAAATATGATAATTTGAATTGCAGAAAACACGATAAGGCTGCTCAAATTCATGACCGCCAGATTTAGACATCGAACCGTAAGTTTCTTTAAGCGTTTTTTTTCCTACACGCAAGAATTCTAGTATTTGGGCTCCTTGTGCCACTGCTTTTTTTGGTTGCATCCGCCTAAGATTTTTGTAATTACCTTTCATAAAAATTTTATTTATGAAGCTCTCTTAGGTTTAAACGAGATTATGAACAAGCAGATTCAACTATGTATTCGCTTTCCTAGCAGTTTACTTCTTGAATTTAACAATAGCTTTTGATACCCATCTCTCTTTTACTCACCTTACATGTCCGTTCATTGCAATGTTAACATTTTTTTTACTTTTAACAATGCATGCTGTTATGATTTTCAATATTCTTGATGCACGTAATAAACTGCAAATTTGTGTTATGGTTGCATAGCTTGTGTGCGCGCGCCATCAATTGGCCCATTTTATAATCTGTTGAAAATATGATCAGAGTAAAACAAGAGCGGTTAGCGATATGGGAGAACAATAGTCGTTTTTATTCATATACAACTAACAGGATGTATTTCTATCATGTTGTCCAATCCGCTCTGTTATAAAATTACATCTCTCGCTTGTTTCGTGATAAAGTAAAAGTTCCATTATTTTGAAATATACAAAATTTTTATCTTTCGATATTTTATCATAATTATATTATTTTACAAGCATTTTCCAAGCTACTACATGAATTAAAGATAGTCACGTGAATAAAAATCTGAGTAGAAGAGCATTACAGATCGTATTTTCAAAAACAGTTTAAGTAAATAAGACACAAGATTTCATTATATCGGTATAATAATATTTAAATATCTTTCTTACTGTTAATAAATTTAAATTTGGAATGGAAATTAATATTTTGTTTTATATAAAAATTATGACATCTAAAAATGTCGTAAGATTTTAAACAACCACTTTATAGATAACAGAATTACGCGGGAAAAATCACTGAATTACCAGATGTGACTCTTTGAAATATTTTTCATCTTTTACTTGAGATGTTTTTATCGATTTCATGGCGAGATTTTTGCCAGAGATAAACAACTTATTGCTACTATGTTTTCCAAAAATCTGGTTTTGATTTGTAATGTGAAATCTAGTAAGAAAGAGGAAAATGAAAGGTAGTGAATGCTTTTTGAATGTATTCTTTTTTTGAATGTTTTTTGAAGTTTTAATCTTGCTTCAATTCGAAAAAAATCTTTCTTTAAACAAACAAAATAAAATCATGCCGAAAATCCCAGTAGAGATACGGAGAGGAAATAAAAATTTGGAAACGCTTGGAATTTAAGCTAAAAATTTAAGCTCTGTGCTGAAAACTTCTCCATTTGAGATTTCCTTAAGCTAAGGCAGTTTTTTATTTAGAGCCTCTAATTCATGATATGAAATTTCCATTTGTAAATGAGTTTTTTTTTCATTTTCCATTTGTAAAAAATAGAATAAATACGAGAAATAAAGGAAACGAGAATGTTTATTTAATTTATTTTTTAACATCTATTTGCAAAGTCATCTTCTATTATGATAACGGCAGCAATGCAATTGCGTGTTGGTTTTCAATTATCTGACCTTTTTCTAAAGGAAAGAACAGAAACAGTTCGATGTGGGTTCATGTTTTGTTTTTTTTTGTTTTTTTTAAGAAGAAGTAACTTTAAATTTCATTTAAGGATCTTAAAAAAAAAGAATTATAAGCATTTAATGTCAAAGATTTAATTTTCAGAAAATTAATTTTAATCCAATGAGTTTTTAAAATAAATTGAGGCTTTAAAATAAATATTAACGGAAAACATTATCCGACTAGTTTAGACTTTATTTCCGGCTTTAGCAAGGAATAACAATAATATATATAGGTGTATACAGAATATGTCCTCTTTTGTTATCTTTGGGAAGCCAATTAGGCGGTTTGCCTTGGTCAGGCCGGTATTTCTGATTGTCCAGCAGTAGGTTAGGGCATTTCTAAGCAACATGAATAGAAGCACTATTAATGATGGAATAATATGAATTAATTTCGAAACTCATAACCATCAAACACGTATATCATAGAAATGATATAATTACAATCATTTTGAAAGCTACGCCATTATAATTAGTTTTGCTAACAATATACCATCTTACCAATGAATTTGACATCTTACTAGCATTAGATAAAGATGCTTTATTTAATTTTACAACTCAAGTGATCACCCCCAACCCTCTTCTCCCACACATTTAATGGGCCTGCTACCCTAAATGACACCAATAAAAAGCCATCAACGCAAGTCTGACTTTCCCTTCCCTAACCAAGAAGGGAAAACCAAGTCTCTAATTTTAGTGTTCTGTTATTAAAATTCATTATAATGGTGCAGCTCTCAAAATGATTGTAATTATATCATTTCTATAATGTACGTATTGGCAACCATAGGCTTTGAACATATAATGTACGTTTTTTTGTAAATTAACTTGTATTACATCCATTTATGCCTTTTCCTAGCTCAATGTCAAAGCAATTTACTCTAAATTTAAACATTATGTAATTAACTTAAGTCATTAATATTACCTATGTATAAACTTCAAATGTTCTAATCTGATGTTCATCACCACTATCCAATGCCCTACCCACTGCTGGCCATTTAGAAATACCCGGCCTCATCCCGAGGCTTTCCACATAATTGGCTCCCCAAAATATATATAGTTTCCTTGTTGTTTATTCAGTCTAGCTCTGATGATGGTGAAAACCTAAATGCATTAGCAATATAATAAGCTCATAAGTTATTGCTTAAACTGGATCAATTATTATTTTGCATTAAAATTTTTTTTTTGTAAAAACATTAAAAAAAATCGGATGCTATCAGAATTGAGGCTTTTTGCTCGCTTACAACTTTATTGTCCTTGGTCACACCCAAGGATTTTCTCTTTCTTTGAGCCAATAAGGTCATCCCACATTTCATACTTTTTTCTTTCACCCTTACCCTACTCACATCAATTTTTCTTCAACCAGAGAAGCCTAGCGTGTTGAGCTTTGCTTCGGGTAGGCGCCTCTGTGTCTGCTGCTCTCCATTGGAAGAACTCAGTTGCACGGAAGCTGAATGAATGGCAGCAATGACCTGCTCTCCGAAGGTTAAAAGATTTATGTATATATCTTACCCTAAAGGAGCGTTCGTAGTATTTCGTTATGATTAAAGAGTGTCATAAATTAGAATGAAGAACTAAGTAAATAGAATATCTTCTAAAAATAAGAAGTGAAAAAAGTAGTTAAAGATTGAAGAAAGTAAACACATTGTTTATGTATGATGAACTAAATTTACAAAGTTATACACTGAACTACACACAGATATTCTAAGAGCAAATTTTTGGATTTAGCTGAGCATATTTTAAAAAGATGGGCATAAAAGTAATTTTCATAGGAAAACAACATTTAGCCTATTTAAAGTAAACGTGAAGATATAAATGTAGACCTTGAATGTCATATGAATGAAATAAGGGATAAAATGTGCACCGAGGCCAAAGGGAAGTCATTAAAGCAATCCATTGACTCCGCGACCCAAAAATCGATACGAAAAGCGCGCATCTTTATGGTGTTAAATCCATAAACATGAACATGAAATTTAAATCATTGGGAATTAAAAGCGCGAAAAATATCGGCGTATCTTACCATAAAGTAAAATCTGTGCAAACGAAAAAATTGTGGAATAATAAATAAAATTTGAATGAGAGAAATTCAACAAAATTATTAATAAACAAATCTACAGAAGACTTGAAAATTGTCAAATCTCTTAAATACAAAATTAAATCAAAATGATTGGTAAAAAAGACAACTTCTTCATTTTAAGACTATACTCAATATATCGCCAAAACAAGTGACAGCATGACTTATTTGAAGTTTGTACTAACCTTCACAGATGCTCGATTTGAGCGCCTTTTCTAACGCGGCAAAGGCAAAGTTTAGCTTGTTCTGTATCCATTGCAATCTATCCGGCGTATTCGAGGCGTTTTCGTAAACTCTGTTATCATTCTATCAAGTACTACGAGATGATTTCAACAGTTTCTTCGAAAAGCAATACTCAGCCAGTGTTTCTTCTCTTTGCATAAGCAGCCCGTCTCCTCAAATTACTTTACTCATCAACTGAACATTAGTTAACCAAAAGTGTGGGGAGGTGGTCGTTTTAGGGTAATCTTTTAAAGAAAAATTCTGACTTAATATTGTCTTCCAAGTTTGATTTTAAGTAATAGTCTAGAGCATAACGCCCGCATTTTGACTGAGATATACACTGAGTGGCCAAATTATAATGACCACCTCACAGTTTTAGGCAAATGAGCTATTGCGTCACAGCGCTGCCGCTAGAGGGCTAGATAGCTATAAAAAGGGAATGCAGGTGAGGTGAACCATCAGTTGCACTGTGTTTTTTGCGACGATATGGGCAAAAAACGTGATTTAACTGAGTTTGAACGCGGAATGATCGTCGGCGCGCGCAATGTAGGAACCAGTATCAGCAAAACAGCTGAACTTGTGAAGTGTTCAAGAAGTTATTAATGTTTACAGAGAGTGGACTACCAAGCAAAAAACCGGCTCTCAACATCAAGCGTGTGGTCGTCACAGGCTCCTCAATGTTCGAACTGAAATGAGATTGGCCAGAGTTGTCCAGGGCGACAGAAGAGCAACAATGCGTCAAATAGCGGCAAATCTTAATCAAGGACAAACTGTAACCACCTCTGAGCAGATGTCTCCAGTTCGCCAAGGAGCACAAGGATTGGACAGTAGATGACTGGAAATGGGTCATGCGGTCCGATGAGTCACGATTTCAACAGCATCATGCAGATGGCAGGGTTTGAATATGGAGAAAACAACACGAAAGCATGGACCCCACCTGCATCGCCACAACACTTCAAGCTGGTGGCGGCAGTATTATCGTTTGGGGGATGTTTTCTTGGCATTGTTTGGGTCCTTTAATTCCTCTGCACGGACGTGTGCATGTCCAAGATTATTTAAGTATTGTCGCAGATCAAGTACATCCCGTTATGTTAATGGTGTACTCTGACGGGGATGGATTCTTCCAGCAGGACAATGCTCCTTGTCATAAGGCTGGCATCGTCCTCAGATGGTTCGAAGAATATGCCGGAGAGTTTACCTTGCTTCGTTGGCCTGCACAATCGCCAGATCTCAATCCCATTGAGAATTTGTGGGATGAGATAGAACGGGCCATCAGGCAGCAGGATCCAGTACATCAAATCTGCAGGAATTGGAAAGTGCAGTTCTTCAGATTTGGTCTCAAATTCCTCTTACAACCTACCAACATCTCATAGAATCCATGCCCCGAAGAATGCAAGCAGTAATAAGAGCGAAAGGTGGCCCAACACTGTATTAAATGGATGGTCATAATAATTTGGCCGCTCAGTGTATATTAAATATGTCATTAATTATTCAGAATACGATAATATAATCGATAATGTAAAAATTATCAGATTCATTCAAACTTCCACATACAGTGGTGGCCAAAAATTTAACACCAACCAAATGGCTCTAAAAATATTGCCAACATTTGAAAAATCAAGGCTCAATAGTTAATTCTACCCCTGACACTATCTGAAACAAAGTATTTAAAAAAATTATTTTTTGGAGGACACACTATGAAAAAGGGAGCATGTTTCAGAATATTTAAGTAATTGGCTGGACATAAGTTTAGCACCATAACGTGTTTGCGACTTAAACGTGGGTTCTGCATTATAAGTTTGTTGTATTTTAATATACACATTGTATAAGCAACTATTTTAATTTTACTTGCACATGTTTTAACCAGCATTTATGAGAAAACGACAAAACATATCGCTAGGTCTCTGTGAACAAATTAGACGGTTATGCAATGAAGGACTAACATTTGACGCCATTGCCAAAATTGTTGACTGCAACAAATCATGTTGTATACGTACAATTCAGCGGTACAACAACATTGGTTCTGTCAGAGATCGTACAAGACCAGGAAGACCTAAAAAACTAACCACGCACATCGTCCGTATCATTCATCATCTCACCAAACAAGACAGATCCTTAACTTCAACGATGATTCAAGGTGAATTTTCTGCTCATCATCATGTTAGCATTAGTTCTCGTACTATTCGTCGATGATTAAACCAGTTTAGTTTGTTCGGGCAAGTGGCACGAAAGAAACCTCTTGTGTCATTAAAGAACAGGAAAGGTAGGTTAGCTTTTGCTCGTGCCCATTTCAACTGGACAACACAAAAGTGGAAAAACGTGCTGTGGTCGGATGAGACAAAGGTACAGCTCTTTGCAAGTGATGGCAGAAAGTACATCAGACGTAATAAACATGAAACATACAAGCCACAGTGTTGCAGCTAACCGTGAAACATGGAGGGGGAAATATGATGATGTGGGGTTGTTTACCTGGCATGGCGTAGGCCCAATCCATCATATAAATCGCATCATGGATCGATTTGTTTACAAATCCATCCTTGAGGACATTATACTTCCTTATGCTGATGATAATCTGCCCCTTACATGGTCATTCCAGAAAGATAACGACTCGAAATATACCAGCAGACTTGTCAAGAAATGATTACAGACAAATCATATCAAAGTTATGGAATGGCCGTTCACTCAGCAGATTTGAACCCCATAGAAATGTTGTGGATTGATGTCAAAAGGGCTGTTAAAGGAAAAAAAACCCAATAATATTCTTACACAACTCGACACCATCAAAGAAGCATGGAACAACATTCCAGAAGATCGGTGTAAACGTCTAGTGGAACCCATGCACAGGTGATGTGTAGCTGTTATTAAAAACTTTGGTTACCCAACCATGATGTATTATTTATTTATTCTGTATGTGGTGCTAAATTTTTGTCCATAGGAAAGTCACCTAAAGGATTAAAAAAATTTATCTCATTGTGTCAACTTTGAATTCAACATGCATGGTTATTTGTTGGATCATTTCACACTTAATTCTTTTATTGGTGTAAATTTTTTTGTAACTGGTTAAGAATTTTTAGTAACAAACAACTTAAATCAATATAGGTGCTAAATGTTTGGCCACCACTGTAATAAAACTTTTGGAAAACAAAGTGCCTGATAATAGGATTAATTTGAAACAATAATTTATATCTTTTATACTTTGTTATAATATTTAAGGGAGACCCGTGTAATTTGGATCGTCCTGAGATTTGGCCGAACCAGCCTTATTTTGCACAATTGCACATTAGATGGCGCCACTCTCCTGATTGAAAAATGATCATAGCCCTACCTAGAAGCGTATGAAAAACACGGGTTGTATTGCTTGAATTATTGGCGAAAAGTATCAAATTTTCTCTTTTGGTACGGTCTCATGTTACTTTGAGGTAAGATAGTAATCGTGTATGTAACTGTAAGTGTCAGTGCCTGTATGTATCAGGAACGGGTTAAAGAAAAGGGGTCTATGTACTTGTTAATAGGCATGTTTTAGTTGGAAAGGTTTTGAAGATTGGTCGCCATTTTTGATTTTAGAATTGTTGGCATGTTGTATAATTTGTACCTTATGTACTTTGTGTAAATTAGACCAGGTTCGATTTACACGCCGAACATTATGACGTTTTTTTGACATATCCAACTTTATAATTTTATATTTTTGACTTTATATAAGCTTAACCCAAACATTATTTAATTAAGATATAAGCTCATCCCATCTAATATGTTCCATAGGGTTGCTGATCTTTTGTATTTTTCACAGTGCACTAATAAAGACTTAAGTTAAAACAAAGCTTCTGCTATTACTCGGCCTATTGTTGTAATTGGACCACCTGGTTCAATTTACACTAATCGTTGTGTAATTCGGACCGAATGCAAAAAATTTTTAATTTCATATGAAACCCGTATCATTATAGTATTCCATAAAAATAGTGTACCAAAATGTCCACTACATTACCTACGTTTGAAAATTGGAGCTACGTCATTTTGAATAGAAGTTACAGTCCTTTTCCCTTAGGTGGTCCAAATTAGACGGGCTTCCCTTAGAGTAGAACTAACCTTTAAAATTAAAAATCAAGTAAATTTATATACAAGGTATGTTCAAAAAGTAATGCAAGTGTTGTCGTAAAAAGAATTATTCAAGATATAGTTACAACTGTTCAGAAATCTTCGATACACTCCCCTCGTGCATGTACACATTTTTTCCAGCGATTTTCCCAGGCAAGGTACCCGCGTTGGAAGGCCTCGATAGGAACCTCGCTCAGAGCAGTTGTCACGGTGCCTTGGATCGCCTCAAAACATAACCTGTACGGTGTCCTTTGAGAGCCTTCTTAATGCTCGGAAACAAAAATGTTTTCCGGAGCCAAGTTGTGCTTCGCCAGGAATTCACGGAACCGCAGAGAGCATGTTAAAATTGTTTGTTATAATGGTGTGCACTGTGGCTATTTGAAGGTTCAGTGTCTGTGCAATCATCCTAAAATTCATTCGACAGTTAGAGTTCAACAAATCACGCACACGAGTCACATTTTAATCGGTGTGGCTTGTTCATGGCCGCCCAGAGCGGGGGTAGACGATCACCTCTTCTCGGCCCTCCTTAAACATCTCCACCTTGAAACTTGCGAAGACGACAGAGCAGAGTCCCCGTAGGCTTGCTGGATCAATTGTTTAGTATCGGATAACTTTTGCCGAGTTTGGCACAGAACTTGATCGCGTACCGTTGTTCGATCGTTTGTTCCATCGCGCGTCGTGACACGGTCTTTGAGATGAGCTTCACAAAATCAACGCTACTTCCGCAACCACTGCTCGCTTTGCGAAGCCAAGCGTATCCCCCCCCCCTCTCCCATCCAGCCCAAGCGGTTCGAACGTGCTGCGACGCACAGTCGCTTCACAATAAAATCACTTGCATTACTTTAAGAACACAGCTTGTATAATATTTTATTAATATATAAATAAGATTTACACGGAGAAATTTTGGATTGATGGAGCTGGTATTTGATGAATGTTTGGCATGTAATTTTCTCAGATAAGTATTTGACCTGCCCCCCCCCCTCCTCCAAGAAAATAAGTGACAAGAAAACAATATCTCCCTCCTTACAGAATTATTATCATCATCATTTAGGCATATTTAGTGACTATAGTTCGGAATTTATATAAAGGGTGTAAATGGACGACGTTTCACAAATTTAAGGATATGTAGAGGATCATGTGGTGAAAATTTTTCCAATGGAACCGTCCAGCGACCGTTGTATGATTGGTCAGATGCAGCACTTTTGCTGAAAGGTAGGGTAAAGGCAGGTAAGTTTGCCAGTCTTGTAAATTGGCCGCATTACGTTTTTTTTTTTAATTTTAATTTTTAAAGCTTTCGAAAAAGCAATAAAGGAAAAGAACAATAAATTACAATAAACAACAACAATTTACAAATGTTGAATACCAGATGCAATGGCAGGGGACATCGTAGTAAACGTGCCTAGTTCAATGCTTGACAAACCAGGACATCAAACAAGCTGTGGCTCCGTCGCTTTTCGTTTGGGACTATGGGTTTATTAATAAAAAATGTTCACCACATCATCCTCTACATATCCTTAAATTTGTGAAACATCGTCCATTTACACCCTGTATAGTAAAGTATAAAAAAAAACTAGGAACACTACAAACTGGCTTTTTTTTTCTTTTTTAACAAAACATCAAGATGAACAGACGAGATGACCATGGATGACACTAAGTTTTCCTGGAGGGTCCCGATGGTTGTCAATTTTATTGGCTTGACTTAAGAAGAGAAACCATTTTTTTCTAAGTGTGTTGGTGGAGGAGGCTCTGTTATAGTCTAGAATACTTATGCTTATGGTGGCAAAATCAATTTACCCGTGTCATTCACTGGTCACATGAATGCTACTAAATATAAGAGCTATACAATCTCTTCCAGCAAGGCAATTAAGCTTGCCATGCAACAAAAGCATGGTTGTTGAACAAAAATATAACCACTGTAGATTGGCCAGCATGCAGTCCCGATTTAATGGGAGTATAAAGTATATGGGGTGATTTTATAAGGCAGTTTATGCCAATTGCAACAATACAAATTCAGTTGCCTAACAACGTGCAGCCTGGGAAGATGTTTTGCTGAAACAATGGAAAAAAAAGGGGGGGGGGTATAGACTACTAATAAAACCTTTCTAAAGCTTCTATGCAGTCAATGTTTTTATATTTTTTTTACACTTCTATTTTCAGAAAATGATCAGAAAATCCTTTTTCCATTATTTATTCGACTTTCCTGCCTATTATTTTGTTACCCTTTTTGTGAACAAATCGTGATGTTTTGTAAATAATAGTGAGTTAACATGAACAAAAAAGCCACTTTGGTATATTTCCAGAAGAATTTAACCCTTCCTATTTTAAAATTTAAAGTGATTATGGTTTGAGTGTAATTAAATAATAATAATGAATAATTTCAATAATTTTACTTCGAGGAAAAAATTAATTTTTAGTCATTTTTAATTAAATGTTTAATTAAATGTTTAAAATGGAGATCAGCAGCTGGATTTTATCAGGTGCTTGAAATTATTTTTTCTTAAAGATCGTTGGCTTCTTTAATTGGAAATTTTCACCTCGATTCGGCGATTTAACAGCTGAAAAGAGCGAATTCTCCTGAAACGATTTTCCCAAGTAGAGAATCCATACGAATATAAGATCAAACTCCGTTATAATGAATGGATCGAAGAATTTTATTTATTTATTTGTTTCTTTGTTTATTTGAATTATCGCCATCAACAAGCTAGAAAAAACCCGATAACAGCTGAGAAAAAATAAAAATTATAAAGAATTATTTGCTCTATATAACCATTTCTGTTCTCTCTAGATCTTGAAATGCGATTAAATGATTATGCATTTAAAGCTTAAAATGACTAAGCTATTTCCTTTCCATTAAACTATATTGTCAAATTACATACGTATTAAAACAAATATGTGATTATAGTTATCAGATTAAAAATCTGATTGTGGTATTTCGTTTTAAAGATTCTATTTTAATCTCACTAGATTTCTTCTTAGAGTATTTTTAAAAGCCTGCATTTGCCTAACAAGGGAACGTAGGATGTCTTGAATAATAT
Organism: Rhysida immarginata; assembly: GCA_023313115.1. Taxonomy (NCBI): domain Eukaryota; kingdom Metazoa; phylum Arthropoda; class Chilopoda; order Scolopendromorpha; family Scolopendridae; genus Rhysida; species Rhysida immarginata. The sequence goes on along the minus strand of JAHWFO010012390.1, from coordinate 4,643,698 downwards.
TGATGAATGAAACCACAATACCTCGAAAGACATCCACATTCCCACTCCGTCTGACAAAAACCTTGGTGCTTAGATAATAGGTGTAGAAAATTTCAACACAGATATTCCTGTTATCTTATATAGAGGGTTGTTCAAATGTCTCAGTATAGATATTTGTCAACCCGAGAGGAAAATTAAATTATAAAAAGAAATTGGGATCTACATTTCCGTTACTCGACGAACTTGGCCGCCATCTTAAAATCTGCCCACGTATTATTATTGGATGGAGATCAATTTTTTTTTAATGAAAAGTATCTCTTGTGATATATCAAATAACAAGAAAATTTTCTCAGAATTCATTCCACTCGTCGGATTTGACCTATCTATCATAATTTTTAAGTATCATTAATGAAATGTTTGCATGATACTGCTACATATGTTCAATGTGTTGACTCCAGACGCCTACTCTTTGCACTATTCTTTTTGACTCTTCATGTATGACCGATTATTAGGAGCTTTAGTAAAAAGCAACTTATAAGAATGCACGCTTGCTCTGTTTTCAGAAATATGACCATCAAGATCTTAGCTCGGCTGTATCAACTTTTCAAAATTTTTCGTGTTAAAACAGTACCGTAAAGAATACCAAGATAATTGTATGTCATATAACAATCGATTCATCAAAAATGAATACACTGTTACTTTCTCTTTATTTTTTAAGCATTTCTGATGTGAGCACGCGCACACGACGCTAATAATAATAATTGTATTTATGCTTCACAGCTAAAGCTCTTCTTCTATTGTTTACAAGATTTTATTTTAGAAGGAAGGAGCTTTAGAAGGAAGCTACTTTTAAGAATGCACGCTTGATCTGTAGTTTATCTGTCCGCTTGTCCGCTGTTTGCACAATAACTTGAAAATGGATTAAGTTTTTGAATTTATGTTTTCGACAATATCTTCATCAAGGTCATAGCTCGGCTGTATCAACTTTTCAGACTTTTTCGTGGACTTCTTCAAATAAATTGCACATGCTCTAGAAGCGACCGTCAACAGTGAATATCAAGATATTGCGTATGATATAACAATCAATTCGTAGTGAGGAGACAACAATGAATAAAATATTACTTTTTTGTTTATCTTTTAGCATTGTTGAAGTGAGCACGCGCATGCGACAATTGCTCAGTTGTCGAGGCACGATTGCTCAAGTGCTCATAATACATTAATAACTGCCGCCCACGTGGCGAAATAGCTAACACGCTGACTTCCGGGTTGCTGGGTCGTGGGTTCGGGTCCCACCGCGGACATGGTTGTTTGTGTTTGTCTTCTTTCAATGATAATATTCTGTATAAATCGTATCATTTTGTATCTGGTGTATACAGTCCTGGAAAAAATGATAGGAACTTTTGTGTTTTCAACATAACATTTTCAATAATGAATTTATTTCAACGAAACTTTACACAACCGTGCAACTGCATTGACACCACTGGTTTCAATTCAGTCAAGATATTTAAAAAAATTAGTTGAGCCACAACCAATTTTTGAAAAAAAGGTGGAAAAAATGATAGGAACTAAATGAATAATCTGCCCCCTCCCCCCAAACAGGGAATGTGAGACCTTCTCACCATTGCATATTAATGAAATTTTGAACAAGAAGACATATCTCTGATAAAATAAAACTTGTTAACTAAGTATCTTCAAAATGGGACGTGGTAAACCCAACGTTACCATTATGAGAAAAATCATGGCATATAAAGAACAAGGCATGTCAAAAGCAGAAATTTCTCGTTTCATTGGAAGGTCCAAGCAAGTAATTTCATCTTTCCTGAAAAATCCAGAACCATATGGTACAAAGAAAAGGACAGGAAGGCCTAAAGCACTTAGTGATAGAGACCACCATCGAATTCTTCGCATGGCAAGCAACAAGCAAATTTCTGCCAACTCTATCAAACAGGCGATTGGAACACAGGCTCATCGAAGAACTATTAACAACTATCTCGACCAATGTCCTCATCTCCAACTCCAGAAAATGAAACAGAAACCACCTCTAACCAACCGGCACAAAGTCGATCGTCTTCAGATAGCCAAACAGCATCAAACCTGGACTTCCGAATGGAACTCGGTCATCTTTAGTGATGAAAAAAAGTTCAACCTCGATGGCCCCGATGGTTGGAACTACTATTGGCACGATTTACGAAAGGAACCAAAGCACTTTTCGAAGCGCATCCAGAGTGGCGGTTCAGTTATGGTTTGGGGGGCATTCAGTGCCAGTGGAATTAGTGTTTGTAGATGGCCGCATGAACAGCGTCAAGTACCAAGAAATGCTTCAGAAGTATCTTATCCCATTTGGACAATCATCGGAGGCCAAGATTGGATATTTCAGCAGAACAACGCCCCATGTCACGTTTCCAAATCGACTATGGAGTGGTTCAAGACCAAAAACATCAGGGTTATGAAATGGCCTGCGAGAAATCCAGACCTTAACCCCATCGAAAATCTCTGGGGAATCATGGTTCGGGCCGTTTATAAGAACAGGCGGCAGTTTATGAATGTCCAGAGTCTCAAACAGACTGTTCTTGAGGCTTGGGAAGAAATTTCGTGCAGAACTCTTGAAAAACTAATAGAATCTATGAAGGACCGTGTGTTTCATGTGATCAACAAAAATGGTGGATTTACAAAGTATTAAATATGAGCAATCTCATGATAACTGAAGGTGTTCCTATCATTTTTTCCACCCTTTTTTTCAAAAATTGGTTGTGGCTCAACTAATTTTTTAAATATTTTGACTGAATTGAAACCAATGGTGTCAGTGCAGTGTGGGCTATGGTGTGTAAAGTTTCGTTGAAATAAATTCATTATTAAAAATGTTATGTTGAAAACACAAAAGTTCCTATCATTTTTTCCAGGACTGTATACTCAAAGAATACAAATATGCAATTTATATGTCATATCCTTATATAAAAAAATAACCAATTTTAACATGCAAAAAATAAGCTACCTCCGACTTCAAGAAACAAAGCAAGGGCTTGAGAAGAAGAAGAGATTAATAATAATTGTATTTCTGCATTACAGCTCAAGCTCCTTCTTGGAATGTTTGCAGGATTTTTATTGTTGATAATCAAGATGCTTTTTCCTTCTCAAAAATATATCGGACAATATTGTTGATATTTTTATTCCACTATATATTGATTAAAAATTTGCAAAATAATTTGACCAGGGATTACATTACAGGATTAAATTACTTTGAGAGAGTCTAGAGGCTGCCTTATACTAATTAATTTTAAAGCATTTTCCGGCATTAATTAAATATCTATTCTACTCAGGCGAGAACAATTAATTCGCTTATGCATGATCTCATTATCTATAATCGTTGAATCGTGTTTAATTCTTTCTCGTAATTAAGGAATTAAACAACACATCGGCAAAAAGTATTAGGATGAAACCGTAGTGATCCTGGTTTGATCTGTCATCATTTTATTCAATATTAGAGATCAATCGAGCTATTTCGCTCATTGAATGAAGAAAAGGGCGAAATAACGCTTTATAACCAATTCTTCTTACAACTCATTCTCTTTTCAATTTACGGTTGGAATTTTTGAAATTATTCATTTAAGATCTTCTTGCTTTTCTAATGTTTCTGAACTTCATCTTGTATTTATGAAGTTTTAAAATGTCTAAAAGTAAACTTGTTCAATTGAAAGAATTCCGAAATATTTCTTAAAACGACAAATCTTTCTTAGAATGATTGATAAACTTTTGTCTTTTCAGGCTTATTCTTTCTGCATGTAGATTCGTTTTGTTTACTTCTTCGCCATTCTCAATCTCCAGCGTAATCAATTCATTTGGAATCCTGTCACACCCAGATTCGATGCTAGGAAGAAAACCAAAACTCGAAACCTTAGTGCGTCGCGTTTGCGTAAGAATTGGGAAAAATAGAGAACAACCTTCTGCTTCAACGTCCATTTAATTTGTCCAAATGTCACTTTTTCGGGAACACGAGATGGCAAATGCCCGCGGTCGCTCGTTGTCAGTTTCATTGAAGGAAATGAGAAAGAGCGAGAGGACATGTAATTCAGTATCAAATATTACTATGTAAGATTTTTAATTGTAAAGACTTCCAACTGTGTAAAAATTCCAACATCAAATGATCGAATGAAATTTATGCCACGTATTACTTAAATTACAAGATCCGCACAAAGTGTGTTGGACACACAACTTAGTGACTCGTAACTTGAGCAATGATAACGTTTTTATGTAGCATGATAATGCTGGATAATATCCAAACTATTTATATGCGTGTCACCCAAAGCTCCTGAGCATGGCTGATGGAAAACCTAACCGTTTTGGAAATGTTCGCTAGTTGGAGTAAAGGCCAGTGATGAAGTGGTATTTGTCACTTGTGTTGCTTATTATCATGGCAAATAGCATAGTCAGTCATGTACATACAATACAAAAGAACAAGGTGTCACCATCGTGATGCATTTAGTTGAATCGCTTCTTATCGGAGACTATGATGTGTTTTCTATCAGCATTTCAGGTAATGCTCTAGGAATCATTTTAAGCCTGTTATCTCTGGTCTAGGGTAAAACGCAGTCACAAGAATGTTACTGCAAATAAGTACTTCTCTCGAACAATACTCGTGATGGTTTTCCAGGTTTTCCACTAATGCAATGGATGCCACTAAATTATTTCGTGTAATCGTGCGATTGCGTGTCAATTTCTTTAATAACTGTGTGCCCGCCTTTCCTCTGCCCATTCGCAGCGGTATATTGGCAGTTCATCCCACACGAAGTGGAAATTTGGATGTAGTAAGGTCTGAATTTCTTTAACAAATTATCTGGTCTTCCTGGTCTAAGTATCTATCAAAACTTTCTTACTATATAGATATAATAAAACTTCCTCTTTCTTCTCTATAAATATACCATATAGGAACACTTCCTTGCTGTATTTTTATGGCTTAAAATACAAGTAGACCAAATCGCAATTTTAAACTTTTAAACATTCATAATAATATATGAGTTTAAGCGATTATTTTATAAAAAAAATCTGTTGTGGGTAGCCCAATACTTCCTTGTACGATACTTTATTGAATGCTTTTTTGGGAAAAAATTCACATTTTTTCCTTGGCACACGAATTTCCGTCTCTCTTTGTTGTCTAAAAAGTCCAAATGTTGATACGAATTTTGACAGCCGTTTGGACACTTCAAATGAAGTTCTTCAAATTTTGTTCTCCAAATAGAGTACTTTAAACTCTGACGTCACAAACTGCTCCACGCAATCAAAACTCCATAGACATGAAAGGAATTCAGTTGGGGAAACGACCAAAACACATGTTTGGCCCAGCCGATTGCAACTCAAATGCGAGATGCACAACTACATGTTAGAACAGTCCTAAATACAAAATTTCAACATTCTATGCCTAACTGTTTTTGAGAAATGTGAGATACACACACACACACACACACACAAACACACACAAGGAAGTAAATATGAGGAATCGTGATTTATACAAAGAGATGCATGTTATTGTGTCTCGAAAATATAATTTTTCTTGTCCTAAAATTTGGTGTTGATCCACAATTAGTGTTTATCCATAGTTTTTTGAAAGTGAACTTGGTTTATTTTCAGCAATTTATTTGTATGTGTACTATATTTTTATTTATCAGTTGATGCCCCAAATTACTATATAATCATTCTATAGTTTGCAAGTTAATCTGATTCTATCATATAATTTGATGAAAATATATGACTTTACAATTTTTTTAAAATATTAATAAAAATTTCATGAAGGATGTTGGTATTCTTTTTTTAATAAACTGTTATTGAAATTATCCACCGTTTTTCCTCTAACTACATGATTTTTTTAATAGCACAGACGTAACACAACGTTAATTTGCAGTGTTTGCTTTAACGCAGATTTCACTGTTAAAGTATGCCTTGAAAATTGTTTTCTTATGATAGTGTAGGTAGATTTTTACAATGGTCCATTTTTAAACTTCCACGTGGAACTTGTGTAGGATGACACAAGGAAGTGTGTTTCTCTTTCACTCACATCATTAACATCCACCAACACCTTTAATGTTCTGAGAAATGTAAACATGTTTCTATTATTTTTGCCCTCGGATGAAGAGTGGGGATTTTTTCCTACGAGCACTCAGAGCGTATTTCTAGAGCACTGTGCTTGGGTTTAATCCAAAGTTGACACAAACCAAGGAATACTGTTGTTTTCATTGTGTTAAAGAAAGAAAGCATTTGTTGTGTTGTTGTTAATTTTACTTTTCTCTATACTCGTAAAAACTTTTCTTTTAAAATATCTTCGTTCTTTTTTTCCTTTCTTCGATGTTAGTTTGTTTATTGTTGTTATTTTATTTTTTTTTCTTTGCAAAGACATTGCTAATGGTTATTTTTCACGTGAGTGTGTTTACGATAGTGATTTCATTCAATTGCTGGAGAGAGAGAGAGAGAGAGAGAGAGAGAGAGAGCGAGCGAGAGAGAGAGAGAGAGAGAGGTTGTCCTCCCGCCCATAATGAAGAGGAAAATTCTTATCCTGCCAGCCGTATCCTTTGATGTTGTCATTTGCCGGTTGACGTCATTACGAGCAGACTCACGTAACCTCGTCATAAAATTTTATTATCCAATCAAGATCATGATACCCAAAATAATAACAATCGAACCTTTATATAAAATGTAAACTTAGAACCAAGTAATGAATTAGTTTTACAAATCATGTATTGCTCCTAAAAATAATTTTTAAAATTTTGAAAACATTTCATTTGAGCAAAGAATTATGTGACTTCAAAGATACATAAAAATAAAGATTTTTTAAAATACTTTTTTCTAAGATTATATAACAAAATATTTCTTATAACCATAAAGTCTTTTCAAGGTATTCTTTGAATTTTCACAATAGCATTTGAAAATTTGGAATGTTTCTTACGTGGCTCTTAAATGGCTTCACTGGCTTGCATCAGAGCTTTAATTTTAATTTTTGATTTATTGATTTCAATTATAAAACTTCCAAAGTGTTACTAAAATGGCAAAGTGTTTACTTGCTCAAGGTCACTGTCCCAAAGTGCTGCCACCTGCTCGAGGCTGCCACTACGCATTTCTAAAATTCCCGTTTTTTTTGGGTCACCCTGTATATTTCGCCATTTTTAACGGATGAAACTGTTAAACAGAATTTTTTTTTATTCACCCCGACAAAAACATTACAAAATGCGTTCATAAACACTTTCAGTTTTATCATACTAATAAGGAATAGTTATTGGAACGGGCAACAGCGTGCGATAGCCATAAAATGTTTTTAACCGTGTGATCTCAAGATTCGGTAACGTTCCCTGGCCCCCCTAGATCGCCAGATTTGTCCGTTTGTGATTTTTTCTTGTGGGGCTATCTCAAGAGTAAAGTGTACACGACTCGACCAAGAACTCTGGTTGAATTAAAACAGAATTCAGGATGAAATTCACGATATCCCAGCTGAGATATTGCAGGGGTCAGTGAGGAATCTCAACAGCAGATTTCAAGAATGCATTCGTACAGGAGGACGCCAAAAAATAATAAATTTCATTAATGTTTCGTAAATGGCAAGCATACAGGTTTCAATTACTACGAATAAAATGTTTTCTTCCATCACTCTTGGTTTTATTGGATTGTTAAAAAGTTCCCGTTTTTTTGGGTCACCTTGTACAAGTATTAGGTGACATGAACATTGACTGATTGTAAATAAAATGAGCCAAACGAAAAGTAAATCAATGTTGATCATCATATTGATAATACGTGAAGTAGTTTCTGAGGCTTTGTATCTCCATGTAATGCGATCAGATGCATGGACTGATACAACTCTTTAATGGTAGCCATGCCAAATCATGGTTTCAAAAAAACTTGGCTTTCCAAACGCATATTTCTTCCAAATAGAGTCTCGTATATGTTCCAGGGGAAGAGCCATGGAGGTCAAAGTCATGAGAATAGCTCTCGGAAAGAGTTTGTGGTAGAGTGTAATCTTAATCTCTTATTGAGTGATACCATCTGCTTGAAGCTATGCCTGTTTCTTAAACGGGACAATTTCAATATCGATTTGTATGATTTTAGCAGATGTATGAATTTTGTTCTTCAAAGCATTTAATTTCTTTGGTCGTTTAAAGACTGCTTATTAAATATTGTCCTTCGGTGTTACCTATTTTTTGTTTTATATATGTGTAGGTGTTGAACAAAAGACAACATTTCCGTAGGGCGTTTTTTTTAAATTTTTTATTCAATATACAGCTTATTGGTCTTTGTCTTCTTCAAAGTACTCCTCTCCTCTATTCTTACACTTGCAACATCTCAGCTGGGATACTGCTTTACCATGCAGTACTGGAAAGCTTTTTTTGGAATACCCTTCAATACCCGTGACGAATTTTTCCTAATGTTATTCAATAGAGTCAAAACGGCATCCTTTCAGAACTGATTTTAATTTTGGAAGCAAGAAAAAGTCGCAGGGAGCTAAGTCTGGGGAGTAGGGAGACTGGGGGCGGACAGTCATCTGATTTTTGGCACAAAATTGGCGAATTAACAAGGCTGAGTGGGCAGACGCATTGTCATGATGAAGGAACCATGAGTTGTCTTGCCGCAACAGTGGTCTCTTTTTGCGATTCCATGAATGTTTTCCCCAGTTTCACGCAAAATTTTACGTTGCATCCTTGCTCTCTTAAATCGGACATTGCAAAAACCGCCACGAACACTGAAAACATTGCACTCAAATGGCAATACTCGGAAACTAAACAACATGTAAAAACTTGTAAATAGTTCATTAGGCGGAAGGATATGACAATTGCAGTGCTGCCATCCGCTCGTCGCTACGACGATCCGTTGCCGCGTCGGTTATTTTTTTGAACAGACCTCGTACATTATGGCGCGAAATTTCCAATATAGCATCTAACGAATGACTAAGAATTTGACATTTTCAATTATCAAAAGGATGACGCCTATAGACGGAGATCCGTTAATTTTGGAGCTGACAAAGGAATTTTCGCTTATAGTCAAGTTCACGATGACTATTGAATTTGCGAATTCTCTTGTCGAATAGCACGTTATTGGGCTCTTCTAACATTCGACCAATCTCATATCGAAACGTTTGACCGTCATCCATCATGAATCGGGAAAATATATTTTCGGCCGGTCATCAAATTTTAAAGTTTTAGATCCATTTAATATCTGCCTTACTTTATTTTTCCTAGAATCTAATTCCATAAGAAATATTTTCACGCTAACTGTTTCTTGCATTAAATATATGATTACTGTATATAAGATAAGCGTTTATTTGTAACTTAAACAACATAGTAGCCTTCTTATACGTATTTAGGGTGCACAAAAAGTATGGAATACTTTTAAAAACTTATTGTGGACAAACTAATAGCAGTAGAAAGTAAGAAAGTACATAATTTCAAAGAGTAAGGATATAAGATTTTTTTTACAAATCATTCACTTTACAAGCACTCTATGTGGGAGCCATGTGTGACTCGGCAAACGTCAACGCGATAATCGAAATCTTGCCTAACACGGTCCAGCGTGTCTCCGAGACTGTTACCGTTGCAATTCTCCGGCTGAGATCCACAAGATCACGTGGAAGAAAAAAAACTTACTCTTGATTCATAGACTAATTATTTTCTGATATCAATCTAAAATTCATCACCAAAAACGTATTTAAGATTTTGATGGTCATAGTAATGTTTCACTTTTAGAATATGTTATGTCATCCTTCGTTTCCATTAAACTAGCTTGAAGATTTCAAGTTGATTCTTTCAAAACCTGATTTAAAACCTCTTTGCTTGTAAAGTGGAATCATTTATTTGTTTATGACTCATAATAGATTTTGGTAAAAATAAATAAACAACTATTATGCAATAAAAGTAAAAATCCGGAATCCCTTGCCAAATTATCGAGACAAACGCGGGAAGAATTTCACGCAGCTACCGTTGCTATTTGCGCTTTAATTCCAGAATGGGCGGAAGCGAATTATGGTCCCTCCTACGCATGTTCCGTGTTGTGCCGTTAAAATCTACACAAATTTTAGAATAAACATTTACACGCTATTTATGTCACGACAAAAAGTACAGATGTTTCAAATGAATCTCTATAAACCTTGTTTCGTCCGACTTGTTAAATTTGTCCTCCGACTTGTTAAATTTGTAATTGAATTTCTTTTTCACGTTACCTTCCGGTAATTCAGTTGAATGGATGAGTGTGATTTTTTAGCATCCAGCTTTTGTAAATATTCTTATAAAGAGAGAAACGACTGCCAATACAATAAAGACATTCAAAAAAACAGCATATTGTGTTTAAAATTTATTAAAAAAAATACATTTTTTATGTGGTATACACACGATTTTTAAATATAAATTCGAAATAATAGTTCTTTCCATGAAGTGTAAAGACCATATGGATTGCAATTAAAGATGTATATACAGCGTGGACCAAGGTCTTTTACTCCCCTCTACCTATGCAGAAAATGAAGGTACATGAATTTCAAATCTATTGCAGCTAATAAATAGGAAGTCGTGATATGATCACATTAAACAGATTAGGTCATATGCAACATTTATCTCAAAAACTTGCATCATCATTTTGAGCTCATTGTTATTGGTGAATTGCGTGTTGAAACCATTGTTGATACCTATTGTTGCACAAACTTTTATTTGCATTGATGGTCATGAGATATATATTGTTGGTCCGTGCAGAGTGTTTGTGAATTGCGTGTTGATACCATTGTTGCAAAGACTTTGTCTTGCATTGTTGGTCATGCGATATTTCTCATTAATATGCCTTGCCATAACCATGAATATCGATTTTTTATCGATATTTATTATTTTTCCGAAATCTGAGGTAGACAGTGACCTTCCTCATGCTTTGAAGGTCATGTATGCGAAATTTTATCAAGATCGGAATAAAACTGTAGATTTGTATAAAAAACATACAGACCCACAGACAAACAGACCCACAAACATCCTTCTTTATATATATAGATAGATAGATGGTCTTGCTCTCAGCATGTCTTTGCGGGTGTTATCGCCATCATTTTCGAGGCTCTGTTCTTGTTCGCTTCAATTGAAGACGGCACGAAATATTTAGCTTTTTTTTTTAATATTTATGAAGGTAGACAGTGACCTTCCTCATTCTTTGAAGGTCAAGTATGCAAATTTTCATCAAGATCGGAATAAAACTGTAGATTTGTATAAAATACAAACCCACCCACAAACAAACAAACATCCTTCTTTATATATATACTAGCAGAGGACCCGGCGTTGCCCGGGATAATTACGCTTGTAGGTAAACCACACACATACACAAAGAAACACACACTCTTTTCCCATTCGTCTGAACGCTTGTTAGGGAGCTGAAGGAAGACACGTGTACCTCCTTTGCCTCATCGAGAGAGACTGCCCTATCTATATCGTCTATTATATCCATTTCCTGTTCATTATTAATAATTCTTGGAAACGAATGTTCTGTCATTGCATCATCATTTTATGTTTATTGTTATAATTCTTTGAATAATTTTGTGCTCATTGTTATTGGTGAATTACACGACGGGCCTATTGTTGTACAAACTTTGCCTTGCATTTTTGGTCATGAGATATCTGTTGCTGGTCCGAGCGTAGTGTGAATTGCGTGTTGATACCATTGTTGATACCTATTGTTGCACAAACTTTGCTTTGCATTGTTAGTCATGAGATATTTTAGTTAATATGCCCTTCCATAAGCATGATTATCGATTTTTTATCGATAATTATTATTTTTCTGAAATCTGAGGTAGACAGTGACCATACTCATGGTTTGAAGGTCAAGTATGCTAAATTTCATCAAGATCGGAATAAAACTGTAGATTTGCATAAGAAACAAACAAACAAACCCATAAACCCACAAACAAACAAACATCCTTCTTTATATATATAGAAAGACTAGCAGAGGACCCGGCGTTGCCCGGGATAATTAGGCTTGTAAGTAAACAGAACAACCTCAAAAAGTTAAATTAAACCTCCAAATTGGTTAAATAATAACTCAATCACTACATTATAGAGCGAAGGGACTAGCCATTCTAAGAAAAATCCGAAAGACAGGAATTTACCTCTTCACTGAAAAAAACCATTCTAGGTGATATACCGGGACTTGATTATCGAAAAAAATTTTTTTAAAGGCTCACAATGGATGGACCTCTCCAAGGATGCCCTCTAGTCTAAATATTTTTTTACTCCGTAATCTTTCTTCTAGCCACTGTACTTTGGATGTACACTTGATGTTGTTGCAATTTCCTTTCTTCTTTCGATGTCTTGAAGCAAAAATTGGCCATTCATCACTTTGTGTAGTCTAGCGGTCGCCTATTCTTCTATTTACTTGCTTACCATTTGCTCAATACAGCACGGAGCTAAAGGAGTGCTTCCTCTATCGTCTTTCACTCTTTCTCAATAGTCTGCTAACTCATTATCTCCAGTTACTGATCATTTTTAAAGATTTTTAAGAAATTGTTAAGTACTAAGGATTCTCTTTTTTAAGAAAAGCCTGAATAACAGGAATTCTATGCATTGAATTCTATAATGCACAAACTTTGCCTTGCATTGTTGGTCATGAGACATATATTGTTGATCCTTGCATAGTGTTGGTGCATTGCGTGTTGATACCATTGTTGCAAAAACTTTGTCTTGCATTCTTGTTCATGAGATATTCCTCATTAATATGGCCTGCCATAACCATGAATATCGATTTTTTATCAATAATTATCATGTTTTCGAAATATGAGTAAGACAGTGACCTTCCTCATGCTTAGAAGGTCATGTCTGAGAAATTTTATCAAGATCGGAATAAAACCCACAAACAAACAAACATCCTTCTTTATATATATTTAGATAGAAGATAGATAGATGGTCTCGCTTTCAGCATGCCTTTGCGGGTGTTATCGCCCTGATTTCCGAGGCTCTGTTCTTTTTCGCTTCAATTTAAGACGGCACGAAATATTTAGCTTTTTTTATTTAATATATTTTTTGGAACCACAAAAATATTGTCTTTAACTCACTTTGGAACCACAAAATATCATTCAATCTAAAAAGATTGGCGGGCTGTTAATGTAAAAAGTATTGAGTGATTAGGTATCATAGCATGAGGCCAAAATTAGTCTTTTGGAAATTAATAACAAAAAGGCCTCTTCTACAGGTTCCCATAAAATCCTTGGAATTTATTTTGATAATAATTTATCTTTCAAATCTTGCATTGAGAATTTGGTTGTCCAACTATGTCTTCTGAGAAATTTGATAAAACGACTTTAATAGTGTCATCATATTTGGGAGGTGAAGCCCTATTTGGTCGCCTCCCTTTTGGATGCCATTTCAGCGCCATTTGGTCGCCTCCCATTTGGACGTTTGACCTGACCCATTTGACCGCCTCCCATTTCGTTGCTTGCATCCTCTAAGACTTTCTATTAACTAACTGTATTTAAATAAATACTAATATAGCCAAATTATTAATTAATAATATTTAAAATAAAAATCATATAATATCAAAATATCATATTTATTCCTCATTTTCATTGAGAATAAATATGGTGTTTTTAATATAAAAAATTCAAGAAGATATCAATATGGTTAATTTAATTTAAGAAGTAAATTAAAACCATTTCCAAGTTCTAGATTTGACCTACTTCCAAATTTGACCTTTTGGCTGAATATTTTCAGCAATTTCCAAGTAAACGGATAAAATCAAGAAAGCTTGGCTATAAATAAAACGGATAAGCAGTTACTGTTAAATTCGGACGGGGGCCCCATTGGTGAATCTAGTTTGATCCAATGGGTGGCCCAGGTACCAAAACGGTGATCACGTTTTCAAGGGTTTTTTTCGGCTCATCCGAAACTTTATAACTGATACAGGTCATTAAAAACATGCAAGAAACGGAAGAAAATGAGCTTTTTCTTTTGGGTGCTGGAGGTGATCCTCCTAGACCTTCAGCAAAATATGTGCGACTGAACCTTAAAATCCAAACTCTAACAAACACCTTGCAAAGCCCACAGAATTCTGAAAACTTGAAAATGTTCATGGATGCTGTCGGTTATGCCATGAAACTGACCAAGCCTAATTTATGCTTTTCATTGATTGTAAAATGGATGTAAATGAAATAAATACACCTTTTTTAAAAGTCAATATTGTAACATGATAAAATAATTTGACAGTTGTAGGATTATGGAAACATTTCCAGTTTCTTTCCTTTGTACTGTATTCAATTGTATGGTGCAATTAGTTACTTTACTTCTAATAACAAGGCATCAACATGTAATTAAGTAACACATGCAGAAAAATACATTTTATTACCGTGGCTCATCAAGGCCCTATGGGCTGAATAAAGAACAGGCGATCAAATGGGAGGCGTCCAAATGGGAGGACGACCAAATGGGAAGCGTCCAAATGGGAGGCGACCAAATGGGGCTTAACCATTTGGGAGACGCAAAAAAAAACAAAAAAAAAACCAAAACGACAAACAATCTATACAGAAATTTATGGTTAACCAATTCTACAGAGAGGAGATCGACTCTTAAGATTGAGGCTCCATACATTTTCATTCTTTTAACAAGTTCCTCTTATGTTAAAATTCGATTTTGCAAATTGGAATTTCAATTATTTCTAAAATCGGTTCATATAAGCTATTCAGTCGTCATGAAAATAGAATGGCTAGAAAACAAACGGATTAAATATTTTAATTTTAAAAAATTTAGCGCTATGTTTTGCTTAAGCTTTTATTTATTTTCTTTTACACATTAAGTCTTAAAAGCATTTCCCATAAACGTCCTTGAAATCTTGCACTTCTGGTATTGCCCGACGAACGCTGTGTTTGCGCCGCTTATGTCGATTAATGTTCAGTAGCGGTCTCTTTATGGTAACCGCCGAAGAAGTAAAAGATTGCAAAATCCAATGTTTCACTCGAGTAGGAATCGGAAAACGGCCACATTCGAGACTAGATTTTTAAAAAAGTTTGCTGAAAAATTCACGTACTCAACCCATTAATCTCTTTATTTTTGTGAAGACGGCTCATTCAAAGCACTTAGAATTCTGCTTCATGGAAATTAACGTGATCTTTAAAATATAAATATTTTTATTCGTTTATGATTAATAAATATGGAAATTACGCTGCTAATTTGTATACATATTATAGAGTGTGACTAAAAGTTATAATGTACTTTTATTTTTATGTTTAAACTAATACAGGAATTAGTATTCGCAAGATGTTCAGGGATGATATTTTTAATTCCATAAGATGGAGTGTCTGCTACTGTCATTGTGATGTTAGAGCCTATCTTGCTGAAACTCTGCTGAACAGTTAGATTGGGTAAGAGATAGCATTGATTATATTCGTTGTTCACTAGACCTCACCTAATGTGCTTTTTCTTATGGGGATATATAAAGGTAAACTTGTATTGCGCAAGAACGTAACAAACGATGAATCAAAAGTCAGACAATGAACGATGTTTGTAATTCCAAATGCGACCAAATCCCAAATGCACTTTTTTATGATGTTTGTAATTCTGTTGAACGGCGTTATCAGTATCTGGGCTAGAAAAGTAACACTATTTTACAGGAACAAAATTTCGGGAAAGAAAACAGTTGATCTTACATAATTTTGAATGCTAAAAACGAATATGACACTTAAAAATGCTGATTGGCTCTAATATCCATGATACAAGCAATCACCTTAAGAAGTAAACATTAAAGGATGATGCAACACTTTAAATACAAGAGAAAAGCCAAAAGAATCAAAACTCGGGAGAAATTTAAACTTTTAAACGTGATAAACTTAGTTTACTAATTTGGTTTTGCTTGATAAACACATAATACATTATTTCATGTTCACACTAATGCCAATATCATTTAACTATATATTTGTGGAAAGATATGGGTCTCTATACAATAAGTATTGGCACATTATGTATCTATTATCCATTGTTGAAAAACCAAAAATTTCCTTTTGTATGAAATCTAGAGCCAATTGACAAATTTCATTGTTATATTTGAATTCAGCATGTGAAATTCATTAAGAAATGGCACATTTCATTTCTGAAACTGAAAGAAATTGAATATTTATAGAACAGTGCAATCAGACTAAACATAACCGATTGATCAATAATTATTAAACAATTTGCGCTCTCCGTTTATAAGTTAGGTTTCCATAAAGCATTTTTATAATCAATTCAAAATTTACTTGAAGAATATAAACTTGATACGACTCTATTAAAATGCTTAAAATCTGACAGAATCACAATAATCGATAAAATAGTCTTCAAATCTCAATAATATTCCTAATTTAAAAACTAATATTCTAACTTTATCTCGCAGATTAATTTTAAATACTGTAATGTTTAAAAGGGATTCTTTGAAATTAATCTAAAGGGATTCTTTGAAATTAATCTAAAGGGCTTCTTCGAAAATTAATTTGAAGCATGTTTTCCATAAGATAGATATTAAAGTTTATTTTTAGAAAATTTTTACTGAAACAAAATATTTGGATAATCGAAATCATATTTATTAAAAAACTGAAATTGGTTATATTAATGTGCATACATTTCCCCCCTTTCGAATGTGCTCTTAACTTACTTTAACTGTACGTTCTCTATTTTTATTACTATGGTGTCGAAAAATATTTATCAACCATTTTTGGTAATATTTTGAACAGATAATTCAATGCAATAACATGAAAGGAAACCACATGGTCGATAAATACATTTTTTTCAGTTATTGCATTGAATTGTCTGTTCAAAATGCCATCATTTGTAAACAGGTATATTGAAAAAACAGCTTAAAACGTCAAGAAATCATTAAATCCTGTCCGCCTACCCCAGCATAACATGTTTAAATCAATAGTTCTCTACGTTTTCGCTCTCTATATTACTGCTGTCGTTTTTTTTATAATTTTATTGAATATTTTCATTGAGCAGTTGAGATGAATTCGCTTATTTTTATTTTTTTTACACACTAATGAACGCTCAGTCTTAATGTCAAAGTCGTCTTATATCGTGCAGGGAGACTTCAAAGGGCGTGCCTTCTTTACAATACATATGCGACAGTGTTTATTTATTGCTTGAACCAGAAACAAGTAATATTTTTCCTTGAAATGAATGCGTGAATAATTTAAAATAAATTTGTTTATAACATTAAAGAAAATAAAGGGAAAAACAGATAACAGATAAGCGTTCTTTATATGAAATACAGGAGATGATTGTAAAGCAAATATCATAAGTACGCGTCAATGCCAGAGAATGTTCTTAGGCATTTCAGGCCATTAAAAATAAATATTTAAACGAGTTTAATTCTCATCTAAGAATGCATTTTCATTTCAACCGCACCAGTTTAAAATTTAATACAGCCGCAAATTACTACTGAGTGTGGTTGGACCGCAGAACGCCATTAACTTAATTTAACGCTTATTCTTTTATGGTTTGAAAACAAATTTGGGCTGAAAAGATCATTAGTGTGTATATATATAAGTGCGTGTGTGTGTGTGTGTGTGTGTGTCTTATTCTTAGACTTCATTAATTAAAAAATTATTTAAAATTATTTAATTGTGAATCAACTTCCTGCGCTTGACTTCTCCTTGGGAACTATTAATTATTTATTTTGCTTATGTGGACATATCGTTATAGAAGATTTTGAATGTATACACAGGATAAGAGAGATTTTCGATTTTGTTTGCGCTCTTTGGGATGTTAGCATCATAAAAATTTCCATAATCACATATTAAGGAGAAAAAAAAGAAAGAGGCGTCAATTTGCAGAAACGAATTTTTGTTAGTATGCTGGATAAAGGCTTTCAGAAAATCGTGCAGTTGAGAGAACAGCCTTTTATTATCATGATTCGATTTTCACGACTTTCATATAAAAAAAACTGACTACTTTCCCCTATGGTATGAAGCAATACGACCGTTTCCATATTGAATATCGTTCCCTCATCAAAGCCCAAAATTCCTCTCTGTTCCTAAGAAGGAGCTTGAAAATTCATCCGTTTGCCGTTCATATCTGTATGGTATTACTCAGTACGATTGTTGTCTTTATCGATTTCTCAGAACTTTGAAAAGATGTGAAAAATTATTTTTGTAATTCATAATTAAATAGAAGAAGCAATATGGATGGAGATTATTGAGATTATTTTCTCCTCTTGCGATGCAAATGCAAACTTAAGGAAAGAGTTTGGACTCTTAAATTTATTTTGTGAGTATTCACACCGAAAATTCCATTTGCTTTCTGGCAAAATCCAATTTCTCGTTTTCCTTCCTTCTCCTCGCTCTCTCAAGTTTTAATCGAGCATTTCTAATAGAAAGTAGAGCCATATACTGAGTACAACTTCTCCGTATGTTTAAAGCTGAATGAAATTCAAATTGGAAACGCAATATGTTTAAAACAAAATAAGAGCAAAGATAGGGTAAACAGAGTAAAAGAAAATAATCACACTCTTATACCACCATCAGTATAAGACAATAGCTGCATCAATAATACAACCTGTTTTAGGATTTAGTTTTCGAATTCGATTTTGAGTGTTATACACATAAAATAAAGAAATAATAGTGTAGTTATATCTTTACTTTGTGGTTGTACATGTTTCAAGTCCGATTTTTAGGCGGTTTTAATTGGTTTGACAAACCCAATCACTGCAGTCACTAGCTAGCAAACATTTAGCAAAAAATGTAAAAACAATTTAATGTCAGATATTAGGTATTTGGAAATAAACGCTTAAAGTGATGGCGGCTGAGAGTGTGCGAAAGAGCAACCAGGATCTTAGAACGAGGCTGGATCGCTGTGCGCATGTGTAATCCACGATATTATGAAAAACGTTTAAGAAAAACCGATTAATTTTGCGGTTTGGGTGTTGCTCCGATTGTTGGTTTTAAAGCAGATGAGACATCATATACTTTAATAATCAAAAAACCCACTAAAAACGTTAAAAATCGGAGTTGGCTTTAATATTGCGAGTACTTTAAAATTTTCTGATAAATGTGAGTGATCATGCGAAAAGAGATTGAAAATAGTTTTTTGGTTTTTTTGGTGATCTACATCGTTGGACTTTAAATTTAACTTGTTCTTAACAGAACATTATTATATTGAACAATTTTTTTAATATTAATTATTTTTCTCACGCACCTCAGTTTCAATTTATAAAGCGCACACATTGATGTTTTTGTTTGCATGAACGTATGATATGCCCTGGTTGTTTACATCACCCACAGGTATAAATTTAGGTATGAATTGCGTCACTGGCAGAGCTGCATGTCATAATTAATTTTTATAATTTGGCTACGCAATCACTCCATGTGACATCACAAATCAGTTAACACACTCACGGCAACTCTGAAGATAAGTTTCTTCATTATCATCAATTTTTGTCTACCAAGATCATTTCAAAATTGAAATATTGAATTGGAAAATACGTATGCTATGTAACTTAGAGCAGTCACTTCATTTATATGTTAAAAATATCATCATCCACTTCAATAATTACACTGCGATTTAGCGATCTATACCATTATAACCAGCTGAGATGCCCTCTAAGGGTATTTATGGGATATATAGTAATAACGTATAACCTAATAACAACAATAATAAAGTTAAATAATTTTTCTTCTCAATTTATGCAGAACGAAATGCATGTATAAATTTATATATCGCTTATATAAATATGCTTTAAAATATACGTAAATACATGTGATGAATCGAGTTAGACCTTTTTCGTCTGTATAGCCACTGCTAGTAAAACGAATAGGTGCAAATTTTCTGCTGTTAGCTCGTAAAAGCTAAGCTTGGCCTTATTTACTGAGACCAAGGAGAAAGACAGGCCTTGCAGTATTGAAAAATTACATCAACGATGTCTGAGCAATAATCTAACTTCAGTGTCTTCATTTTGGATTTTAATAATCAGCGTTTTTCGTTTGTTGAAAACAATTCCCAGCCTTTCTCGTTGGCCTTTGGAAACAATGAAGAATGGATTGTTGCTCGGACTCCGATGGTCAGGTGAATTTTGAGTGCTCTGGCATCACCTCCTAAAAAAGAAAGCCAAACAACTGAAACGTCATACATTGTTACATCTTCATAAGTCAACCAAATTTAAGGCTTATCATTGGTAGAAATACGGTTAGCAATGGTCGAAATATAGTGATGTAACAATGTATGACGTTTCAGTTGTTTGGCTTTCTTTCTAGGAGGTGTTGGCTCTGGCCCAACCATGACCACCGAGAGAGCAGGCCTCCGCAATGAAATTGAATACATTGTTACATCATCATAGATAGTGCAAATTCAGGGCTTATTATTGGTAGAAATACGAATAACAATGCACTATCTATGTGATGCAACAATGTATTCAGTTTCATTGTGGAGGCCTTCTCTCTCGGTGGTCACAGCCCAACACTTCCTGGAAAGAAAGCCTGTGCACTGAAAGTTCATACATTGTTACATCATAAGAAGTCATCATTTAGAGCTTAATATTGGTATAAATACGATTAACAATGCCTTTTTATGAAGACGTAACAATGGATTTTCAGTGCACAGGTTTTCTTTTTAGGAAGTATTGCCTGGCTTCGTTTACCAAGTTATGGAATCTTGACCAAATGATAAATGTTTTTTATATATGAAAACAATTTCACAAAATTTTTACATTCCAATAGGGGATTATTGAAACTGTTTCTTTCATTTTTTATGAAATTTTAGCAAATTTAGTATTCATGCATAGACCCCAATGGAGAATTAGCTACATACTTATGAATGAATAGTATGAAACCAAAAATAAAGATAATACATAGCAACTTTAATATATAAAGTAACTCTTCAGCTATAAACCATGGATAGTCAGTGGCTGAACTTATTTGTCTTCAAACACTACTTTCATCTAGCGTCTTATTTACGATCCCCTTGTGGCACATCCTTCTTTGATCAAGAATTTCATGACTGCTCTTTGTTTATGCTTTATAATAGAAATGTAGACATTGTCAGCCATTAATTTAGATACAGTAAGAGTTATTCTATCTGGTGGTGTAAAAGATTATATTTATGTTACTAGATTTGGAGAAATGGCATACACAATTTGCTTTGTTATTATTATCTCTCCATTATTATTATATACTGGAAATAATAATGAAATTTTATTGCTTTGCTGGGTTTTATTTTCCACTAACTTTTACTATAATTACTTATTGCCTAATTCACTGTGCTATGCTTTTGTATCGTTACCGTCGAATTATAATTATCAATTAGAATATTTATTTTTCAGTTAAAAATTTAAAGATTGATTTGTAGTAGCTTCCACTTTTCCTTGTCTTGTAGCTATCGTATTCGACACACCTTGCGCATTCTGCATTCGTTTCATGTACTCCAGTCTTCTTCTGCCTTCCACAATCATTTCAACAAACTTTGATGCCGAAAAATGAAATCAATTCGCATATCTCTTCCATTAAGATGTATAAACTTCTGATTCCTTCAACTCTAATGAGCACCTGTTCAGTTGTTATCTTATCAGTCATTTAATCTTCAACACTCTGGAAAACTCGTACATCTTAAAAGCCTCAAATCTTTTTTTTTTCTCTTCAGCCCCATCGTCCACTTTGATCATAAGCCATAAAATGGTGTTTTTAATATTGAACAACTTTTTCGTCTTAGTGAAAGCTATTATTCTTTGGATATTTTATCATATATTATCAAATGTTTGAATTCATTCAATCGATACTTTACGATACCTCCATTGCGAGTATATTTCCGTCAAGGATGTTCGTTTTGTTCTTATTTATTGTCAAATAAGATAATTTATTGAAAGTCACGTTTTAACATATAGCCCCGTAAGTATATGATAAGGTTTAAATTTGAATAGACTAATTCATTTTATATGTAAACAGTAAAGAAAGAATTAAACAAATTTGACTCTATGCAAGATTCGTGTCCCCATTCAACGTCTTTGGCAGTGCAAGTCCTCGAAATCGCGGATTCAAGCCCAATTCAAGGAATGGTGGGAATCTTTCCAGGTGGGTCTGCTATATGCACACCGTCTATCAGAAAGGGAAGTAGAATTAATATTTCCTGTGCAGAAGTAAGCTTCCTGCAAGGTTTCCATCTTTCCCTCTCCGTCTGGTGACTCCACATCAAATCTTTTCCAGTGAGAGTGTAGTTCAACATAAAGAGCAACTTACTCATATCTCGATTTTTTATTGAGTCTTCATGGGTACTTTTTTTCCTGGACCCTTTTAAATCCCGCTTATGAATAGACGTTATGATAATAATTTATGGTAATGATTTACGCAAGTTAAAAAAATCGATTTACTTACATACGAAACACGATGATAAAATACCAGTTTTAATTAAAAATAAGTCAACATTTGATGTATTCAGATGTAGTTTTCATGGCCTAGCAGGATATTGAATTAAATATAAGCTGAAGAACGTTCCATAAAAAAGTTAAAATTAAATTTCACAAGTCAGTTGTTTTATGGTTGCTTAATTTAGTTTAAACCTAAAATTGCAGAGTGCAGTCTTTTTGCATGCCCCCTTTTCGTAAGATGAGAATACACTTTAAAAATGTTTTCAAGCAGTTTTCCAACAAAAGCCTCTCTAAAACTTAAAATTCATTATTCCATCCTTATGAACAAAAGAAATAAATAGGGGTTGGGAACGGCAAAGCTGCGAGAATGAAATTAAAACTTCTTTAAAGACGATAAGAACTTAAAAACTTTTCAGTTCTTATTTTTAAATTAGATTTAATCTAAAATTCAACAGTAAAATACGTCAAAAAATGACACTCGCTGCCGTGAAAAGAACATATGACAGATTTTATCCAGTAAGACCCCTTGTAGCATATCTGATTCATCTCAAGTAAAAATTAACGTTACATAATGCAAAAACTATTAACAAAAGCCCAGAGTAGCATATCCCAATTTATTTATTTACATTGGCGCCCAATGCTGCAAATGTGCTACATACTTATAAAATTTAGAAATTTTTAGAAAAAATATGTTTTAATATAACATCAGTACTTTAACTTAAAAAATTTATTTATTTATTTATTTATTTATTTATTTATTTATTTATTTATTTATTTACTTCATTGGTATTATGGAAATAAATAAGCTTGATGGTGTTAAAGTGTAAGCAGTTGTCATCAAATAAAAGTTTTGCAAAGGAGAAAAACGAAATGTTTTATGCAATCTTTTTAAAAACGTAACTTAAATAAAAAATCATTGAAACAAGCTAAACTACCCGCTTCAGTGAGTCTTAATTTTATAATATAAAATACACTAAACGGTTGCATTTGAAAAGCTTCACAATTCTTTAGGGAGAAAGAGAATGTTTTGGCATAATTGCTGGCCAGAGGTACGAGTGTCAAGAGGGCTCTTTTCTTTCTCCATCTTTAGAAAATTACCGACATTCGTAGTGCATCTCAAGTTGTCTGGCTCTTGCGACTCATTCCATCTCCAAGAAAGAAAAGGAAAAAAGAGGGAGGGCGGGAGAAGAAGGTAGGTGATCGTATTTTTTCAGGAAAAGTGATGCTTACGAAATGCCTCCTCGATACACCCATGTAGAAAAAAAATTGCATAGATTAAAAAAAAAAAGAAGAAATTGTTTCCATCTTATTAAAAGCTAGACGCTGTAATTGAGTCTATTTAAATGCATCGCTTGAACCTCACGCGATTTCAAATTTTAATGAAGGAAAAGTTTTAATCTTAAAAACCAGAAGCTTCTAATTACAATCGCGCACCTTCTTAGAAATGCCGAAAATATATGCAATTATTAGATATGTGTATCCATTCTTTATTCTCTTAACATTTTCAATTTTTGGGCATTGCCAGCATGTATTTCCTAAGACGAGAAAGAGTAATTATTCTGTTATTTTCTCAAAAGCAATAAAATTATTGAAGCCTTAATAAGAATTTTTGTATTGCATGTTTACTATTTGGATTAATTAGTTTGGAAGCACTCTTGAGGTTTCAAACAACATATTAGATATGTATAGACTGTATTTGTAGTTAGAGCATTTAGAGGCTTATTTTGTTCATGGAATTACTGAAGTCGAATGCATGTGCCTGTTTGTTGTTTATCTCATCTTAAATTTAATAAAGCGCTTAAATAACATAGTGTATTTGTTAGGTTTAAAAAGGAATCCACTTAATTTTAATTATAAAAGGCAAATATCTGAAACTAAACAAACAATCTACTGCATTAATTTTACATAGGAAATCATTAAACTCGGCAATTTTCATTAGGCTTTTTCTGGCAAGTAATTTAAATTTGACTTAAACACAAAGTAGAATGAAAGGAAATATTCCGCGATCTCGGATCATTATGTTATTTTCATCAGTATTTGATTCTCTAAAAAGAAGGAAAATCCCGATTGCGAACTGGAGGCTGTTTTGCCATCAGACACACAGAGACAGAATAGCTTTACGAATGTTCATGATAACTTTGTGGCAGGAGCGTCCAGATCGTGGTGCCTGCTTCGATTCCAAATCGCGAAATTTCCCTTTTCATGTCCAAATTTTATTGTTACCTAAATATCCGAGTAAATTTCTCTGGACCTTTATCATATATTATAGCTAATTCAAGTAAGTAAATGAGAGAAGATAATATATTATTATATCATTATAGTGAGAGAAGCAGAATTTCATTACAGCAAAAATGATATTCATATTTTCAATGAAAAGTTTTAGCAAGATAACGAAACCAAAAACTGTCTGAGATGGGTTTTTATCGTATGAAAAAATAAGTTGTTCGAAAAATTATTTAACAAACAATTTCAATTAATGCATAAGGAAATTCAGTTGATAAATTCAGTTATTATATTTAATCAGTCGCTCGTTTAAAGATTATTTGAATTGATGCTGTCCAGGGAAGCCAACTTGCGTGTTTTCAGGGGGAGTTTTCGACCGTTATAACAGTCTAAAAATACGCATTAATTTTTGAAATTTAAATTTTCATGTAATCGCATGTATCATGATATAAAGTAGAATTTCCATGTTACGGATCTAATTGATTTCGAAAAAGGCTGGCCGCTTTTTAAAGATTAGTTTTGGATTTATATGCCTCAGAGATAAATTTTCTTTAGCCAGTATATTTGGCGATTTTCGATTTATAATGAACAACGCAATAATTCTAGTGTGTTATCGCTATCTACAATTTATGGAATAGATATTGTAAAAAATAATTAAAGACTGATAAGTCCCCATTTTTGGCTATCTATATCGCTTTTTTCTCCGAATCCAATGTGAAATAAAAATTTTAAAATTCCAATAAAGGATGGGCTTAAACAAAAATTAGCAAATGGATCCGTTTAATGTCTTAAATTCGTTTAATAAAGAAACATTCAGCGCGATTAGATTTTTTAAACTGTGAACTTGTGTATCAATAATGCAGTAAAAATAATTTATTTTTATGTACAACATCTTTGAAAATATCTTTCTTAAATTATAATTTTTTTATGAAAAATTAGTGATATTAAAGAAAAAAATTTCAAGAATTTTGTGATACTTCAATTCAAGACATGGAAAAATGGTTATCTACATAATGGAAATATTCCAATGAAAAAATGGTTTGAGGCACTTGAAGTTTCTTCTTGAATCTAAGATATGAAGCTTCATCAGAAAGATTTTATTCGATATTTTAGGAAGAACACTGTTAATACGTCCAAGTATGCAATTGATTATGATCCATGAAAATTATTATTTTTAATTAATGTTTTAATGTACGAGGGTTATTCGTAAAGTAAGGTTCGTTTTGCAATAAAAACAAAACTACTATATATATTTTCAAAATTTTTTCTTTACCAGATTCTATGCATTTTTAAACATAGTGTCAAGTTTATTTAAGCACTTGTCATAGCGCTCAATGTACTTCCGCATCATCACTCCATAGAAGCTGCCGCCGGTGAAGAAAGTCACACAGTTTTAACAAAACTCATGGGATAGTTACTTAATATCTGGTCGGACCACCTCTGGCCCTGTGGAGTGCAGCAATACGGCGTGGTAGTGAGTCTGCAAGTCCCTGGTACACTTCTGGAGGCAGTTGACACCAGATAGTCTGCAGAGCCGAAGATAGTTGCTGCCCGTTCGTGGGCGGATGATCCAGTGCCCGTAGCCTGACTTCAACAGCATCCCAGTTATGCTCGATGGGATTCATGTCAGGGCTCCGGGCTGGCCAGCTCAGTCGTTGGACCTCTCCTGCATGCTCCTCGAACCATTCGCGGACGACATTGGAGCGATGTGGTGGAGCATTGTCATCTTGAAAGACTGCTACGTCGTCAGGGTGTTGAAATGTCAAAAACGGGTGCAGATGGTCTCCGATGAGTTGACGATACCGTGGACCATTCAACGTTTGGTCCAGGATAACCAGAGGGCCCATTCCAAACCAGGAAAATGCACCCCAGACCATCACTGACGCCCCACCACCCTGCACCACCACCTGTTGGCATGCGGGATCCATCGTTTCGTGAGGTCTGCGCCACGCACGGTGCCTCCCATCACCGTCAACGTTACGGTGCCTCCCATCACCATCAACGTTACGCCACTGTTGCAGAGTCCAGCCAAGATGGTTGGTGGCAAATGCACGCCGGAGTGTCCGATGACGCTGGGTAAGCATTGGCACCCGTGTAGGGCGACGGCTGCCAAACCCGAGGGCATGCAGATTCCGACGGATTGTCCACCGAGAGACGTTTCTAGTGCGGCCAGTATTGAACTAGTCTGTGATTTGCTGTACTGTTGCGCTCCTACCTCTCTGAATCATTCGTCCCAGGTGTCGCTGGTCACGATTCAGGGCAGCTGACTGTATGGTGCCTGTTGTGGACTGTGATGCCTTCATCCAGACATTCCCGATACACCCTGGAGACAGTTGAGCGGGGAAAGCCAAATTCCTGCACCACTGCCGAAATGGAACATCCCATGCGTCGGGCACCTACTATCATACCCCGTTCAAAAGACGTCAACTCGCGACGACGTGCCATTTCTGATTAATCACTTATCCAAGCTCTTCCCACAACGTCTAATGGTCCATTCCCAGAATCCGTTACCCCTGTGAATTCGTGAGCCATGCCCATCAATCAATGTGCTTGCTATCCCATGAGTTTTGCTAACTCAGTGTATATAGTAGTTTTGTTTTTATTGCATAACGGACCTTACTTTACGAATAACCCTGGTAATAGTATGAGCTTATTTAAAATATTTAAATTGTAATTTAATTTCTTTCTCTCCTTTTAAGAGTTTGGTAATAAATAATTTAATTTCAATTTTTAATTAGTAAAGTTTTCAATCTTAATGTTACTTAACGAATCGTGAATCAGGGAGAACCGTTTAACTTGATAAACCTGAATAATTCGAAAATAAATAACTTGCCATTGAAGAGGGGGAAAAGACAGCATAATTAATTTTTTATTTGGTGAACGTTTCAAAGTTATATCAAGGTTAACTTTGTTTTTTAAGTAGGAACCTGTATTTTTAAACAATAAATATTTGAGGCATTAATATAGGCACATTTAAATGCCTCGTAAACAATTCACTGGGAGTATCTGATTTATGATTTCAATTGTTAGATATTGCTGCAAAGAAAAATTGGACAGACTAGATAAAATTTACAATTTTCTTTGTTAAATATTATTTAATTTTCATTTTAACATATTGAAGTTGAAATTGAAATTGAAGTGGAAATTTTAATGGGCTCGCCCAGTTTTTCTTTTGTTGGACAGATTAGAGAAATGCTTTTCAAATATTAACGCAGAAATTCTTCTGCGTCATCATTAAACTTTTATAAAAATTATTGAAAAGTGGGTTGAACTTCAAGCCATCATTTTAAAAATAGACCTAAGGTAATATGACAAATAATAGCTTTCTTATTAAAAATGGCCTGTGTGGCTTAGTTTGTGCAATTCTATTGCTATTATTTGTTATTTTTTTTTTTGGGGGGGGGGAGGAATATCAGTTCTAAGCTCTCCTTAACAAGCTCTATTTAATATTAATTAAAATGTTATTTTTATTCTAGTTTAAGGGATTTACTTATTACGTAAAACTTGTTGTCTAATACAAGAATTACAGCGAATGTTGTATTTTATTTACAAAAGTGAATAGGAGATTTAACCTTGAAATATTCAACCTCGCAATTTCAAAGTTATACGACAATTTGTTCTTCTATTGTATCTAAACGAAGTTGTATCAAACATTTTAAATGCGTGAGAAATATTTTAATGCTTTAAATCTTTAATGTTCAAATATCATTAAATTATGGGTCTATTTAATTAATGTTTGGGAAAAAAGATCAATATGTATAATTAGGATTATGTTTCTATTTAATAAAAATAGGTTCGTATTTAAAAAAAAACAACTTTATTTTTAAATGACTTTGAAAACATTCACTAAATTAAAAATTAATAATGCTTCTTTTCTCTCTCTCTCTCTAAAAACCATGAGGCTTTTATCTAAAACATTTTTCTCTAAAATTATTATTTTCGAGTGATTCAGGTTTGCCAAATTAAACGCCTACCCTCTATGTAAAAAAAAATTCTATCAAAAATTTTCAATTTTCTCATGACATAATCAATACGACGATATTGGAATCACTTTGACATTTTGCGGGAACTAAAAACTCAATAATAATTAGATTGCGGAGAAAATATAACATTTTCGCTATTCGAACAGTAGGTGAAGATTTTAATTAAGATTCTAGGGAAAAAATCTTTATATATCATTATTTCATCAATTTGAATTTTGTTCCTTGCTAAATTTGATTGCTTGTGAGTATTTTCTAATGGAACAAACACTCTCCACTATTAATAGCTTCAAAATCCATTTATTGTTAATGGAAAACGAAAAGTTTTCTCGAAGAAAATTTTTTAGATCATATAATTGCGTATTATGAAGCTCATTGCAACGGTTTGTAATTTAAAAATCCGTCTTAACGCTAAGGCTGCTGAAATTGTACACCGTAAAATGGTTATCCCATTAATCCCATTAGACGTTTCAAGAAATCATTAGAAGAACACTTTAATCCATTACTGGGATTCTTTGATCTTCACTGTCAACCAAAACCGATAATAAGCGCTTTTCTATTCCCTTTAATAATACCATAACCTCGGAAAAACTCGTTGAAGTATTTGTCGAACTGGAGAACTGATAGGCACAATCACCTTTCATACTAAAAATGTTGTCCTTATCCAAAGGCAACTAGATAAAGCCATCTTCCCTACAGCAGCCTCAACCGCCAAAAAGCTCAATAATTGGGTCTATCGCTTGATAATCATTAGGGAGAAGTATAAGAAAGACGGGAAAAAATTTGTTCAAAGCTATCGCTAGTATACGGAAACCATTAGCGAGTGCCCATTGGTTTGGAAAAAACCGTTGTTCCATTAAACGAGTTGAAAAGACACTTGGAAGTTTGCTTCCTTTTTTTTAAGCTATTTGAGGAAAATGTTTGAGTCCTTAACTCAGCAAAAATGTGATCTCGTCGTTGTCATTTGAAGCGTCCAAGCGGAGCAAGCAGTTTCCTCTTTTTTGCAGGGGAAAGAGGCTGAAAGGAAAGGTGAAAGCGCTATTCCTTTTGCCCCTTCTTCCTACCACAAAGGAAAAAAAGATGAAATAGGAAAGAGTTTATTCTTAATGCAATTGAAAAAAGATGTGCCCTGATGTAAAAGCTAAAAGGATATAAAATGAAAGCTGTTTTTATGTATAAAAAAACTCGACTTTGTGTTAAACGTGGATGTCCGATAAGGTGAAATAGTGCAAATTATATAATACAAATCTAAATTATCTGGCTACAACGTAAACATCATTTTTCTAGTGCTCAATTTGGATTCCGTAATAGTATAGAAATTATTTAAGAAATAACTTCTGCATTCCAAATACTAAGCTTTTGGATAGTTTTAAGGATCATGTAAGTCTCTAAAACAAATTAAAATTAAATACTTATACATAGCATGGTATGATATATAAACAGGCATTCTGGGAGGCAAAACATCGTCTATCATTCATAGGCTACTAATAAAGCATGGATAAAGCATGGCTCGATATCTACTGCTCTCTCATTGAAACGCCAAGTATGTTTACGCACGAAAATTTGAAAGCATTCATAACGATCAATGCACTGCTGATCTGATACACAATTTTTATTCCCGTGTCATCGGCTTTGGTGGCTTAGTGGTTGCGTGATCGCCTCGGATGCCCGAGGACACGGGTTCGATCCCGGCCGAGGACACAAGCATTTTTTCAGGAAGAAGATCCTGAGATCATCCATTTTCTTCGGAAGGGAAGTAAAGCCGTAGGTCCCATATGGTCGTTTGCCGGCTGCACGTTAAAGAACCCTTGCGAGGCTAAATTTATGGCCCCTATAACGCCATTCTGATATGAACACAGTTGTTGAAACGTTAATACCAACTAAACCAAATCAACACTAGATGACCATAGATGGTAAAAAAAAAGAGATAAGCTGGCTGTTTTGATCTCCGGCCTCAAAATAAAATATATTTTCCAACATTTTCAATCATTTGTGGGGTTCAATCCTTCTTATCGATAGCTTGCAATCATAATATTCTTTGATTCTTTTCTAATGAGTGGCTTTTGAGAATGTTATAAAAAGCCACTCCAATGTATAATTTTTTTTTCTAGTTGCACATCCAACCAACTGCACAGCAGCATGAAAAAATTATAAATAAATTAAAACAAACCAAATTTACACAAAAGTTTTCATTTTTTTTAGCGAACAATCAAAGTGAGCCAGCCAAAACCACATAAAAACAGCAATCGCGACGATCCTTTTACCTACCAAGGTGCGCGCGCGCACAGAAAATATGACGTCATGTTAACGTTTGTTTGTATATATGTTGACATATATAGAGGTCTATAGGTTGACATAGGATAAGGCTTGAACTAATTCTGTTTTAAGAGCTAATATAAGTAAAAGATAAGTAAACTTACAATTGACCCAGAAAATAGGCGGAAAATAATAGCTTATAATCTTTATCATGTATATAAATATTACTCTCTGTGCGCAAGAGGCGCAACATAATCACAACAAATTCATTCCGCACAGCAAGTCGGCTAACCACTGTCACAATTCCATTTGGATTGTCATCACATAATGAAAATTCGTCGTGAAATTCGAATGTTCAAGTATCTGCTAATCAATAAAATTTTTTGATTCTAAAGAACACGTATTCTCTATTTTAAACAACCTGTGGAAACACAATAGTTTGAGGAATTGAAGTCACTTAAACGTCAGGGCTCGGAAAAGAAACCAAGATTGTGCAAAATGGAAAGAATTTAACTTAAAAACACTTAAGGTTCGTTTTTGAAGTTTCTGAATTATTGATTTCTCTAGATTTGAAAGCAGTTTGGGAAGGAAAACTTTTATGTCTACGTCCTTAGCGCAAATCAATAATTGATAAGGTATGAAGGTTAGAAAAAAATTCGACCATTTAAAAGCGCTTACTCTATGAAAATTGGAAAAAAGTTACTTAATATAGCCAAAGCACATTAAGACATTGAAGTCCAGAAGTTTATTCAGAATATAATGGTTTGCATTGCTGCTTTAAATATTAGAATATGCATTATTATACAAATTCTTAATTTCAGTTTGCCTTAATTTTATCTTGCTGCCCTTGGCAGGATTACAGCTTTGAAGGGAGAAATTGCATATTAATTTTTAAATTGTTTATTTTTACCTATTTGGTTAAAGAAATACTAAGGAACTATCGTTTTCTTTTCTAAACAGATAATTAATATTTAATGATGAACATAGTTGAATCGCATCCTTTCTTGACTCGTATAAATTCCTGTCTTTGCATTAAAACACGATTATGGTAAAGTTTAAAAGATAATAGAAGGTGTACTTAGGTCATATTTAAGCAGACTACGCAGCGCTTCTTTAATTAATGCTTAAAGAGTAAAAGAAACTAATTTATATTAGCAACTCCTTTATTTATATAAATTTTTATATAAACATAGAAATAATCCGATAAATTTTGATCGACCAGCCTTAAATCATGAAATATTATCTTTCGATTGCAGATCCCTCGATTATTATAATTGGCAAAATTATGTTTCTCCATAATTGGTTTTAAGTGATTATTTCAAAAGCGTAGCGAATCCATCGATAAAGTCCTATCATTTTTATGAGAAATTTTTATGACGGCAGTGTTCGACATTAATGCGATCTAATCGCTCTTTTCGATCTTAGGTTATTTATTATTAAAAAATTAATTTTAAAAAAGTCGGTAAATGCAATTACTTTTGCTATTATTGTGATCTTTTAAAATAATATTTGTAGAGTTTTTCCAAGAGGGTTTCCAACTGAGTAATGTTAATTTAGCATCTGCGTTAATTCTGAATCATTTTCATCTTATTCTACAGAGA
Source organism: Rhysida immarginata (assembly GCA_023313115.1). Classification (NCBI taxonomy): domain Eukaryota; kingdom Metazoa; phylum Arthropoda; class Chilopoda; order Scolopendromorpha; family Scolopendridae; genus Rhysida; species Rhysida immarginata. The sequence goes on along the minus strand of JAHWFO010012390.1, from coordinate 4,611,366 downwards.
TTACTTTCTACAGCAATCTCTACGCCGAAAGTCATATAATGTTATTAAAGTAACGTTTATGACATGAAAGCAAATGTGTCGTTCATTTTTCAACTCTGTGTTAACTATTAAATATTATATAATTCTATTTTTAGAATTAACATAAAGTCCTTTTATTTGTTTTTACTATTAAGAATATATTTAGCACTAGTTAGCAGTTTTTGTCAATGTTCCAAATTTATCCTTTAGAGGAAATGATAAATAAATATTCTGTATCAAGATTGTCCACGAATGCCAAGTTTGTTTTAATGTAGAAGAAATCTAAACTTTCGTCAACCAATAAACTATTCTTCGTGTGTCAGACTGCAGTAAATACTAAGCAGAATATTTAACTGATAAAAATAACAACTGGACAGCGAACAATGGTTTTTTGCTTTTATTTATTATTATCGTATGTCTTACCAAGAACTTCAAATCCAATATTTGTTTGATTTTAAGTTATACGCTAAAGTAATCTCTGATAACAGTGCAGGGAATTTCTTACCTGGCTTTCCATGCATGCGTAAGTGCATCGGAAGAAAAACAACCTGTTCGAAGTGAAGGATATTTGCATTTTTTCCTAATAGAATCAATATTTTTACAGCGTATAATATAGTTTTTCGCGTTTTGAAATTGAAAGCTCAATTAATGAATTCAAAACTAATTGGAAAAATAATCGAAAACGCAATTAGGATAACATCACATTATATCTCAAATTTTAAACGCGCATTTAAATTAATATATTTCTCTAAATAGAAAATGTATATTCAAGATTTCAACTCGTGCCCATTTGGAAAATTCCTTTTTTAAATTTAATAATCTTCGCGGCCTAAAAAAGGAGAACATAAGTCGAAAAGACACTTCATTTTCCTCTATTTCTTTATTAGGATGAATACCCATTTTAATTATAATTCATAGAGACAAAGAGACATTATTCAGGGTGATCATTTTATTACACAAGCCGGTATTCATTAGTTCAATATCAAGTATTTAATAAGAAAAAGGGAGATTCAGATGGCAAATAATAACAAATGACATAGATTGTTACAGTAAGTGTTCAAAGTGTCCAGCCTTAGGCTTAAGGCAGATGCAAAATTTCTTAACCATGTAGGAGCGTATTCTAGACAGGCATGATCTCTTTCTTCCATTGCTCCGCATCTGATCTTTTAAGAGTACGTGGATTCTGTAAGCGTGTGAAACTGTTTAACCATTTACAACAAATAAATGTTATTTTCTAACACGTAGAATGCAGACTTGCGCAATAAACTGATCACTCCGTACAATATTGTTACGATAATAAATGAAAAGCACAATAGTGTTTGTAATTTCTTACCTATAACATTTTCTTTACTGAATCCTAAATTTCCGTCTTTCCATACATTTTTTAAGGTGCGAGGCATATGATATAGGAAATGAATGCATCTTTCATTGCTTATTACGAATATCACATCCAAATTTCCGTAGGATCAATAATTCCCGAGATATCGGCCAAAATAGAATTTCCGAAATATGCTATATCTCGAAAATGGTGAGTCACAGCAGAATGGAAATAAAACAGTTTAATAGTACAAGCAATATCAATAAGTATTTATATTGAGTAATGATCAATATTCCGACAGGTACTATTGAAAAATCATAATTTTCGATAATCAATATTCAAATCTCTCTATAGGATACCAGATACCGATGCGATTTATATATGTGCAGATAGTAGATTCAATAATAAGCTAGTAAGTAAAAAAAATTCAAAATTAGACCAATTGTTACGAAGATATAGACAAGAACCGCGACAAGAACTCATTATTCAATATCGCGTTAAAATAAATTTAACAATAAGAATCCTAGTGTAAAGAGATCCAATTTATCAACCCAACGAATAAAATCCATATTGCAATAAAGATATGATATTGGAAATGTCTCATGTCAAATACTACTTGCATGTGATTTCGCTACTTACACTGATGAACCCTAGAATTCTTTAATTCATACAAATATTCTGATATTATGGTTTCACATTTTATTCTCAAGCATTCACTGTCTTACCCATTCACAAGCTTGTGCTTATACTTACACATCCAGGTATACATCTCATTCAAACATGTTCAAACAAAATCTAAGCCACTCATCAGATATGCTTCAAATTACTTTCCCTATTCATACTTTCCCTATTCAAATTACTCTTAAGTTCGTTTTTGTAATGATAGCTTGCTCATTTTCATCTTGTATTTTACATGAACTATTTTCAGTTGAATAGGAGATTTATGTTTTTTTCACGATATAAAATTCTGGAACTACGAAAAGCCATATCTTTTCTACATATAATCAGATTCATTTCGATTTATCTCCCTAATTTTAACACAGCAGAAACTCTGAAAAAAATAAGCTCGACAGACATGCAAAGAGAAATTAGTAATTTAATATAAGATATATAAAGGGTATCCCATTTTAAAGTTTCCCCTGGAATATCTCGAAAACAACCCATGGGATCGAAAACGTTCCGAATGAAATTTGTCTCGGAGAGGGCAATCGAATGGTACTAAAATAGACCCCCTTGGGGTGGGACGGGAGACAACTTTGAAATCTGAAATAGGAACCCTCATTTTTTTATTCCAGGGGAAACTTTAAAATGGGACACCCTGTAGATTATATTTATCTCACAAAATATAATTGAGATAATATAATTTTAAATAGGTTTAAAACTTCATTTCATAAGTATGTAATAATAAACATTCGACTTAAAATAGACTTCTTACGTAATCTTATCTATATTAATTAATGTACGCGATACCGATATAAAATTACTTCATTATGTCATTTAAAAATTTTCAGATTACGATTTTATCATCATTATTACATTGAAGCAAATCTAACAGGTTGCTGCCGTTGATGTTTTTGTTTACGAACAGGTTGCATTGTTCCCTTGAAAAACAAGGACAACCGGCCGGGGGATGGGGGAGAAAATACGGTATCTCCAGTAAAAAGAGATAACGAAAGAACAGTAACAAAAGAAGAGGAAGTTTATTGTGTTAAAAAGTGATGTAAACATTATTTAAACTCTCATTAGAAAAAATGCTTCAGTGAGTGTTTGTTCAGAATGAGATAAGTGGTCTTTATTAAGCGCATTTTCCTGTCGCTGTGAAACAGAATAAACAAAAAAAAATTCTCTTCTGCGGAAAAATTCTTACGGAAAAATTCGTAAACAATGCGAAAAAGTGAACTTACTCTGAATGAAGGCGTCGATCTTGCAGACGTACGCCCCGAGAAGGAACATGGGGTAGGTGAGGTGCTTGACGAGGTGGACCCACATGCAAAACATGGCAATCATGACATCGGCGACGGCCAAGTTGACGAGATAGAAGTTGGTCGTGGTGCGAAGATGCTGATTGAAGTACACTACGAGCATAACGAGTACATTGCCTAGGAGCGCCAGCAAGAACACTATGACATAGGCGGCGATTTTGAGTCCCGCACGCCACTCGATCGTCCACGAGGCATTCAAGGCCGGATAATCGTACTCGCTGAAGTTGTACATAGATAGCTCGAACTCACGGCAGGTGAGGTTCTCGTCCATGGCTCGTTCGCACGGCAGGAGGAGAACGAGGCGAGTCAGCGCAACGCCAGCATCGCTTCGGATGCGCACGGCCAAATGAGAACTACGGCACTTGGGCGCGAAGAGACTCAGAGCCGGTTTCTGCCACTGCGCCCTCACGTGAGTGTCACGTCGCCATCCAGTATTGAACTTGCCTTGCCTCCAATGTGTGTTTGAGTGTGAGAGTAGATGGGTATGAACGTTGTAAAGAAAAAAAAAAGTGCGTCGGACGGCACTCCAAAAGAACTCTTGAGTAAATAGCGTGACTGGAACGGACGCAGAGAGATTTCAACGGATTCATGATATATTCTTTCAACAACCTTCTTGTTTTTTTCGTCCGTGTTATTAACATCTAAGTAAAATTTAAAAGCAATAAATTTTCACTTTATAAATTTCTTTACTCTTTTTCAAAAAAGAAAAAAAAACACCAAATGTAATTATTGTGAATCATTAACTATCATATGCAAATATTTATAATGTCAAAAACTTTATTACGTTCTCTTATTAGTGTAGAGAATTTTCCTCAAAAACGTAACACGAATTGTTCTAACAAATAAAGCGATCGAATTTTTGCATCAGGTTAGAATATTCGATAGCCAACATTTTCCGAAATCTTTTATTAAGTTTAAGCCCTCATTCTTAATATTTATCACTCCTGAGGGAAAAAACACAAAATTATCAATTTTCCTATGAAATTTTTAATTTATATCTTACAAAATTCTGTTTAGTAAAATTGTTTATCCAGAGAGAGAAAAAATCCAAATAGTTTCATACGCGACTATGAAAAGTATAATTTGAGTTATAGTTCGATTTCGTTATATATAGAATTGAAATAAACAAACATTATTTTAATCCATTTTTATGCTTCTTTCAAGAGAAAAAGTAAATGGCCTCTGATTATTATTCAGCGCATATGAAGAGCGGTCTATTAACTTTTGTGCTTTCTTTTCTCTTTCCTTCTTTTTGTCGATTTGGATCTCACAGTCAGTCTGTTTTCTGATTAAGAAAAATTGGAGATTATACAGGGTAGCCCGAAAACCAAATTTTACTATTTCTAAAGAATTTGTGTGAAAAGTGTATAAGAAATTATTTCGCCGATATATACGAATGGAGGTCGAGCTGAAGTTAGAAAATTTGTTACAAAACGAGACAAAGCATTATCTTGTTAATGCTTTTGAGTCGGCCTTATGCTTTCGATGACGTAATGATGAGAAACGGCACTCCTAAATGCTGTGTCGTGATTACATCTTTAGTGCAAGTAACTGTGGCTTCAAGAAATAAAAAGCTACATAAATAGCAAAACGGTATTATGCAATTTTTAGATATAACTGCGACTTGCTGAAGACCAATGTGAAGCTCGTTATTGGATACAAATGTCAGGGACTGCTAAATCAAGGAATCCTTTCTGCAAGACAATTCTGTCCACATTCTGCTGGGAAGAATGTGAAGAAGCTGGGATAAAGATCAGTGTGGCTAAGACTGAGGTTCTGGTCCTTTCAAGACAGCCTGCTGAGTGCGCTCTCCATGTTAGGGGAGCCCCATTGAGACAGGTGGAGAAGTTCAAGTATCTCCTGATGGACGGCAGGAAAAAGAATTGGATGCTCGGATCGGTGCAGCAAGCTGTGTCAGATGAACTGTGGCGATCCGTGGTAAGGAAACGCGAGCTGGGTAACAAAGCCAATCTCTCCGTCTTCAAATCTATCTTTGTCCCAAACCTCACCTATGGTCATGAGGCTTGGGTAATGACCGAAAGAGTGCGATCGCGGGTACAAGCGGCCGAGGCTTGGTAAAAGGGGTCGGCCTAGAACCAAGTGGCTAGACTACATTGAGAATCTGGGTTCGAGTCGCTTGGGTATTACTAGGGAGAACATGCGCCTGATGGCGGAAGATCGCGATCGCTGGAGATCCTCCATAGGGCTGCTGCCCCCGCGACTTTAACGGATAAGCGGGTTTGAAAAGTAAGTAAGTAAGTAAGTTCTGCTGGGAACGCCAAGGCTTTTCTAGAGAAACTGACATTTGAGATATTGCCACATCTTCCTTAATCGCCCAAGCAAATTTTTATCTTTATTGGAGCGCTAAAAACATCTGGATGGTCGTCGAGTGAATGCATGATGGTTGCGAGGACAAGACAAAATCTTTCTAGATAAGGCTTTCTAGGCAGATGGCGCAAGTCCTTCGAGAAGGTTGGAGACTGAACATAGCAAAACAAAATTTCATTTCTCATTTTTTAATAAATCCCATTTTCTAACTCCCGCCTTGTATAATTGGTTGCTGGATCATTTGTAGCAGAAGACATAAAATTTGAAAGAGTCATTTTGACTCGATAGTATTGTTGTCGGTGATACGGCAAACATTACGTCTAAAGTCAGTTTCTTCCTGAATTTCGTGTCACTTGTACAAATGCGTTTGCGGTCGGTTTTCCACTAGTAAAATTGATAGGTAAGGCTGGCGGAAACACGAGATCTTTAACAAAATCCTTCAAAATATTTATAGAGATCAGATTCAGGGACGATATGGGCAAACTATAGGCCCTGCGCGACCAATATACGGTTTAGGAGAATTCGTATCCAGGTAATCCAGAATTTTCGTGAGGAAGTAAGGACTTTAACCGTCTACTGGAAGTAAGGGATTCTTTCACGATCATCTTCCTGTAATTATAGATGAGAAAATTCTCTAACACATCTAGAACAGAAATATGGTAATTGACTCTAATTGAAAAATAATAACTTCAACATCACTGTCTGCTATGAAGTGCGCGATTTTATCCTATCAAATGGTATAGGACTTGAAATTTCCCTGAAATAGTTATATTTAAGTAATGACAAATAGTTGGAGAAATTTGGCGGCAGAAAGGCTAATTCCACATCATCTGTAAAAAGTCTGTATCTAGGGGAAATTTATTTCAAGGGAATTATAAATGGTGATAATTATTTTTTTTGATAATGTCGGATTTTTTTTTACCCTATTGGGAAGTCTCAAGTTGAAGTATATGGAACGAAAATCAGAAATTTGCATCATCTTCAGGAGCTTATCAATCGAAGCGTGTGCGTTTTGGGTCCTGAAATGTTGCACATAATTCAAGCAAGCATGGTTTGACCTCTCTAGGTACGTTATTTGGATAATTGAATGGTAACCACATCTGAGCTTGGATCCACGATCACCTGCCGTCAAATAAAGCATTCCATCGCTATACATGAAATAAACACAAAGTTAATTGCTAACATCATCTCAGTCTTGATAAAAATAAAAACATAGCAACCCGAAAACATGAACCGATCATTATGATATTTCGCATGCAATTATCTTGTAGGATCTTGACAACGGGAGTTTATGGCCTACTGTGCCATTCCGTTTGATAGCCGAACCCCTTTGGCATTCATCCAAAAACATGACCCTCACACAATAACGATGTGTTCAAGACATTTTCGACCCGTTGTGCAGCGGTACTCAGTGCTTACTTTTCAAGAAGATAATGCCCGTCTACGCTTGGCTAAAATTTCTATGGAATTTATTTGCCAACCAAATCGCCAGATCTTTCCTATTCAGCATATTTGGGATGAGATAGGGCGTCGATTGCGACCAATTAGAAATGCTGTCAAATTTGCTCGCCCGTTGGAGTTAATTGACAATATATCCCTCTAGCATAATCTGACACTTCGTGAATTAGTTGTATCCACTTCAGAGATTCACCACTCCATACAGACATATTCACTTTGTGTGACGCTTTCTGCTAATTAAATCTCTAGTTGTTTTCAAATCTAATTATTTGTTCTTTTTTACGTATATGTACATTCTACGTAACAATTTCTTGTCATTTGCATGCTTCCTTCTTGATGCTTCGATTTTTTTGTCAGTAGATTATTACCTATAGTACCTCTTATTAAAATGAAATGATTCCCACAAGGGTTTAGTCAAAGAATTCCAGATTGATGAGAAAGGTTTGATTTCCATGGTATCAAATGCAGAATGTAATAAAGACCTTAATATCAAGGCCTCAAAACATTTCATCTCTGTAGGCACTTTGTCGTTGCAAAACGGAACGAGCAAAATATTAATATCGAAAGGAGAATTCCGAGTTTGTCATTTAGGAAATTTGTCACAGAATTAACTTTTGTCAATCGCTCGAGCCTTTGAATGGAACTTGACATAGCATTATTATTATTATTATTATTATTATTATTATTATTATTATTGTTTTTACTATTCAATTTTGATCATTGCTGATTCCGTTAATAAGTTTATTAAAATATTCTTCAGAAGGATTGCCACATATGATTGAAACGTCTTTAGAAATTTTTTATCATAAGATTTGTGAATATTAAAGATTGAAAGAGAATTAAAAATTAAAATTCTGCCTAAACTATACATATTGTGTACAAGACATAATCCATGTATGCCATGTACACGATCTTAAAATCCATTATCTAGAAGATGTCTATGCCAATTGACATTTATTGAATGCTATTTGGAACTCTAAACGATGGAGAGAGAGAGAGAGAGAGAGAGAGAGATTAGCCGTGATCGAAGATGACAATTGCAAATGTCATTAAATAGCAGAGAAATAGAGATACTTATTGGTTTTATCATATCCATCTGTCTGTTCTCTCTTCATATTTTCAACATCCTTTGACAGAAGGTTCATATTTTCAACATCCTTTGACAGTAGGTTGCTATGAGCTTGTCCTGCTTAATTATTTAATTTACGAGGATTGTTCAATAGAAACGCATTTGGAGTGCGCAGCCGAGAAGGTATCACCTAGACAACAGAAAGCAGTTTTTATATGCATTGTTTAAGTACTAGTGAGGCGTCTGTTACACATATTAGCTGTTTGCTTTTTTCTATAAGAGTTGTGAATAAATTGGAAGATAATCCGCGATCATGATAATCCGTCCAAAGATAGTCTGCGTGCTGTTGTTCAATTTTTGGCCGCTTAATCGAAATTTTTACGAGAGTGTAAGCTGTATACGGCGACCATAGTTATTCTCATATGGCAGTGTTTGAATGGCGCAAGAAACTTTGACAAGGAAGGGAATCCACGAAAGATTTGGCCCGTCAAGAATATGCTTATGTTGCAGCATCAAATAAAAATGAGTCAGTTGAAAATTGCTTTACGCACCAATAGGCGCATCAATATTAGGGAACTTTCTGGATATGTGTGGGATATCTATTCAGTCTTGGATATCACAAAGTCGCTGCTCAGTGGATTCCACGACTGATTACTGATGAGCAGAAGAATTTGCGTTCGGTCTTATCACTACAGCATTTAGTACCCTGCCAACAAGAAAGTAATGCCTTTTTAAATCAAATTATTGCCAATGAGTGTTATCACTACAACCAGAAATCAAACACCATAGTATGAATGGAAGCATCCAGGTGTTCCGTAGGCGAAAAAATGTCGATCTCGACCTTCGCCCAGAAAAGTAATGGTTGGTTTATTAGAATTTTTTGCGTCGACTACTAAGGTTATTTTGCGCCCTTTACAGAAGTTATATCTGTACGCAGCCCGGGACAAACTCTAGCATCCACGCCGACGGCTGGATTCGAACCCACGACCAGGAGGACTCGAGAACTAGAAAGCCTACGCCCTAGCCGTCTGTCCGGCAGAAAAGTAATGGTGACCGTAGTTTATTGATTATCAAGATGTACTGCTCTTAGATTTAAGAAACTGGGATCAATATCAATACTGATCGATATGCAAGGTTTACGTGCTAGCATCAAGAATAAATGTCCCGGGAAATTCGAAAACAACGTTATCATTCTCCATGATAATGCCAGACCTCATTTAGCCAGAAAGATTTAAGATCTGGTTGCTCGCATACATTGGGATGCCTTAAAATATCCACTTTACTATTTCCATGTATTGACCCTCCAAAATGATCACTAAAAGGAGGGCATCCCAATTTCGACTCTGACGAAGAGTTTGCTGTTACACAATGGTTTGCCAACAACCGTAGGAATTTTACCAAATGGGAATCTATCTAATGGGACTCATGCCTTAATGTTCATGGAGATTTCTTTTAAATTTGAATAAAAATTGCTTCTTAGCCTCTAAACCTGTTTCTATTAAACATTCCTCATAGTTCGGATTGATCCACTGAGGTCGGTGTTAGAGGGATCCGTCTGGTTAATGTTATACTGTATAAGTATGTAAAGGAGTAAAATTCGTTATGCAGGCTTCTCCTCCAGGCAAGATCTACTTTACTATAAATTTGTGCCAGATTGTTCCGTAGGATCGAAATATGGCGATCGCCCCGAACATACGGTAGCGATCATCTGACCTTTTTGGAACTTATTTAAATTTTTCAAAGCCAACGTATAGCAAGTGATGTATCATTCGATTGAATGTGATAAGAAAAGAAAGATTATAGGGTTCTTTTCGATTTCCAAATACTACTTTCGAGAAAATATTCTGATACAAAAAAAAGTGTAGGTTTAAAAAAAGTGTGGATAAAACGGGGGAAATTTAAAAAGGATAACCCCATTTTAACTCCAGTTTTTTGCTTCACTTTAGGTGTCCTCCGCTTTCTTATAAGTTAACATTAATAGTTGAAAAGCGTAGAAGATAATGGAGGTACACGCGCTGGCACACCCACATACACGCACGCACATACACACACATTCACAAACACACACGCACATACACACACATCAACTAATTTAAACTGGATGATATAAACATGGCTTTTAAAATGTTCTTTCTGCTTCATTGATATAATTTGGCTTTTTAAATGTTCTTTCTGCTTTTTTTGCTTCGTTAAGGATTTTCAATATCGTTTCGAATCGTGGGATGCTCGAAAGAGTATCATTGATCGGAAAACAAAGATACTCATGCATGAATTGGCTATTGAAACTTAAGAACTTGTAAAAAATTTGAAACTTGATCCTTTAAGGATTTCTAGGAAAAGAAAAAACTTCACTTCATCTTAAAGGCCCAACATCGTATTTGTAAATAAATACCAATAAGAGTCTTCCTTCACATTTATTTCAATAATAAAACAATAACTTTATGAAAATTTAATGGATCAGTTATTTTCAAATCCACTTAACTGTGCACAGAGATAAGCAATTCAGTGAATGAAATTTAATTTTTGGTTTCCTTATTTTTTTATTGTTTTTTTATTCTTAGCATAAAAGAATAAATTTAAAGTCGCATACAAATAGGAAAAAAAATTGAAAGCAAAATATAAGATGACTTCTGTGTGTTTTTCTCGTTTTCAATATTTTTCTTTCCTTATGCAAAGATATCGGTTACTTTATGCATGATTTCCTTGAAAAGTGTTTCAGTAGTCGTAAAAAAAAATATCCTCTTTTCACTTTAATCTTGGTCTGCACTTAAGAATTTTACTTTCGGCTAGATCAATAAGTCACTCACACATATCTCCGTGTTCGTAAATTTATTTTAAAATTTTATTTTTTTAAAAATTTAAGCATAGGACACAATCTGTATGAGAATGAATGCTCTTGCTTTCGATGGCTCTCCTCTTCAAGGTTAAGGTCAATGAGTGTTTCTTCACCTCATTAAGATGGAACGGGCCATAGATAAGTCTTTAATACTATGCCACTTATAAGGAAGTCCGTGTTTACCCAAGTTTTCGACAGTTAAAAAAAGTTTTATGTGTATATAAAAATGCAAGCAATAACCATTTATGAAATTAGTTTCTAATATGAAATCTAAAATAATAACATACATTATACATGATACTAGTTGTTGCAATTCTTAACATAATTTCCTAGTTTAATTATTGACATCAGTCATTCCATACTGTATTGCTGAAAAAGAAGAAGAGCGCGATTTTCCCATTTCGTTTTAATAAATTTATGTTGAAATAAATCAACAAATTTCTTCTTTCTTTTTTGTGGATTAATTAATGAGAATTCCAAGCCCCGTTGATTGGTGGAAATTTTCTAGAAACAAATTATTCAAAAAGAACTTCCTAACTTGGAAATCAAAAACTTATTTGAATCTTGAAATTTTTGTACAAATTAATAATTTAAATTATCCCGTTTTGAAGAAGAAATTCGTTAAATGATATGTATACCTTAATTGGATTTTAAATTGCTTTCAAACTCACTTGCCGGGGAGTATTTTAGTGTTTTGAATGTTCGCCTTTATACTGGAAACAGCATAATAAAGCTTTACTTGTAACGAAGGAAGGAGTCATGAAATTACTTTTTGTAACCAATAAATAGAAATATTATATCCATTTTCCCTGGAATAACTTCTAGGTCGACCTATAAACGAATTTTCTGGAGCGAAATGTAGAAAATTCAAAAAAATGTATCTTCATTTAATTAATGACTCATTTCCTCAAAACTGTCTGCATTTTTGTGCGATTTTGAGGAAAGATAACCAGAATAGTAGGAAGCTGTTAACGCTGTACTCCCTTGAAGCTGTTTATAGTCTATGAAATAGGCGGTATCAGACCCACTTCTACACTGATGGAGGATCACTGTGTTTGTCGATATGTGGTAATCATTTCGACATCAACCTCAGACCACTGATGAACCATGGTTGAGATTGAATCTCCATAGTGTTTATTCACAAAGCCTCTTCGCTTAGGGTATTACTAGGCATTTTAATAGAGAATGAAATTGGACTTTCATAGGTGAACGTTGCACAATGCGAGATACTATCGGACAGCTATATGATTTGATGTCACTGATATCGTTGATGTATTTCGGTCGTCATTAAAGTGATGTCATCCGCTCCATAGTGTAATGTAAATTATCTTTCTCTCTCTGATCATCGGTATCTCTACTGATTTTTCAACTATTCATTGATTTATTTTATGGGTAGAGCAACTTTAATAGCTCAGCAAAATAAAATATGCTTTATTTCCACACAGGAAAAGACCGAATTTCGTAAAGAAAAAATCCATTATAAAAGGTGTTATAAAATAGAGAGTTCTTTATTTCTGCAAGGTCTTTTCATTTTGCGGGCATGGATTAAATCGTTCTCATTTGTTATTAAATTTTTCAATGACTCTATTCTTGCATTTGCGTATTTTTTAATAGTAAAATTGAAATGGCTTAGTTATTGATTAGTTTGCGCATTAATTACAAGAGAAATTATTACATTAAATGACACTTAAAAAGTTATCATTTTACGATATTTATTTCGTTTTGGTCTGTATCATTTTTTTTTTAGAATTTCCCGTATGTAATGAAATTTCCAACTTAGTTTTATTCCTTAATTACTTCTGACAGGATATTTCAATCAGTTACAGTAAAAATTTTTAAATGGATGGAAGGCTAAATATACCAAGCTATTTGAGTTTCGTGAGGAGCTTTCTGTCACTGTTCATGCTTTCCTCATATAAAGTGAAAATTGATCGATCCGTTCCCGTCCCGCCCAGTTTTAGAGTTGCGTCCTACAGGGTTTCATCAAGTGTCAGTTCAGGGCTATCTTGGCAAGAAAACTGCCTTATAAAATACACAATATGTTGAAATTTATGATGCTAAATAAACATTTTTATAACTTTGATATTTCTTTCATCATTAAGGAACGTGTTATTTTTCTCATATAGCGGATTTTGTTTCTGAAATTGCATCCCCGGCTTCATAAAATAATTCAAGTTTGTTTTTGCTGTGCTGGTTTTATACAAGCTGTCTCACCTAAAGTGAACCAACAGCCAACTTCTAAAAATACAAATCTGACAGAGTACTTTCAATGCAAGAATTATTGTACTTTTATGTGAGGAGTTTTTATGTGTATTCCATTTCCAAAAAAATCCCAAAAAAACCCGACGATATTTTCGACTATGGAAATCAACTTGGAATTGTGCAATGGAAACCCCTATTTTTAATGCATTTTCAGATAGTAGACAACATTTGAGAAATATTTTATTCTGGTGTTTTTTCAATTGATCCAACCGTTTAGAAGACAGAGGCAGTGAAAGTATAGTGTGTTTGGATTTAAAGAAAAGGCAGAAAACAGAAATTGTTCGTAATTTAAACAAATACAAAGGTTGAACATTTATTATAACAGCATTTATTGTACAACCATTGTTTCATGTAAACAATAATTCTAAGATTTCTAGAGATCTTCGGCAGTAATAAATTTTATATTTTGTTTTATAAGATTAGTGTTTGTTCTTAATGCAGGTTCTTTAATATTAACTGTACGTGAGACAATGAATCACGATCTTTGCTGTCAGAAATGCTTTTATTCAATATTTTAATGGTAAATATATGACTTACAAAATAAATGATAACAATAAATCTTATGTATTAAATGCAATGCCTAAATAAGTTGGGATTAAATGAAAGAAAGAAATTCGCACTTACCAATCTAGAGAGATTAACTTTATATTGACTGAGAAAAAATTGAGCAAATAGCTCTGTATTAATCAATAGAGCATGGATCAACTACGCTTAACTTGTTCGAAAGTTTATTAGCCTTGAGAATATTTTGTATTCTCTCTTTCAGCAGTCACCAAATACCTCTTTCTTTGTGATTGTCACAGTCATTGACTATCTGTAGCGTTGTCAACTGACGATCACCACCGTGTTTTAGTCTGTCGCTGTTCTCTCCAGCTTAGCTGTCTTCAAGGTTTGATGAAGCCAAATATACACACATCACTTACGCTGTACTCGCTGGCTCTCGATGCCTTCTGCCCTAGGTCGCTCGGAGCACTCATGGGACCCCTCGTGGCTTATAAAAGCTATAAATCCGCTCACTCCCTTTCTGAAAGTCAATAGTGATTACTGACAAATCCGATTGTGATTCGTCGTTGATATATGTTTCGTTCTTCAGATCAAATCTGAATCTCGAGTCAGTTCATTGTGTAGTGTTCGTGAGTTCGTATTTGTTGCGCCTTCTCCTTCGAAATTTTAAGTTGCATATGCATTTAAATTGTGTAGTGTTCGTGAGTTCGTATTTGTTGCGCCTTCTCCTTCGAAATTTTAAGTTGCATATGCATTTAAATTGTCATGCAGCTGTAGTTATTAATCATGCGCAGTCCTTTCTCTATACGAATTCGTATCAGTCTACTTTTCATTTATACTTTATATCTTCCTTTATATGTTTCCTATTAGCCACATGCTTAAAGTTAAACAATTGTTCTCCAAAATGTTAAACGTTAGACAATTCTATTCATTACCCACCAGCATACTGTATGTCTTGAAGGGAAAATTTTATATAGATGAAACAAATATTTTACTATTATACTCTTCTAATATCATAGGTTCAGTCATCATCCATTGTTTTCTCTTCGTTCCCACTATCTTTCTCATTTTTCTGTCTGTTTCTCACTCTCTCCTTCCTCTGCTCCCGCTCCCCTCTCACTTTTTTTGATCAAGTCATGTTTGTTGGTGGTTTTTGATCAAAAAAAATGCATTGAACCAATTTTGAAAATCATTAATTTTACGTTATATTCATTCATGATACGACATTAAAAGTATCATATTTTAACGGGAGTTCTTTCCTCCAATCCCCTTTCAATTTCTTTCCGCTCAGTCGGATGGATTTACGTTGAGAAGGGAGTTCGCAATGGCAACTCGGAGCAAAGATGAGACGGAAAAATGTTCTTTTTTAGAGCGATATTTTTATCAATCCGTTCGAATATTCTATCATTACAAGTCATAATTGAAACATACTCTGCTAATAATTAACTAAGATATACAAGCAGAAATGAGATAAGAAAATAAGCAAAATTTTCTGTGACATGATCATAGTCAAAAGTAAGGAATTAACGATCACAGCAAATCAATAAAAGAACTTTAAAAATTTTATAGAAAAATATTACAAGTATTCAAAATGGCAAGCAGAATGCCTCACTGAACTCGAGCATGACGTCATCAATTCAGTTGTCAGGCCTGGAAGGATATAGTAGAGCCGTGGCTGAGAAAACAATGACGTAAAACAAAATAAACATTTAATTAGTTTGTTTTTAATTTGTTGGCTATTTAATAACTCATTGCTTGTGATTTTTTGGTTCTATAAGTTTCTTACCCTTCTAAAATATCACATTTTATAGAGTCGTTATTATATCTTAATACGTTTTTATTAATTTTTTGGAATTGATGTTTTGTATTATTATACAGTTGCTTTAGATTTAAAAGATTTCCATCGTGATTTCGTTTATTTTCTCTCGTGATTAAATTATAATTTAAGTTAACTGTTTATTCAACTGACATTGAAGATTTGATTCTTGCTGTGTTGTTTCCGGTAGGTTTGTACGATTCATGTAAGTTTACGGTGATTCTGGTTATCAGCAACGGGTTAGCTGTCACTATATATCCGTTGCTGTTCATAAGCAGAATGACCCATCTGTCCTGCGCCAATTATTCTAGGGTCTCCAAAGTCACTAAGCCTTATTCTAGGGTCACCATAATTACCCATAATCATCAATTGCAAAGCACTTGTAGGAAGCATAGCTATTTCCCTATTTATTACATGAGTTTGGGCTGGATACGTTCACTCCGAACAGTGGCTAGCAATTAAAACTTCTCATCACTACAACCTATAGTGTTTTGCCCACTCACTGTATAAACTACGGTTGACTGATTTCGCTCAGAAAGATAATTGATCACTTCATAATCGCTCGATTTTATCGATGAGTTCCATTTAACGTATGAATGAGTATATTATTTAAATATTTACTTAGCTAATGGCCAAGTTATGAAGGTTGTTTGAGGCTCATTTAAAAAAACTTAGAGAGGGCAAAAAGATTTTTTTTCAGTAGGACGTGATTTTTCTATATATCTGTATATATTTAAACATAGAAAGATGTCAAGGTGTCTGTTTATAAAATTCTCTTTTCTTTACCTCTATTAAAAAGATTTATTAAAAGAATTTATTGAAACAATTCTGATTTTTTTTCTTGCATTTTTCCTCAATAAAAAGTAATGTTTGTAATTTTCTCACGGATCTCAGAACTTAAATTATAAAGGTTTCATGGATTTTCATAGTAAAAGTGTTATTGTAGAAACGTCTGTAGTTAATGATAAGAAAGCTGTAAAAGTATTTCGTATCATTTGATGAAAGGCAACTAGAAAATGAATTTTGAAAACTGAGTGTTTCGATTTTTTAATGAAAGAGATAAATAACTTTTATTAAAATTCATTTATCTAGCGAGTTTCGGTAGCGACTTTTCGGTTACAATTATGAGTTTTTCGGTATGTTATATATATATATCGTAAAATTATAACGGAAAACTACTTTGCGGCGGGCTGTCAGTTTCACTTTATAACTTGACTTAAAATTCGTTATGCCACTTTACTTAACTTACGCGAATATAACGTTACAAAGGGACGTCAGAAATAAGATTTCCTATTTAATTATCTACTCAATGAGAGATATGATTTCCGATTGCTTTTCTGCTTGAAATTCTTGCCAGCAGTATCAGATTTTTGTACGATACTGCAATTCCTAGACCAAGAATTCTACAAGTATTGTACAGCTAAAACAGAAGAGTTAGGAGTTTAATTTTTTTTTGTGGCCAAAGGGACAGTAACGATTCAGATTCATGATATGGAATTTTTTAAGGCTCAAACGTGATAAAAAACTTTGTTTTCAAAATGCGTATTCAGGTTGTAACTCTTTTATTTATAATTTTATTGTAATTTTAGTTTCTTTGTTGTGGTTAAAGAGCTTCTATTTTATCTCGATATATTACTATATCCACACTTTTGTTAATTCTAGATTTTAAACTTTAGACATACGTTGTTATTAAAGATTCTTCCTAGTTCATTACAGTTTGTCTTTTAGTGTACTCCTTCTACATAAGTGATAGTATTACCAATTTAGTGTTAGAGTGTGATCCCACCCTCTATCGACAGGGTTTTGATTCATGGATCCTCTGCTTAGATAAGTGCCTTTACAGATAAGGCGATTAATAAAAAAGAAAGATAAACTGTGGAATTTAAAAATTCAATTATGTTGAAAAATAATGGAAGAATTTGTATCCGAAAATACCGGATCTGAGGCAGTGTTAACAGGACGAGAGTGCAAATCGATTGACCAAACTTCGAAAAATAATAGGAAACGACTCTTAGAAAACGATTCTTAGAAAACGATATTTGAAACACATAGTAATGATCTAGTAACAATACTTAGTTTAATAAATGTAAATATTTAAAGCAAAAGTTTAGGCAAAATCCTACTCTCAACAGCTTGTTTTGTAATTCAAATTATTTATTTCTCTCTGTTCATTTAGTACTCACTTGTAAACAACGTCATAAAAGTTAATAGTGACTGCTTTCGGTAGATTACATCCAGTTTTCTAATCACGGGGGAATCTTTAAATCTAATCATTAAAATTCGCCATGAGCATGAACCACTATACTTCACATAACTCGGTTCCATTTTTTTCGCCTAATTTATGTTGCACACTCGCTTGGAATTTAAAAAGAATTTGTTTATCAGCATCTAAAAATGGACATTGTGTAAATTTTTATTTTGAGCATCAGTAATGGAGGGCGTGTCAAAGTTGTTTGGTGCTTAGTTAAGGTATAATTTGATATCTGCTTTATAGAATGGAAGATGATTATTCCGTTATGAGTATTGCAAACACCCCCCTCATATGGTGTTTCCAATGGAATTTTTCCAACTATACACCGTTCCTAAGTTCCCCATTAGGAAGGCAGATTTTCGACCCATTAATTATCCATCTAAGTACATGGACTGAGAAAATTGTTTCGTTTTCACAGATGACGAGTGAGCATAGATGCGTAATGGAATCTTGAGTAAATTCTTGAGAACGAAAAATTTACTAAACGATGCCGTAAAGGCCGACGATTCTTTTGAATGACGAGATTTCAGCTAAGTATACCTAAGGTTTTTTGATGAATTTTAAAACATCATTTTATCTGCTTTCTTCTTTTTTAATTTTATTTTTTATATTCAAGGTAAACATACAAATCAACACATAAGTGAGTCTCAAAGGGAAAATGAATAATGAAGCAGATGTCAAAATTTATATCTCTCCTGTCACTCATGCGTTTAGTAAAATGATGCACATTTGGTTCCGTACGTTCTAAGTCCAACT
Organism: Rhysida immarginata; assembly: GCA_023313115.1. Classification (NCBI taxonomy): domain Eukaryota; kingdom Metazoa; phylum Arthropoda; class Chilopoda; order Scolopendromorpha; family Scolopendridae; genus Rhysida; species Rhysida immarginata. The sequence continues at coordinate 4,592,768 of JAHWFO010012390.1, read as the reverse complement.
TTTAATGAATCGGTTAGCATCAAGAGTGAGTTTTCCTAGATTCATCAATAAAGTGATTTCTCTACCAGATAGACTTATAGGAGACTTAAGAGCATCTTGTAGTTTATATGGTGGAAAATCTGGATAAGGGTTTTTTCCATGTAATGGCTTAAACTTTTGGAGTTCAATTTCTTCACTAAAAAATTCAGATATGTAAAAATTAACCAAATATACGAGAATATTATGCTATTATTCTCGTATTATGCTAAAAAATTTCTTTCTGAACATGAAAAAGTAACATTTTCTAAAAATGAAGTTTGATCGTTTTTCACTAGTTACGTTTTCATGTTATTTACATGACTAAAAAGGCTGTTTTTGGATTGGGCTTATATTTTAAGCTTGATAATGAGTGAGATAATGAAATTTTACATTATACACCAGATGAGACTGATGAATGCTTATAAATTTATTGATTCGTAGTTAGATGTTTGACTTTTCTTTACGCTATGAAGAGTCAAAGCTAGTTTTCAATTAAAAGTTTTCCAGAAGAAATAACAGGGAAAAAGGAAATTCATTTAAGAATGAAACATGTGACGGCAACAAATCGAATTGTCCTTAACAAGGTGGAACTGAGTGACACCTTTAGGCCTCCAGTTCGATTGTGTGTGTAAAGGGGGGAGGCGCTAATAAGCTCATCCTCACATACCTAACATCTCACCGTCGCTCGTGGCATTTGGCCAAGCGGCGTCGCCCCTCTTTAAAGAATGTTTACTTTTAAATGAACATATTAAAATTACAGCCTACGAAACTTTGTTAGCCAAGTGTTGCTTTCAGCTCAGGTTAACTTTATTATCGGCATTTAGGACAATCGCCGTGTTGTCCGCGACCCTTTCTAATCATATACGTCTAGCGCAGTGCATTATCAATGTTGTAATTATAAAACGAACGATGTGTGTACTTGATATAGAGTAACGAGTTTTAGATTGTTTAAACAGTGAGAAGGAAAATTTTATTAATCAAAATAAATAAGAACTAGTTTTAAAGAGATATCCAGTGGGCTATTTGAATTTTCTTTACAAATATGAAAGTGTAAAAGGAAAAATAAAAAATTTTTAAAATTTGTATAAAATTTATCCATTTTTTTCAAGTATGCAGAATTCATTTGCATTAAGGTTCATATAATAAAAGCTTAAAAGAAAAGTAAATCATTTCTTCCTGATTATATAATTATCGGATATTAGGAGATTCTACTGTAGAAAGTCGTGTGTTAGCATGATATTGAATTCATAAAACTTCTCCAGTAGTTGCAGTTTATTAAAACGAGGTCAATATTAGCAATCATAAATCAATTAATTTCTCCAGATTCAATTAGACTGCCATAGCATTTATTAGCATTTCTCGAGACTCAATTAGCATTTATTCAACAGATTCCCATATTAAAGTGAGTTTCAGAAGAGGTATCACAATTGGGAAATCCAAATGATACAGCATAATGGAACTAGCTGAATTTGTTAATGTGTTATCTAGTGCAATCAAACTTGAATAGTGAGAGAATTAAACAGGCGAGAGAATTGTCGTCGAATGAAAGGGCCTACAGACATGTATCGGCGCATATATGTCAAGCAACACTTTCCAAGTAGGCAGAAGTTGCACCAAGGCATCAAAGATGATCCATACTAAACGATTTCAGAGCGTAGACTAATCGATTTCAGAGCATGCTGTGGATATTTAAAATAGTATGGTTCCATTGGTCTAAGCGCTACAAACATTGAACTATAAAGGAATGGAGTCTGTCCTTTGATCTGAAAAATCCCGTTGCAGCTTATACAGTAAGGATATTCGACTAGAACGCATCGTAGATCGATAGAAACCTTCTATGAAGTCTATGTGCGAGCTATAATCTGGAATGAGATCCACTTAGTAGGGCTTTGAGCGTGTTAGGGTGTTTTATTTATAATGGATGCAGATAATTACACGTGAACTAACATGGCGATCTTTTGGTTCTGGACAACAAAGTATTGCATTTTCTTCAACTATTCCAGGAGGAACACCTTCTGGCTTCCCCAGTCTTCCAGGACGGCAAATGCCGAGTGCGCTTGCAGATCTAAAACCATCTGCGATTGGTACGCTTAACATTCAGAGAGCCTCTGGCACTTTGAATGGGCTGCATAACTCTTCCCCGGATTCGAATTATCGGAATCTCTAGGAGCATTGGCGCCACAGATTAAAACGTCTGCACAGATATTCGACCTATCTTACAGCTGAAGACTGAGTGATTAAGCTGATGTCACGTACATCCATGCTAAATTGAATTGCTGCTTTGATTTGTACAAGGAGAGGGATAACGCTGTATTTATAAGTACGCTATATAATTTTGGTCCTTTGTGCTTACTATATAATGGATATAGATTTAATTTAAAAGTTTATATTCCTCGTAATTAATGTTTACTTAATTTTTACGTTTTTATCCTCGTGTGAAATACCAATTGCATATAATAAGTTTAAACATGGCCTAATGTAAATATTTTATGATAGGGGTAATTTTTATGATAAAAGTAACTTTATCAAATTTTTCCTATGCAGCAGCCAAAAGTATATCTTTGGAAGTGATAATCGAGCAGTGAAATGCTTTCATTTTAAAATTAGTTTAAAACTAGCTGCAAGAAAATGATAAAATGAAACTTTTACAAAATTACTCAAATACATTCAAATTTGTCAACCGTAAAGAAGCTTAGTAGATGGTTTAACATGAAGAAGCTAGGGCATTCTCCAAATAAAATTGAAATTTCATTCTTATTCCATTTTCTTTTTAATTATATTTTATTGACTTGCTATTTTCATATTTAGAATTATCCTGCTTTACTGAACACCGAGAGAAAAGGAATTAAATTATCACATACTTTTTGGCTATAGGTCTGCACTTTTTAGTGGCGTTAGGAAAGGAATGATCGTAAAATATTAAGGCAGATGAGAAATAAGAATCGATCACTTGCGTACAGCTTTATTGAAAAACGGAAAAAACAAAAGGCGTCAGGAATGACTCAATATTCTCAAATCTCTTTTGGAGAATGAAATGAATTCTTTGAACTCAGGATCCTTAAAAAGAAATCATCCGTTTCCCTCACAAATCGATTCGTTCCTGGTTTCTGTTGGTGTTTGATCTTTTTAAAATCGAAACTCGTATATTTTATTGCTTCTATTCAGTGGTAGTTTATAAATAAAATTGTACGTGAAATTTATCTTCTTAAATTTTATGAAGTTTGCGTAAAATTATTGGAGAATGAATTGAAACTGAATAATAATAATTGGGGTGATGTTGTAACCGAGACATACAGAGAAGAGATAAAAGTTGAGCGAATAGCTGCGTATATCAGACGTTCCATGGCAAAGTACATGTTAATCCTATCGAGACTTATTGTTCTCCTGCATCTTATACATGCAATTTGTCGCTTTCATTTGAGAAAGCAGATGAAGACATTGCCTTGTATAGTTGATAGTTTGTGCCCACCCTTGAATGAGGAAGCTAATTCCAAGACTTCTGCTGGATGGGGTAGTTTCTTCATCGACTAATGTGTATGGGAAAATCGTGGTGAGAGAGTGAAGACAGTGAAGAGATCAAAGAGCAAGAATCATGTGAGTGTGTGAAATGGGTAATGATCTTTAGCACAGAATCTGTGAATTGCCATTTATTGTTTATCTCTGCTTGAGAAATTGTTTAAGTTTTTTTAAATTTAAAAAAATTATAGAAAATGAATAAAGATTGTGCAGAGCATATTCAAAGAGAAATATGATATTGAATTGCTGTTTGGGATGAACTAAGATACGAGATGGAATCGATTCTAATTCAGGAAAAGAAGGCGGTTCTTATGAAATTCATCATGGGCGTGCCAGGATTATCTTGGGGAAAAAGGGGGGGGGGGGGAAGGAGTCAAATGCATATGTGAGAAAATTTTGTGAAAAGTGCACCAGCTCCATCTTTGCAGAATAAAGCTAATACAAATAATTCAAAGTCTCGCTGCGTACATCTTATTTCCATAAAAAATCAAGTTTGTAATGGTTTCGCTCGCTCTCCTCTTTTGAAATGAGCGCTCGTAGGTTGGGTTCCATTTCACAAAGAGGGATCGTAATCTACTATAACGCACTTAAACCTGTAATTCATTTTAATTCCTTGAATCAATTTTGAGTGCTTAGTTCTGTAATAGGAAGGGAATAGTAGATATTGTATTTCTACAATATATTTCAGATTTCAGAATCAATTTCTATAAAGCGATTCTATTATATCGCTTGTCAGTTTTTCTTCATTCAGATTCCTTTCACCTCACTCCCCTTCGTCTTCATCGACTTTACAAGCTAGCTGGCACGGGCACGGAAATGCCCATGATTAGTGTATACTGTTTGCAGGTTAATTTGATTTGGGGAGGATGGGGGGGTGGACAACTGCAAGATTTAAGGAAGCAATAGATATTCACTATTTTCTTCTTAGAAAAATAGAATGATCAAAACAGTGTTCTTATTTATGAAAATAAGAAATTTGAACATGTTTATAATTTTATATGGGTTATAAAATGTTAAAAGCGAAAAACTGGAAAAAAGACAAAAGGCTTCGTTTTGAGAGAGAATACGAATAGTTAAAAAATCGAAACGAGATAACTTAAGTTAGAGTGAGAACAGACATTACAAAATGAATAAGGGTAGTCATACTTGAACTTCTGACTAATTCTCTTTTTCATCATTTGTCTATTCTCTTTGAGCAAGATGATTATGGTGATTCGAAAGTCCCCGAACACCAAGTTTAAGACGTATTTACTGCAAAACTATAAAAGATATCCGAGTATTGCGGCTTGCGGTAATTCTGTGTGACTTTGGAACGCGGTACACAACGTGAGAGCACATCATGACAAGACGCTTGCGGGGGCGCGGGCGAATAATGACGTTATGCCAGTTATGGTTCTCAACTGCATGTAGTAAAACTGTTGTGCGTAAAACTCTTGCGCTTAAAATCTTAAAGCATTAGCAGTAAGCAATGCGTTTTTCCGAATCCAAAGAACGAAGCTCTTGCACTACTCCAATTCTATACGTCTAGCTTTAGGCGTTTAGTCCTCTGGCAGGCTTGAATACGAGGCCTCTTTACTCATGAGACAGCCAGCGAAGTGACTTTCGCGGAGAGTGTTGCAGGGAAGCTTGAATTTTCTCCAGAAATGTCGTCACCACAGAAACACTTTTAGGCTTATCTTACACAAAATCTGTCACTAAAACCGGTATACAAGATCATGCACAGTTGTTTTCGCTTGTACAGTACAGGAGCATCAGAAAACTCCCTTTGAAAGGTCTGAATGCAACAATATTGGTACAATTTTTCCGCAAAGTAAAGTTCTAAAAACGTGACTGATCTTGCGTGAGAACCATGACCGACTGAACGTCACTGTTCGCCTGCGCCCACGCAACCGTCGTGTCAACTAAGGTCACACACAACTATTACAAGCAGCAGTGCTCGGATATCTTTTATGGTATTGCAGTAAATACATCTTAAACTTGGAGTTCGGGGAGTTTCGAATCACCCTATATTTTGCTTAATATCCATTAACATGTCCACAAATTGAAATTTTTATAGCTACTATGTCATTCTAGAGGAGTTTCCAGAAAGTTTATGCAAATTTTAATTATCTGTTGCATAGTACTCGTAAATCAAACTTATTACCAAGCAAGCTTATACATTTTATCTGGGATGTCGAAATTTTTCAGAAAGAATAGGAACTTGTCATTCGGGTATTGCCATATGAAATATTTTGCGGAGGTTTGAGCTCCCGATTTTGTGAAGTAGACGGGATCGCAGAATAGTAGGAGAAAAAGGATCCAAGATTAAAAGAAATAATTTAAACTTAAGAACCTATACTAGATGAATCTCGCCAAAATTTGACGATAAACAAGCCATCTTATTATTGATCTCCATTTCTTTAATTAAAAAATATACATAAAAATCGTCAGAGCAACAAATAGAATAATAGAGCAGCTTAAAAGCAGAGAAAGTTTCACGGAAGCCAATTTTTGCGGATGTACGTAGAGACAGTTTTTGTATTACGCATTAGCTTAAAGCAATTTTTAATTGTAAATTATCACTAATTAATAGTAAATATGGATACAAAAACTAAATTTGAAGTTTAGAGATGCAGTAGTTTTCTCCAACGAACTTTCGAAAGAATCACCCTTGCAACTTAAATATATAGATTTAAAGGAAAACGTATAAACCACAACGAGAAGCAAGACTTCTTTTTATTTATTTTTATGTTTTATTATTTCAAATATTTGCTGTGACCAGTATTTGGTTGAAATCTTCTTTATTATGCAATTTTTACATGGATATAGATTAAATTTTCCTCTTCCATTAATCAACTGGAATTATCATAACTATCATGTTAAACTTTGAAATTAAAGTTTTTGAGTTACAGCTCACATTGTTTGGCTATTCAGATAAAATCTAACATCGATAACTAAAGCGTGTTCATTGGCTTGTGTTTGGTAATAAACATCTGCCTGCTATTTTATTAAAACAGTATTAATCATTTCCCTGCACTACTATTTACATGTCATTGAATTGCAAATTTATCTTTTTGGGTATAAATTGAATTTATTTGGATTTATATGGTCCTGGGCCTTGGCTGCAACTATCTCTCTTTAATTTCTCTGAGGTCTTCACGTGGATGTTTGTTCTTTTCCAGTCTTTTCGATTTTCTCTGATCTCGTTTTGTTGCCATCGGGGATTAGTCGATAACGCCGCAAAAGCTGATAGATTTGCTTCTGATTTGCGGTCAATGATACGAGCAATTTTGCATGCAAATTTCGAACAACCTAATTTCAATCAGAGGAAGGGAAGCTGCAGTGATGGCTGCGACATTTCGAAAAGATGCTGCTTTCAAGTTGATTTTTCAATTTATTTTGATTAGATTTCCATTCATAAATAGGGTATTAAACCCCAAGGATATAAACGGAAAATCAAGTGGGAGTTGTCTATACTTCAGAGAAGAATTTTTTGGGGGGTAATTTTTAAGATTTTGATGTAGTAAATTCAATTCTTACGGCATAATAAGATATTTCTTATTAAGTTATGTTTAAATTCTATTGAATGTGAAATCCTTTTTTATGGATCTTTAATTAATTTTAGATGACATAATGTATAAGAAGAATATTAATCTGAATTTCTTCTAAATGAATTCTAACCCTAACTTCTCAATAAAAACCACGCTATGGAGTATAAAGAGACAATCTCTTTCAATTTCTAAAAGTAGTCGTCATTGGTGAGTGCCCATTCAAAAGTACAAATTGAAATCACGATTTCTCTCAAAGAATCTCTTCTTTTATAATAAAAGATGTGAGAAATAAAATCTTTCTTTCCACAGCCTTTGTGAATGATTGACAAATGCAAATTTCAGTGGGGACACTAAGTAGGCTCTTCCCTTTCTTACGGATACTCTTTGTTCAGTCTTCTCTTTCTGAAACTCTTTCATTTGGGTTTTCACTCACACACACATACTTACACACACAAACACACACACACACACACACACACACACACACACACACACACACACACCCTGTTACACACCCTCACACACAAATATTTCATCCTTCATCTTTTGCACCAGATGAAAGCGGATTTCTCAGGGAAACCAACACGTTTCTTCATCCAATCTTAGGCTCGCAGTCGGCCGATCGTTAGGAAGTCGAACCCGGGCTCCGTCTCGAGGAAACGGTGGCGGCGAATGATTGCCTTCATCTCCTCCTCCTCCTCACTTTTCACGTGGATCACCGGCAAATTACTTAAAGGTGCCGTTCAAAACCAATTGCAAAAATCTTCTTTTCACCGCACAGAGATTATGGAGGAAGACGCATAAAATCGAGAGAAAAAGAAAGACTTAAAAGTTGAAAAAAAGAACTTTTCTCTATCTAAAGCAGACGCCGGCGTTCGATAATCAACCCAATCATGTAGTTTTGTGAGGAAAAAAGCCTTATCCTGTTGGCGAACACGTTTGGGGATTAGACTGTGGCAAGCTTAATTCGAAAAAGGAAAAAAATCGGGTGAAAGCATTTAATTGCAGCTGAGTGAGACCTACAGAAAACTTCGTGAAGGAAAGCTTTTTTCCACATTGAACCTTTACCATAGCGGGTATAACTAATTCATGTAAAATCGTAATTGTGCTTGCTTAAATAAATTGTTTATATATTATATTTCAATGTAATGCTTCTGATTTTTATGAGTACAGGGTCTTAGCGCTAGCCCAATTGGGTCTATACATGCTTTTTTTTTTAAATATTGTCTAAATAAAGAACACATCTCTTAGATAATACACAAAAATTTTCGCTTCTAAAATCCTTACCGTATTTTACTAATTCATTTTTATAAGTTTCTTTTTAGCACCACCCACTAAAATGTCAATCACCCCTTGTGACGTCAAAAATCAGTTATCATAATCACGACAGCTCTGAGGATGAGTTGTCTCCATCATCATCAATTTTGTCTGCCCAAATCATTTTAAAATAAGAAAAATCGAAATATTAAATCGAAAAATACGTTTGAAAGGTAAAATTAAAGCATTTACTTATGTTAAAAATAATAGCATCCAGTTCAATATACTTGCGCTGCGATTTATACTATTACAAGCAGTTAATGCCTTTTACGTGTTTCTCTGTGATATAGTAATAGCGTAAACCTAATAATAATAATAATAATAATAATAATAATAATAATAATAAACTAAACTTCTCAATATATATATATATATACGAATATGCCTTAAAATATGTAAATACATATAAGAATCTTGTTTGATCTTGATCATTTTCGTCTATAAATCCACTGCTAGTAATACGAATTATCTGCAATAACATGTGCAAATCTGCAACTGCGAGCTCGTTCAAGGCCAAGAAAGAAGCTATTTCGACCCCATGTTCATATGACATTTTCTGTTGTTTTGATCCCTGGAACATAACTTGAAAGTTTGTACAGATCATTCAGAAATATCCTGTATACAGCATGCTTGTAATTAAAGTGAGTGAATTTTGTACCACAATCTACTACAGTAGGCCCCCGTTTTACGTCCGTAATCCGTTCCGGAACGGTAGACGTAAATCGAACCGGACGTAAAACGAAACCCGATTTCCCATAGGGTCCAATTATAAAAAATGTATTCCGTTCTGGACAGAAAAATTGCCCTCCCACCAAATTTTTCCTACTTTTAAAGGCAAAAAACATGTTGTCCCCCCCCCCCCCCAAAGTTTAACATGCTTTGTGCAATTACGTTTTTTATTACAGCCTCAAAAAATCCTCTCTCCTGCTCTTTTCTTCTCTTCTTCCCTCCTCTCGTTTTCTTTTTTTATAACTTTTTACAGATTTTTTTAGTTCTTTTGAGTCATCACAATCAGAGAAACTGATAACTTCCATCTGTCCAACATCTAATCCAATCGTCTGTTTCTTTGAAGGAGAAATCTTGAAAAAAAAAACAAAACTGTCAAGAGTGGTCTGTACAAACCCACATCAGTGGTTTCTCTCTCTTCCTCAGCATCTGAATTCACACTCGAAACACTTCTTCTGCCTTATTATGCTGTTTCTAACGTTTTACAGAAAAACGGTATAGGGTACTTCAACACTTTCGCGTACATTACGAGAAAACGCCATCAACGCTTCCGGGTACATTGCGCATCAGCGCCCTCGAATTTTCGTGCGCGGGCGAACGGCGATTGCGGACTTAAGGTTGTTGCGGACGTAAAACGAGTCCAGGGATGTAAAACAGTTTGTTTTTTTTTTTGACGTCCGCCGGCGGACGTAAATCGAAACGGACGTAAAACGGGGGCCTACTGTAATTGGAATGACACTAATATTAACAGGGGAATCCTTCGTCCCATTCCGGTTAATACGAGGATGGATTAAAAAAAATGTTACAAGCAGCAGCATTTGAAAATTAATTATTGTGGAGAGAATATTTTTCCCCAAAGTGGAAAAAGATGGCGCTAGTTGTCTAACGATGGCGGTTGTGCGAGTAGGTAGTGTCAGTTCGCAGACGCTTCAGAGCGATTGAAATGGTAAGACGTTTAGAAAAGTCGTTTCGCTTTAAAGTGTAAGCAGTGATTCGTTTCTTATGAGCAAAGAATGTGTCCGCATCTGAAATTTAGTTAAATCGTGGAAGTTTATGGTGAAGAAGCAATGAGCAGACAACTTGTAACGAAATTGTGTTGCTCGTTTCAATCGAGCAGGACGTGGAAAACCGCAATAGGGCACCGATCGGCCGTCCAAGTTCTTCAACGACAGAAATCAACACGTTACGCGTTGAAGAAATTATTCAAAATGTTCTCTTCAGACAGTGATGTGAAAACAGCTGCGAGAACAGGGTCAATGGACAGGGATGTGATTTCTACCAAGCTGGGTTAAATAAGTTGGTCCTGCGTTCAGATAAATGCCTAAATAGATTTGGTGATGTGAAAAAGTGATCGGCAAATATGCCTCTTAATTCCCCTTTTGTATTTTCGGTCTATTGTTAATAAATAATTTTTTATTATCTTTGTAACCTTTTTTTTTGGATCCATCCTCGTAGATTGCACTATACAATTGTGTCCGTTTCATTACAAACATCTGTATTTCAGTTGATATAATACGAGGGGTGTCCAGAAAATAAGTTCCGTATTGTTATGTAGGCTTAAAAAGTGAGTAATGCGAAATCCGGCAACGTTGCGTGAAAGAGACGATCTTGTGAACGAATGCGGGATGAGTTAGCTCAGTCGCTCGACTAATACGGTCAGAGGAGGTACTGCAAATGCCGTCCTCCAGTTCTGTTCCCAAGCCGCCTCGGATCGTTGTACGCGGTGTCATTCAGTTTCTCCATGCTTGCGGGTTCAAGTCAATGGATGTTCACCAACAGCTTGTTTCTGTATGGAGAGGATGTGACGTCTGAGTTAATGGGTTCGCGAGTTTAAATCAGGAAGACACGATCTTGAGGACGAAAAAGGAAGAGGTCGACCTTCACTCGCCACGGACGAAATGATGCAAAAAACAAGAAAGGGAAATGTTGACTGCAGGTGTGCGCCTCCTCCACGACAATGCACGGCCTCATATCGCTCGTGTCACCACTCAGCTTCTTGAGCAGTTTGCATTGGATGTTCTGCCCTATCCACCCTATAGCCCTGATTTAGGTCCTTCCGACTATCATCTGTTCCCAAAATTAAAGGAGAAATTAGCCGGAGAACGCTTCAGCTCTGACGAGGAAGTCAAGAAAGCAGTCAACAACTGTACAAAAGAGATGGCAGCAAGCTTTTACAAGGGCATTTCAAAGCTCGTTTCCAGGTATACAAAATGCATTGAGATCGGTGGGGATTACATAGAAAAATAATACATATATTGAAGTACAATTCTTGTAAATTTCATTTTTTTTTCAATAAACACTCGATTTTTTTAAAAAATACACGGAACTTATTTTCTGGACACCCCTCGTATTTTCGTGTTTTATGTAATTAAATTGTTGACTTTCCCCAGAAAGATAATGGTTAACAAGCTGAATAAATACATTTATTTTCAGTAGTTGTTCTTATAAAAGTTCATATTAAAATTCATAGAACTAACCAAATGCGCAATTGCTTTCCGTAAGAGAAAAATCACAGATAGGGTTGCTGATAAATGGACTCTAAAATTTATGAGTTTGTAATTTACATATTTTTGGCTAAAGTTCATTCCACACGCGAACCATAAATAAATGTGGAATCGACAGCGGCTAAGTTGAAGATATTGGAAAATGTCACGGCGGAAATCGCATTGGGTTTTTGAAGATTAGACGGAACGTTTGGCCGGTGACAAATAGTCTTCCATGTTAAATGGCTAATGGCAAATGAAAAATAGAAGAAGAAGAAGAAGAAAAAAGGAAGCGAAGAATGATTTATTTGATTGCAAAGGAACTGGAATAGATTGATTAATGCAGTGCAAAAGTCAAAGACGAAATACATGTATTCCAAATTTGATATGGGAGAAAAACTTTTACATCTTTTTCTTGAGTGAATTTCCAAAAATAATTATAATTAATAGTTATTAATTAAAATACAAAATGAATAAAAAATAAGATAAAATAAACAAAAATAATTAATCAAAAATCAAAATAAAAAGCTGACGTTTCGGATAGAGACTATCCTTTATCAAAGCAAAAAGGATAATTCTCTAATATTCTATTTGCTTTTAGAGAATTATCCTTTTTGCTTTGATAAAGGATAGTCTTCAGCTTTTCATTTTGATTTTTGATTAATTATTTTTGTTTATTTTATCTTTTTTTTTTATTCATTTTGTATTTTTATTAATAACTTTTTCATTATTTAAAGAATAAATCATTAGATGGTCAGTGAGGGTTTTAATGGTACGCCTACCTCAGCTGTTCGAATTAATGATGAAAAATAGGAAAGAAAATTCCGCAGCCTGGATTCGAAACAGGAACCTTTGGCTCGGACCGCCAACGCGCTAACCAATTGCGCCACTGCGGCCATGAAAGCGAACTGCTATTTACATGACCTTAGGGCTTGGTTAGAGCAGTTACCTAGTTCGCAGGCTGGGATTATCTTTCCTAAGGCGTAAATTCTTAAAGAATAAATCA
>JAHWFO010012390.1:4516664-4571462 GCA_023313115.1 Rhysida immarginata | reverse complement strand
CTAACATTAATTAGCCATTTTTGACTATAGGCCTAACATTAATTAGCCATTTTTAACTATAGGTGTAACATTAATTAGCCATTTTAACAATAGGCCTAACATTAGTTAGCCATTTTTAACAATCGCCCTAACATTAATCAACACATTTAACAATCGCCCTAACATTAATCAACACATTTAACAATCGCCCTAACATTAATCAACACATTTAACAATAGGTCTAACAGCACTGAATTTTAAAATGAAATGAGCACGTGCATCAAGAAATCTTCATAACAGGCACGTGCTCCAAGCTGCCATCAACAATGCTTAAATGATAAACAAAAAGTAACATTATATTCACTTATAAACTCGTCAGTAGGATTCGATTGATATATTACATGCCCTAAGTTCATATTCTTATCATTAGTGCACGTGCTTGAAGGGGTCCACGAGAGCTCATCAAAAGTTGATATATCGCAGTTAAGTTCTTCCATTTTCATGTTTTCGTGCAAACGATGGCTGGCCTTGCACATAAAGGTACTGATTAAGCTTGTATTCTTATATATAGCTTTAGCTAAAGCTCATAATAAGGGATCATTGAAGTACTTTTTGTGGGTCATTTTCTCGGACGTAGCATTTCGAAAATCGAAAAGAATGACATATTCATCTTGTGCTCATCATTCTCGTTCGAATGACATATTACAAGCCGTATATTGCCAATAAAAAAATTTAACGGGGGGGTTTGGGTCTCAATAGTCACGTGACTGTTAGACCGATTTCGACGACAAACTAATCAGGTGAGCTCAGGAAGGGTCTCTATCGAACAGCGAAAAAAGAACTTGAAAAAGTTAAAGCGTTCTCGAGAAATCGTCGGACATACAGACGGACGGACGGACGGACAGACAGACAGACAGACACACAAACAGAGCGAAACCAATATATGCTTTTCAGCATATAATAACTAAACATGTTTTACACATAAAAAAAAATGACGTAGTTTCGAATCTGCAACCCGAAACATTGAATCATGATAATGTTTTTAGATGCAACAAATAAATAAATATTTTATATAGTACATAACCCTTTTATTTATTTATCGATGGACGAGTCTACAGAATCATGTACATCGGTAATACTGAATAAGGGCTTAGAATAACTGATATATGAAATATAAGCACGAGTATCGAGTCTCTCGAAATGTCGAGTAAACACAGTGTCTATACTGAAGGTTCCTCTCCTTACTCGCGTCTGTGGTCACAATCGAATGCGGGACAACAAACACGGCGCGTGTAAGCTAAAATTGCGGTATCTAAAATTGCAGTATCTAAAATAATACAAAGAGTGTATTTTGTATGACGAAAAATTAAAATTATTGCATCACCCATAACGCTCTTTTTAGCCGGAAAGTTATTCTTAACTATAGAGAGGAAGGAATTTGTAGAAATAAATTAAGCACTTCAAAGCACATAGAAATTCAATCAGCGCGTAAATTATGGATAAGTTGAAGACTTCAAAAATCATCAAAAGATCTAAATGTTTCAAAATAATAAATTATGAATTAAATTGTGAAATATAAAATATATTTATTGTAATGGAAATGAGTTTATTCCAATACACTAAGATTAAGATTAGATTCATTCATAAGTCGATGTGACATCGTCTTCATTAGTCATTCAAAACGATAAAAACAAAACAGTAGGCCATTACATGGCTAGGTAAGAGAACGAAGTATAGTTGCGCTATCTGTTGCCACACATTAATATATTTCATAATATCTCTGTAGTAAAGATTTAAACAAGAATGGTTTTACCGCCAAAGCGGATAAATGGAGCACATTTTCGTGTTATAGCATCATACATGGTTATATAGAATTAACCAACATTTTAAAACACTTTAGAAAAAATATATAAATATGAAAACTAAATTGTAAATTACTATTTATGTAAACAAGTGTATAGAGAGAATTTGAACAAATAAACTTGAAGAACTGAAAGGTTAAATGGAGAGTGAAGTTATTCTTTATATATTTGAACAAATAAAATTTGTTCGTACTTGTTCGTGCTCTGTCCCATAGTAATGGTTTGGTGAAAACAGAGTGTAAAAAAGTTAATTCGTTTTCAAGTTATTGTAATAAATAATACGCTCCGTACGAATAATAAAATTCTTTTGATTTAGAGACCGTTCTGCCCTTTCAATAATCGTCATTCACGTGCATCCTCCACGCACACCATCTCATTAACGTTTAGAGCACGCGCAAACCCGAACCGATGTGCTCGGTACGCCGGGTACCTCTGCTTGTGTGCTAATAAAAACTATTGCTCAGACAACAATGGTCACGTGTCTTTTCAGTTCCGGCGTGTGCTTCAAGCCGGCGCCAACAATGGTTAAACGTGCATCAACAATGAAAAACTGTTTCCGTAAGACTTTTTGTTGTCGTTTTTCGCATCACGTTTTTTGTAGATAGATGTCCAGCCTTTAAACATTATCATGTTAAAAACTTGTCAAAATGTACCACTTGACTCAATTTTTGGTATAAATTTGAGTCAGTTTCTCTTATGACCAGCCAACAATAATCCCTTAACGTATGCTCATCCCAAAATCCCTGGTATAAAATGCCAAAGTAGTTTTAAATCATTACTCTTATTTGTTTCGTTTCTATATCCATTTATAACTTACTTACTGACTTCTCCTCATATTATTCACTACAGATAGGAAAATATCTTATCTACGGTAGCTATATTTATTTATTATTTTATTGTATTTGACTATTTGTTCCGTTTAGAATTCAGTCCACAGGTAAAATTTATTCTGAAATTTTAACTTTAAAAACTCACTTTTGCAAAATTTTCCGGAAATCATCAGTGGAAAAATCATCAGTAAAATCTACCCATCATTTTGGACGTGATTTGAACCTCATCTAGACCCCAAAAATGGAACTACTGTAGACTGAAAAGTGACTTTCTTCATCATATTTATTTTATTATTTATTATTTATTTTTTATTTAATTATTTACATAATTAAATTATGGAAGTTATTATTAATCTCATGTTCATTCTAGTATCACTTATAAAATGTGCTTCCAAAGTGAAATTATAAATAAGTAAATAGAGAAAAATGAAGCATTTTTACCATCCTTATTCTCAAAATGAAAGTTTAAGTTTTATCACTTAGAAGAAACAATCTCATTGGCAAAACAAATTTTGACAAACTGCTCCACGCAAATAAAACTCCATAGGCATGCAGGAAAAATGAATCTATTTAAAAAAAATTTTGTAGGGAAAAAACCCCGAAATTGGAAAGAAAAATTCCTAAAATGTGTTGTCATTAAGAACAAACCTGTATGCAAAATTTAAGAGCGAATGGAAAAGCGGAAGTGCTTCAAAACTCGACTGAAAGGTTCCGTACCATCTCACAAGATCCAAGAGCGAGCTAATATAAGGTTGGTAAAAATAGAAGTTATTTTTGTTTTATAACATTCAATCTTTCAGTGGCTATTAAACAAAAATAACTTTTACAAACGCATGTTTTTATGATTTTTTACACGTTTCTAGGCATGATACGTACCCATTTTAATCTCCAAGGGATGCTCTATTACCTACAAAAAATAAAAAAAATGATTAAAAACGAACATGTTAGGACTTTTTCAAACCTTTCAATCTTTTAGTGGTCATTCTGTACAAGTAATAAAAATAAAATAAAACAGTATTTGGTATTAAAGAAGCTAAAAATCTGAAGATAATACTAATTTGAATAATTTCTATTGTCATTTACTTGTCGTTAATTTTCTACGCAACGTTATTCAGCGCCTAGCGTTGGTGAGTCAGCAAGTCTTTATCTGTTTGATTTCTAGACCCAATGAAATAGAGCAAGATCATCCAACTAAAATATTTCCTGACGGGTTTATCAGGTTGCTTCGTAAGCATTAGTTGTCGTCCTGAAGAAGTAATTGGTCCTTTTTCTCCGTTCAAATTCGTGCAATTCGTGACTTTAATTTCTTTAGCATCTTAACATAGCGAGTTGCATTTATCGCACGGTCCTGTTCCAGGTCACTCATAAGGATTCCTCTCTTGCAGTACCAGAAATTTTTCTGTCTTGCTTTTCTATATGCCGTATTCCATTAGCTGTCGTTTAGAGTTGATATCGTGGTTTTGAACCCAGATCTCATCTCCGGTGACGATATTATCAAGAAATCTGTGTCCCAAGGACTTATACCGTTCAAAAAGGTCATCTGTGAACATGTGGTGAAATTATCAGGTACATAGTTTCTTGAGAATTGTCTCCAGCGCAGTAAACCCTATTCCCACGAAATAAAACAATGCATGTAGATTAAAAACTGTGGGCGCAATAAAAATTGCAAGAAAAACACAAGAAACAAAATTCACTCTCTACTCATTTTCATCAGCCACTGGGGCGCAAAAAGTATATCTTTAAAACCATACACGTCATTCTTGCGCCTAACTTAAAATTTCTAGCATTAGCTACCTGTTTCCTTAAAAATTCTTCAAATGCGTTTGATTTTTAACGAGTGCCATATGTTTTCCATTCGGAACTAATCGCGCACCGCTGCTTCAAACGTACCATGATGTCACCTACCATACGCAATACGACAGGGACATCTTATATATGCTTCTTGGTATGTATGCTTTGGGTATTCAAATATTTACATATCCATCTCGAGTTCGTTTTCACTGGCGAAATAAAAAAGAGAAGACATTGTTTTCTGTTCTCCCGTGATTAGACTAAAGCGTGGCTCCCATTAGCAGAAAACAAGAGAGCAGAAACTAGGGCGTATTTTCTTCTGCCTCTTTACTTTCTGCTCCTGGAGGTGCCCTACTTGGCAGAAATTCAAAAGGATGAGACAATAAAAGTCTGCTACCAAGACGCCATCCTTTGTTGTAATTTGGCATTCTTACCCAACACAAATGCATTGCAGCGAAGCCATCGATCGATCTAAACGGTCTGTTTCACAATAACTCAGGAAGTGACGTCAGAACACTTTCTGCCTTGTGGTTTCTGCCGTTGTTTTTACGCATGTGGGAGCCCCGCTTTACTCAATTAAAATTTGGTCGCAGTCAGACTGTAAAATCCATTTCCTGAAGGTTTTCATATGTTAAAGAAGAAACTAATGTTTAACTCATCATGGCTTCTGGAATGTAAGTTTCGTGAGCGTGCTTTTTTAAAATCTTCATGGGTCAACTTTTTCACGTAACAAATTTTGAATCTAGTGCATAAGCGTTTTGTTTTCTATCTCTCGCCGCTGAATGGGTTTTGAAGGAACGTGTTATTTATTGGCTAAATCTAAATTCGCTGAAAACCAATTAATTTCACCGATAAACCATAGGGATCTCGACGCACGTTTTATTTAAAATGGATGCAATACCATATTTTGGTAATTATCTGTTTACCCATCATCAAGCAACCAAATTATCCCATTAAAATCCAAAATGCCACTTTCGTAATTTTTATTGAGGCCTTTTAAACGTGATCGATGTAGCAATTAAAGAATTAGAAACGGTATAATTTTGGAACAGCTTAACAGTTTTTTGTGCAAATGCAAACTTAGCATCCAAAATAAAAGAAAACACACACAGACATAACATTGATACTGCCTTCAATTTAATTAGAACATGATATTCAAAATAATTGAAATTTGTATTAATTTTATTTATTTTCATAATTTAAGAGTACGAATTTATGAATTGAAAAAGCGACTACAGAGGATTGGTAACGATTTATTAGGGTGAATGCTTCGGGTCACGTGCACGTAACAGAAAGCAGGTGAAATGATGCTATTACATCCGCATTGCTGTGTTTTATTCGAAAGCATTAAATGTTATGAAAAAAAGTCTCCGAAAATCGGACGGGAAGGGTACATTGGGAAGGGTACATTACTGCCCTTTCCGACACTAATTACAGCTATTCTGCATTAATTAGCCCCTGTAAAAAACGAAATTTCTCCGTTTCGAAGAAAGGCATATCGACAGTACTGAATAGAAAGGAAAAATTCCCAGAAGGGTTAATTCCAACTGGCCAGAAACAGCAAAATCCTTGAATTCCCACAAGCCGAACGCCACAAGGCCTTTGAAAGATTAGGCAGGTTGTTCATGTGAAAATCCAACAACCCAAAGAGAGGTCGGAAACATTTTAGGAACTTCATAGGCTACCGTAAATAAAATTTTAAACAAACGTTTGCATCTGGTGAATCGTGTTTATACATAAGTTGCTGCCACGACACGTCGCAGAAAGTAAGAGGAACTTTCGGAGGCTCTATGAGGGAAAGATGGAAGTACGTTGTCACTTTGGATGGAGCCTACGTCTACCTCCTCCATTGCAATAAACCCCACGCTATTTTCTATCGTCATATCAAAAATGGTCCAAGGAATGAAAGGAAAGTTTTTCAAAAGGATTTATGGTGATTGCGGTATACACATATAAAGGCAAGCTCACAATCAGAAAAGTGGACAGGAAGGCTAAGGTTAACACCATTTACTGTCAGTAGCATGTCAGTCCAATTTTCCACAAGGAAATCCCCACATTGTATGAAGAGGACAAAAGCAAAGTTTGGTTGCATCAAGACAAAGTCTAACTCGAACGTACAATTTATGTTGGATTTGGAAGATGAAACTGAAATTCACGTTATACCTTTTCATGATATTCCTGTCAAGTCATCAGATGCATCCCCGATGAATTTTTGTGGATTTAGGTTATTGAATCGACCCCTTTCTCGACGCTGTCCAACAACCATTGAGGGTTTCTGGAAAGCCTGCAAACAGGAATGGAGAAACATCAGCCTCGCCTTCTTCAGACATCTCTTCTACAGTGAGGCAATAGTCCACAACCAGGGTTCCTAAATGAAACACGATCGTTGGTGGAGAAAGGGGGGGGGGGGGGATTTCTTTGTAAACGTTCTCCTCCAAATCGTTACCATAGATCATAATTAACATTCTGTAAGTTATTATTTATTGGCAACGTTTTCTCATTTTCTTATAATTAGAAAGCTGTTTTAGAATTAGCTCCTCCATTCTTCTTTTTAATTACGAAATTTTATCTATTTTTCTTAATTATATGGGAATAATGCTCATAATTAATTCATAATTAAGGTAGAAATTCATTGAAAAAAATCTGGAGATCCTTTTCAAAAGATCGAAAGTTTTTTTTCAGAAAGCATCAAATTTTAGATTTAATTTCATGGACTTAATGCAAAAACTTACAACGATTTCAAAATTCATTAAGAAAATGTCACTGTTCTTAAGAATTAAGCTTTAACGAACTTGGTAATATGACATGTCTAATTGAATGTAACCCAAACTTATTCATAGTGTTTGCATTTTATTAATGAACGTAGAGGAGTAATGAACTTTTTAGATTTAGAAAATAATAAGATTTTTTTTCAAATTTTTCCTTCTTACGCGTTGTCAATATACAACGTTGTATGTTGCGTAATATATTGTAACGTTGTATTTTAATTTTTAACAATAACACTAATGCCATTCTAAAAGAAAGATATTCCACAACATAAGGAAGTTTTAAAATCCATGAAAAACGATTACTTGATGAAATTAGTACAAATTATTTAGTATCGTAAACCCTTCTTTTAAATATTATATTTTTATGCCAAATTCTGTACTTCAACGGCGTTGTAGCTGATGGGGAATCTTCTTTTAACTCCTCACGAATAATTTTCCGATAACCAAACTGGATGCCGCCCAGTGTACACCACTTCGGAATCTTTAGACGCAAAGCATATCTGCATAGTTAAGATTGAATACTAAAAGCTTTCGATTCTGCCCGTAGCGCCCAACTAAAAAGAAACCCTTTCCAACTGAGAAACCAAATTTTTAACTAAAACTAATTAATCTTGTGTTCACAAAAATAAACATTTCGCTAACATTACTGTCATGTGCAAAATGTATAATAATGTCACACAATTGTAAACTAACTGTTGTCTTCGTCTCAGAGGACGCATTTAGTTAATAAAAATAATTTTATTAATGATTTCAAATATATTGTCACTCCTTGAAAATAGGACCCAGTTTCCGAATGGTAAGTTTAGTCTTGTGAAATATTCTGCCCATCTCTTGGTACGACTGATTACTTTAAAAAAAACAGTATTTTATATTTAATGCTTATAATTTTATTTATTATACGCAAAATGGTAGTATACACGAATTAAAATAATTATACGGTATATACGGTAAATCCTTTATATAAATTAATGAATAGTCTAATAGAAACAGATTTTTTTCTCCGCGTTGAAGACGTCTACAATTAACACCAACTTAAATTTAATTAATGGAAAAACAAGTGCATATAAAACATTTGTATTTGACTGAAGTTCAGTGGGAGACGAGATTCTCGTCAAATTCTCTTTCAACGCATTTCCTAGCAACGTTACCGCTTGCCCGCAACCGAAAATGCAAATTTAAGTCAAAGCAATTAAATAAACATTAAAATGAAACTGAGGAGGAAAAAAATAAAACCGAATCCTTCATTCTCGTTTTCCTTCGAGTTCTTCGTTCGTTCCTTCCTTCCTTGTCTGTCTATCATTTGTTGATGCCCGAGGGGGATCTCCAATACAGGCGCTCGAGCATTAAATGAAATTCATGTTTATTTCCATGCACGGGCGAAAGTAAAGATTCCCATGCGATGGAGAGAAAGGTGGCTAATGTCGATCAGAGAGTAAAGAGGAACACGAAGAAAACTGAGGTCACCTGGGTTCCTTCCTGGAACACAGAAATTAACATGGGATCCAATACTCTTGGCTCCCTTCTTTCCTTTTTTCCTGCCTCCTCTGCAAAAACAAAGTTATCAAATTTAGATCAGGAACTTCGTAATAATTTATCTAAGGTGATATTGAACTTGAAGAAATTTAACTTGTTAACTGTTTTATTCTTATTTTCTGAATGTTTTTTAAATTTAAAATTTGTTTACCTAAACGATAATAGAACCCTCTTATGAGTCACAACCTAAAAAATTCTGTACTTATTATTATCAAGATTACTATTTTTACAAATTAAAATTGCTGTTTTTTATTTAATACAGATAAGAGTTTTAAATTTTTCTCATATAAATCACCAAAAGCATTGCTACTAACAGGGAGAATGTCTTAAAACCGTTAGTTTTATAACAATTGTTTCATGTGGGGCGTAATTGTTATGTTTTGCTACAAAAGAATTTTTTCATGGGAACCTTTGATCTAAATTTTCTTGCTCAAGCATTGTTTTGAAATATGTACCTGTAAGAAGTTGATAGACGTTTATTATAACTGATTTCTTTAACATAGGAGGGGTGACACGTGTAATATGCCGACTTAATAATAGAAGATGACATGTGTAGAAAAGTTTTTTTTTCTCTTAGCTGGGGCTTCGACAAAAAAGCAGACTGGAAGCAGAAGTCTTGGGAGAGCTGTGGGTTGTCCTGTTGGAGGTGGCATATTGAGAATGAGAAGGCCTTCGAGTTAATGATGAGCCTTACTCGTGTATTCTGAGTATCTAAGGATTTGAGTCCATGTTGGATCTGAAGACAATTAAGGAATCCGTTTCAATGAAGCCCATGCCTAGGTATGGAATAAGAATTTTTTTCTTTGATGGTGACTAATGGCAATTTGGAACGACGTCTGTCATTGATGTGATGTCTGGATTTCTGAACTCTGACAGAGATAGGAATTGCTTTAGTGACCTTATTATTGCATATTGTATATTGGATTTTTTCTGACGTAGATTCATTGAACTTATTCTTTCTATTTCCCACGTTTCGCCGATTGATGCTGACGAGAGAGAGTCCGACCTTGATTCTTCTACTATTGAAGCTCTCTGGAATTATCTGCTCTAGCCACTTCGTCATCTGACGTAGTATTAATTATCCATAGAGATTGTATTCATTGTGTCTTGTTCTGTTTTTGTTTACAGTGAAGCCTAGTAGGAACCCTTTCTGACAGAGATTGCCGGTTCACTTCTAGTGGTTAACTTATGAGTGTCTTCCAAACGTTACGTTCTGACAATGACTTGGTGTGTAAGTAATGGGAGAACCAATAATTAGAAGGCCCCATGAGCTTCATTCAAAAAAGCCAATCAGCTGCGTATCGTTTTCTGGCCGCTAACTGAAATTGTCATTAATTATTGTGTTCCTTAAAGAATTGAGACCTATCCCTTTTTAAATGTAACTCATCAATATTGTCAAGAGGATTACTATTAAGGTAAAATAATATATCTCATTATAATTGGTTAATATCCGTGTAAATTCATCTGTAAAAATAAAGTTGAGTCATGAACGAAATTAAACGTGGTGGTCTCACATGTTTTCTGAATTATGAATAGGCGAAACGAGCAACAATTCCGACCGAGTTTATTTTTTTAAAGAAAATGTGTTCAAATTTTTAACACTGAAACAAAAATAAAACCATTTTCAATTCTGAGTAAATGAAAAGACTTAATTGTATGTATTGATCAAAGATTTGATTGCTTATATGAACTTTTTCTTCCTATATATCTTCTCGGGGAGCTCTTTTGTAAATTACATTCATACTGCAAGAGACATACTTTTACAATGAACAAACCGGGAAATATCTAGTATTTCGTGTTTGAATTTCATTATAATGCATTATAATATTGAACTTGATTTGTATTTAGCACCCATAAAAAAACTCTTTTTTTGAATAACTATTTTTCATTTAAACAAAAATACGGTATATTATAATTCTAAAGCTGATATCCTAATTGATATGACATTAATTAATTCATGAACGGGAAACTATTCCTATTTATAACGGGAGGATTTAAATATGCAAATGCTGGGAGCAAGTGAACGGAAATATAGCCATTTTATTCCGTGTTATAACGGTCAGTTGCTGGAAGAGGTTTTGCGTCGCGTGCGCCACTAAAAACTACCGTAAGTATTCAGTTAATATAAAAATGTGAAAAAGCAAAGGTCTAACCATTTCTAAAGCAGAAATCAGCAGTGCACTTAATAAAAATAAGAAGAACCTAATACCAGAAACTTAGACGAATCATAGAAAGGCGAACCTGTACGAACACCTGAATTTATATAGCTGCTCATTTCAAGAGCTAATTTTGTTAGATCTGTAGGAATCTCACTGTTATTCAGTACATAACATTATTGGAGCTTGCAAGCCACAACTCAAATTCATTGTCGCTCAAGAAAAACAAAAATGCTGGCATAGAAAACGGCCACATTGACAATTTCATTTGAAGATATTCCTGGTTAAACATTCGAACCTTCGTCGATGAATTTCTGCTGCTTCGGAATCTTAACAAATGGGCCCCTGAAAGCAGGATGTTAAAAAAATAGGGGTAAAAATTCCTGAAGTGGGCCCCTCAAAGAGGTTATTACTAGTTATTACCTAACTGAAAATAAACACTGATATGGATTCAATTTAAATACCTCACAATAACTTTATGTTCACTTAAATTTACACTTGATCAAGAAATTTGGCTCCTATTGCATATTGATCACTTTCTTAAAACCAACATCGTGAAATTTAAAACTTTTATTATACCTATTGGAGTATACCTATTGGTAGTACCTATTGGAGTATTAAAATTCCCAAAATATTTTTGAAAAAAATTTCCGTTTATTAAAAAGTTATAAACAAATACATTTTTTTGGTACTTTTTGTTTAAAAAGTCACAGCTCAAGCTAATTTTTTTCAAATTTCTTTAAAATTTTAAAGATAACAAGTAAAACGTACATATTTCAGAACAAAAAATAAAATAATGAGAAAAAACATAAATATTTTTTAATGTTCTCAATCGATTTCAACAATTTTGAAAAAACACATTGAATCTGTATTTATTAACGATTTAAAATTTGAAAAAAATTTTGGTGATCTGTTTTTACGCGAATGCCATAAATTTTTGTCAAGCTATTCAATCATACCACTGCAGTGCATTGGGCTGCTGCAAGTAACTCTCAATATTAAGAACTTCCCTGTAAAGCAACTGTTTTAAGCAAGTGCTGTTTTACAAGGAAGCTCCCTATTGCTATCAATATTGAATGATGAAGAGTCATTAATATCATAGAGTTAAATATGTTAGCTTGCGGAACTTAGCCGCCCACATGCTGTAATTTATGCAGTGAAATTTAGAGCTTGATGAATATTAATTATCCTCTTCGCTATGTACCTCCATTATTAAAGTCTGTCATGTCTTTTCACCTCATTTATTTTCCTTAATTATAATTTTCAGCATTGCGATTCTACCCTCCACATTCCTGAGACATTTATTTGCCGCGAGAGAAATACAATTTTCAGAGTTTTCTCACTTCTAAAATATTTAATTCAAATAAAACTATTTTTTAAAGTTCAGATAAAATGAGTGGTATATCTAATTGCAGGATGTAACCATTCCTTTTCATAGATAGCGAGTTTTTTCCTACGTGTCGCTTATTTATACACGTAACAGCGAATTTTAAAAATTTAATGGTAGCTATAGTTTTTTTTTGAATAAGGTAAATATTAACTGAAGAATTTGTTCTCATGCAATATCACTTTCAGTCTGGAAAGAACAAGTTCCCACCAGCAACTCCTTCTAGATCTTAGAAGAATAACAGTTTCATGTTGTCCACAGGTCATTTACTTCTTGAGATTCGATGTTTCTTATGCATATTCAAATATGTAATTTAGTTTCACAATTTTAAGACAACAACTAATAAAAGAGATCGTTATGTTTATAAATTTTTAATGGAATCAAAAAGAACATCTAATTCCCATTAAGAACGTGGAACCATCATAAAAAAATTTGTTGTAATCAAGCTTTCAACGCTCAAGCTGATTTCTGTGGCAAACATGTATCTATCTTCTTCGATAATGTCATCCATAGACAGGTATGTCAAAAGAATGGAGAGAATAGATAATATAGATATCCTATCATTTTCCGAGTCTGTTTCTGTCCCTTCACGGACAACAATTTTGCCTTTAGACTTTTAATGCGCGGTCGTAGAGCATACGAAATATTGTAACAACTCTGTTTGCGTTAATTTCATACATTACTTGGCTAAAATAAAGTCGCGGAGTTTAATATTTAGTTGGACCGCATTTAGCTTTAATGGATTCAACAAGTTCGTGGATCTTCTCTACGTCTATCTTTGTCCAGTGATCCATTAATATTTCACCCAGATTCTGCAGTGATGCGGGAAGAATGGAACCTGTATGCCCCTATCCAATACATCCCAAAGACTTTCTATAGAATTAAGATCAGAACTGGGCGCGTTTGATGTTTTGAAATGACTGATCATGAAACCAGAACCAATCAGTTACAATTCGAGTTCGGTGAATCCTGGCGTTGTTGTTCTGAAGAGCAAAGAAAAAGAAATAACCATTTGAAATTAAGAGACACCTATTATTAAAATTTAATGATAAAGGATTTTTTGAATTTAACTTTTAATCTTATATGGAATTAATTGAAACAGATTTCATTTGATTTTTATTATCATTTGCACTTTAATTGGACGCTATTTTTGAGACTTGCTTTGGGAAAAAAAAGGACAGAGGAACGACAAGCTCATTATTTTAACATCTCATATTAGGCAATTAAGTCGTCCAATTAACGCACTGCAGAAGCACGCTAACGTTTAAAGGCTTCTTGACTTGATTGTGCGAGTGTCTTGAATAGTTGTTTGAAGATGCGTGGTTCTTGGTGAATACTGAATAAAACTTGCTTGGAACGCCTCATCATTAACACATTTTTCTTTCTTTACTATCCTTATTAAATTTTTCTTGCTGCCATCTTCAATGTTTGTTGTTAGCATTTCGAAAATCCTCGGGCGCGTTTGATTTCAGCACGAATGGCTTCGCGATTCTTCTCGCCGACATGGAACCAAAGCTCTCTTCGCCAATAATTGCCCTGGCAGCGTTCGGAGATCGAAGATTAGCTCGATTTACTCACAGGCCATTGATTCTTACTTTGAAGGCGTGCTTTCTTGTGGAAATTAGGAAGAAGATTTCAAAACACCAGGTTTTCTTATTCACTGCATTCTCTTATTTCTGTCTCTTGTCAACAAATATCATTACTACGAAAGTGATTTCGATGTGTGATTTCTTCACAAATACGCTCTCATTCTCCTATTAGCCATCTAGACCCAGTCACCTTTTTTCTCGTTTAAAAATGTGTAGTATGGGCTCTAAACTTTCATTAAAGAGAAAGCATAAATGTTGTTACCAGTAATGATCAATTAAAAGCAATATGAAATTGTATTTCCTTATTTAATTCTAGGATTGCAAATAAAATAACAGCAATATGTGTACAAAATGTAAACCTACTTATTTACCAGGACTGTATAATTACCTCTTGTAATCTTGTAATCTGCTTACTTATTAAAGCCGCTGAATAACCGATTTTTAGCAATGGAGCATCATACAAAAATAAAATAGGCTCTTTGATCCAGGCTGATAGGGAGAATCGGTCGAATTCCAATAATTCCCAATACGACCTGCCAAAGACTTCTCTTTACATTTAATAATCTGCGAGCGAATTCTTCCACACGAAAGGCTCCGACTTGCAAAGATCTGTTACCGTACGGCACGTCATCATAGACTTCCGGAAAACCATAACCCCTATCATTTTCACCTCGTGCAAACTGGATCCTGATGTGGTATCTTTAGAGCACTGGGCATATACAGTGAACGCAAACAGTCAATATCAGTCTTCTGACAGCGCTCACCATTATTTTATTTAGTATCAAACGTATAATGAATTTGAAGGGGAAACGACAATTCTTTTTCTGAGAATACCCTAAGAAAATAGAATCCTGTATATTGTAATTGCTGTCCGATAAACATAGGTTAGTTCGTTGTATTGAATTTAAATCATTAGCCTGGATTTTAGGGAGAAAATAATTTGATGTTAAAACAGCCTACCTGAGAACCGAGCTTTGCTATGGAGACGAGAGCAACAGAATGAAGCCCTCACCAAAAATAAATAAACTAATGATAGCAAAAGGTTCTCGTGACATTTGGAGATGTTTTTTTTTATTTTAGCGTTGATAGTTGATAGAATTCATTTTCCACGTACGAACAGAAATGAAAATATAAACTCTAAGAAGAAATTTTGCATGTATGCCACGAAATCTCGCGAAATCAGTAACCTTAAAGAATCACATGCAGAGTCCGCAAAAATGTATATACACTTTACTAGGGGCGCGTTCGACATCGCGCACTAAACGTCTTTGTGCGTCCACTAAACGCACTAAAGTGTTCGTCATGGAACCCGGTCGTGTTCGTCATCGCCGGTGCGCGCATACCGGGCACTACGCATACTATTCATGGTAGCACGGGTGAGATGAACATCCCACTTTCGTGCTCTTTCCTGTTTTTCATGACACACACAAAATGCACTGCACTTTTTTCACCGCTCGCACTGAGTGATGTCATTAGGTGCGTTTAGTGTGCACATGTCGAACGCGCCCTAGATGTCATCTATAATTTTTTCCGTAAAAGCAAAATCGAAAGTTACGTCCTATATTATTACATGCATTGAATGAAAACGATCCCGATAAAAGAAGACCGCAACAGCCACCTAGACATAGGAGATAACTTGATAACAGTTTGCCAGGAAAATGCATAGGAGCAACTGTTCGCCATATTCAAAAGTATCTAAAAGCTTATGATAATCACTTTGAACACCTGTCGTAATTGAAGAAGTCAAAGAGGACTTATATTCATCGCTTGATACTTGCATGAATTTGGTGTTATCTATATACTAAAACTCTTGCGTGTATTTATTATATGCTGAAAAGCATATATTGGTTTCGCTCTGTTTGTGTGTCTGTCTGTCTGTCTGTCCGTCCGTCCGTCTGTATGTCCGACGATTTCTCGAGAATGCTTTAACTTTTTCAAGTTCTTTTTTCGCTGTTCGATAGAGACCCTTCCTGAGCTCACCTGATTAGTTTGTCGTCGAAATCGGTGACACGTGACTATTGAGACCCAAACCCCCCCATTAAATTTTTTTATTGGCAATATAAGGCATGAATGGATATTGATAAGAGAAAAGGACGAGACACAAAAACCCTGGAATGCAATAAATAGTTAATAAATACAACTGAAAAATTAAATAATAATTAACAAATAACAAAATAATAAATATAATAATAGGCTCTATCCGAAACGTCAGCTCTTTATTTGATTTTTTAGTTTTATTTTGATTATACTTATATTTATTATTTTGTTATTTGTTAATTATTATTTAATTTTTCAGTTGTATTTATTAACTATTCAATATAAGGCATGTAATATGTCATTCGAACGGGAATGACGAGCACAAGACGAATATGACATTCTTTTCGATTTTCGAAATGCTACGTCCGAGAAAATGACCCCCAAAAAGTACTTCAATGACCCCTTATAAGAATACAAGCATGATCAGTACCTTTATGTGCCTGGCCAGCCATCGTTTGCACGAAAACGTGAAAATGGAAGAACTTAACAGCGATATATCAACTTTTGATGAGCTCTCGTGGACCCCTTCAAGCACGTGCACTAATGTTAAGAATATGAACTTAGGGCATGTAATATATCAATCGAATCCTACCGACGAGTTATAAGTGAATACAGTGTTACTTTTTGTTTATCATTTAAGCAGTTGATGGCAGCCTGGAGCACGTGCCCGTTATGAAGCTTTCTTGATGCACGTGCTCATTTCATTTTAAAATTCAGTGCTGTTAGGCCTATTGTTAAATGTGTTAATTAATGTTAGGGCGACGGTTAAAAATGGCTAAATAACGTTAGGCCTATAGTTAAAATGACTAAATAATGTTAGGCCTGTTGTTAAAAATGGCTGATTATTGTTAGGCTTATAGTTAAAAATGGCTAATTAAAGTTAGGCCTATTGTAAAAAATGGCTAATTTATGTTAGGCCTAGAGTTAAAATGACTAAATAATGTTAGGCCTATAGTTCAAAATGGCTAATTAATGTTAGGCCTATTGTTAAAAATGGCTAATTTATATTAGGCCTACAGTTAAAATGACTAAATAATGTTAGGCCTGTTGTAAAAAATGGCTAATTTATGTTAGGCCTAGAGTTAAAATGACTAAATAATATTAGGCCTATAGTTCAAAATGGCTAATTAATCTTAGGCCTATTGTTAAAAATGGCTAATTAATGTTAGGCCTATTGTTAAAAATGGCTAATTTATGTTAGGCCTACAGTTAAAATGACTAAATATTGTTAGGCCTATTGTGAAAAATGGCTAATTTATGTTATGCTTATAGTTAAAAATGGCTGATTTATTTATGTTAGGCCTACAGTTAAAATGACTAAATAATGTTAGGCCTATTGTGAAAATTAGCTAATTAATGTTAGGCCTATTGTTAAAAATGGCTAATTAATATTAGGCTTATTGTTAAAATGGCTAATTGAAGTTAGGCCTATATTTTAAAATGACGTGAATGCATATAGAATCAAAGGTATTTCCACTGTTTATTTAAACCAAGTGGAAGTAAAAGTGAGATATTAAAATTATCTGCGTCAGAGCTAAAGCTCCTTGGAATGCTTAAAAGATTTTACACGGCAATGCTTTGAAACAATGGTTTTTCTCTCTTGACGTTTATGATAACTTTGATCTAGCAGTGGAAAGAACATAGACCCAGTAGTTTAAAACATTTAGACGTGCGAGGATTTCATTCTCATTTCGCGCGCGTTTGGAAAGATTCGTGTGAGCGCTGCAATCGAATACGTAAATTTACATGCAGTTTTCGCCATTGCTGTATATAAAAATATTACAGTAATATTAAACAACAAATTTTTATATTCTTCTTTTCAGCATATTTGAAAATCGTTTTACGAGTTATATTCTTGTTTATTTATTTATCTGTAATTCTATCTCCTCCTAGACGGTTTGAGCTAGCGACTTGAAATTTTCAGGGCAGGCTTATCAATAAAGGACCTGCTCTCTCGCCAAAAATCAGCCCCCTACGACCCCGCCCCCTTCCCCACTTTCTGGGGTTTTCTTTGTAATTCCCCTCAACAGATGGCGCGGGCGGGCGAAGCCGCGGGTAACATCTAGTAACTTTTATATAATTTTTTCTTTTGCTGAAGTGTGCATACAGTTTTTGGCGGACTCAGTATAAGTGTCAACGAGCTATGGGGTCTATGCAGACTGGCGTTAACACTTATTTATAAAAAAATTTTCTTAGTGATTGTTCTGTTATTTAGTATCAAGTGAGTATAAGGAAAAGTAAAAATGCAAAAGTTGCTACGAGATTAGGTTTTTAAATATTTTATAATACGAAAAGTTTCCATCATGACACGAAAAAGTTTAATCCTTCATGATAAAAGGAAATAAAGGTTTTAATATTTCTCAAATTAAAAAAATATGCTTTAAAGCAAGGTAGGATTAAAATAGAAAAGCAAAAACTTCTCAAACCCATTTTGAAATTTAATATTTAATGTTTCAAAATGACAGAGTAAACACGTTGGCATAAAGTCTGACATAAGGGAGAAATAAAGAAGCTTTTGTTTTCATCGGCAACTTTAAATCAGTTTTATCCTTCCTTCTTTCAGTGAATTTTGAATTCAGTCACAAATAGATCCGTACTCTTTTCCATATTTCTACTGTGACATTACATGTCAGTAAAATGCAACGCGCCCGGCAGAGGCAAAATTTTTTAGCTGTTGTCATGTGTGGGAAATGTGCGTTTTGTGTGGAAATTGTTTTGTAAGTGCTAGTTCGATTGGTTTGTCGTGTTTCGCGTGTTGTTTTAGTTTGTAAGCGTTTGTGTTGTTGTTGAATTTGTTCGTTTTTTGTGCGGTGAGATGCGTGGGAGGAGGTGAGCGAGTGTGTTGTGCGCGTGTTGGCTTTTGACTGAGTGTCAGTGTTGTGATATAATTCGTAGTGTTCTTTAGGTGGAGTGTGCTGTTTTCTTTTATTTTGTTGTTAATAGTATAGCTGTTGTTTTTTTAAAAAGTAAAGTTTTGCTCAATTTCTTGGCCGCTGTCGTGTTCTTTACAGGCGACAGCGCTCAGGCATTGTTGATGGCGTTTTCTTTTTATCGAACTGAAGTTTTCCTTCAGTGAGGATGTACTGTAATTTCTCCCTATAAGAAACTTGTTCGTATCTTGTGAGCGACAGTACGTTCGAATGGCAGTAAGAAACTTGAATGGAACTCAGTGAAACATGAGGTGTTTCGGTATCTGCAGTTTTTTACTTAACGGAGCATTATCGCTTCTGTTAATTATGCAAAATTAAAAGTTGAATGAGAAATTATCATGCCGTTTTGGAACATGTAATCCGTTTATGCCGATGAAGGAAAAGTATCATCCCGTTTATGAAGTCGTCAGCCTACTTACTGTTCATAAGGTGATGTGTCGGGCAGGGAAGCCCACAACTTATGCAAATTGATATCAACGCTTGGTGAGTGAACCTTTTTTTTATATATATATCCTTTTATCACCGCGACGGAGAGACAGCACTTTGATGGCGTTATGCTGATCAGCATTAATGTGCATCAGTTCTACGTGGTTTTGCCCGGACATAAAGTGCTTTGGTAGAAGAGTCTCATGTGCTAGAGACTGCTAAGAACAGTTCTTACTAGTGTGACCCGAACTCTGTTGAGCGGACTATGTATGTTTCGCTATAAAGTTGAATGTTTTCTTGGCAGTGAATCTGTCGTTGTAAAAGACACATGTTATTTATTTTGATTTCATGTTGCTAGCTGTCATTAGAAATAATTAGTATAGTAATCTGAAGTGCGGCCTCATAAAATGTATACCAAATTTGCAATTCTTTAAATTAATGAAATTTTTATTGTTATTGTGACATTTAAAAACTTTTTTTCGTTAAAAGAAGAAACTTTGAAGTTCTTTTAATTGAAATAATTTTTATTAATTTTTCCGTGTTGCAATAGTATAAAATATTTAGAAGCTGCGCTTTTGAAAAGCTTTTCTTCGATACTTTGCGGAAACTTTTTTCTCTAAGGTATTCTCTGTTTTGTAGTGGGAGTAATTTAATGGGTGCCTTTGGAAGGCTATGGTGACCTGTGCCTTTTACTTTTTTTGTGTGCCGATGGTCCCTTATGGGATTTGATGGTCCATCAACGTCGTTCTTGGCGACATTCTTGGGATAACGCTAATTGATCTAAGTGTCCGTGGGCGATAACGATGCGCTGAAGCGTAAAGTGGGTGGCGAGCGCAATAGCGAACAAAAGTTATCAGTCTTTGGAGAAAGTTCGATCGAATTGGCAGAGTCAGTGGCATTACTACTGTGGGTCTCGGCTTCTTATTTTTATGTGGCATCGAAATATATAATGCTATGTTATTTCTGGCACTGATATGAATGTTTGAATAAGAGTAACCATGGTAATATAACAAACGTGATGTGCCTAACAAAACTAATATGCTTAACAAGAATGAATATATAAATAAATGTATTTAAACCATCAAGCTTACTCCTCCCTTGCCAGCAGGAAATCCAACGACAACGACAGCGTCACTATTGTTAAGATTGTTCGAGACTCTTTCACCCCCGTTCTCCGTTCTTCTCGTTTGATTTTTATTGTGTTGCTCTGGTCTGTATGATGAAGCACCTCTTCGTGCAGTGAAGGAGATGAAGAGCGTAAGATCCTTTCGGTCGCCTAGACAACCCCTCCGACATCTTTTAAGAAGGGAGTTGAGAAGGAGCGAGGAAGAAGGTCAGGTTGTCTGAGAGCGTTGCTAACGGCTCTGTCGGTGACTTTTTCAGATGACTCTGTGCAACGCCAATGGCATTCCTCCATATCGGTCACGTCTCCCTTTGATTCTTTTAACTCTCCCCAACGTTCCTCTGTTCGCACGCCTCTTTTCCCTTTCTTTCTTTCTTTCTTTCTCTCTCTCTCTCTGTCTCTCTCTGTCTCTCTCTCTCTCTTACACGCACAAAATCCATCAAGATCGTTAAGTATTTCCGTCAGTATTTAATCCGCTTTTGCCTGCTTCAATACGCTCATGCGGAACTCCTTATTTTTTCCCCTTTGCAGCCTTCCCACAATCTTCTTTTGAGAACCGCAGAGACAGGGCCTAGCGGTTCAAAGCGAATTCTGGCTCTTGGATCATTATTTTAATGGGACCATAATAGCTACCAAAAGAGAAAAAATATTTTTAAACACTTAAATGGGCTTACTCCTGTCTGAAAGGTTCTTGCTTTGTCTGAAAGTTCTTTTAACTTATTTTGCTTCGTTCAGGTGGTTTTATGTTAAAAAACATAAAGCTGAGAAGAGATCGCAAGCCAAAAGGATTAATATTTCTCTTGATAAAAATGAAATCTGAAAAGAAATTAATGCAGATTTTCTCTTCTAATCTTTTTGTGACTGACAAGGTATATGGATCACTTTTAAGTTTTTAAACAAAAATTTTTCAGGATTCTAAAGGAGAGGAATAGAGATAAAATTTTGAACTGATCCCTTACTTGACTGATGAGTTACTATGGTACCTATACTTATTTTGTAAGGATTTTATAATAAGAAAAATAAAATGATTGAGATTATAAGTTATTATTAGTTACATGAAACTGTTATAAAACATATATAATGTAAATTATTATAACTCAGTAAAAAATGATATCAAAATTTGTAAACAATGCAAACTGATATAAAAGGTTACAAAACAATATGAAACAATCCATATAAGCTTTGAAATGATTTTCACGATTTCACATTTGTTGGTCTGACACACTGTTTAACTGAGTGAATGCTTGTCGCAAACAGAACATACTTACAGGTTTTTCGGTGATTATTCACAGTCCAGTCACATTAATGTGACCACCTGTTAGTAGCCAGAATAACCACCTTTCGCGGCGCGGACAGCTGCGAGACGGGCAGGAAGAGAATCATTGAAGTTCCGGAAGGTACTGACAGAGATGTGAAGCCATGCCAACTCCAGTTCTGTGGCGAGCTGTTGTAGGTTGCGCGGTGGAGGATCCATGGCGCGAACAATCCGATCGAGGTGATCCTACAGATGCTCTATGGGGTTTAAATCCAGGGAGTTTGGGGCCAGGGGAGTATCGTAAACGCTTCCTCGTGCTCTTCGAACCACGCACGGACACTGCGCGCTGTATGGCATGTCGCATTGTCCGCTGGAAGATGCCATCGTGCTGAGGAAACACAATCTGCATGTAGGGATGGACATGATCCGAAAGGACAGATGCGTACTTCCATGGTCCTCCACAATGATGAGTGCACCCTGGAATGCCATGAAAACATTCCTCAGACCATAACGCTGTCTCCTCCGGCCTGGACCCTGCGGTACGTGTTGCAGGGCGTTTGTTTTCTGACGCTGAATGCCGTACACGCCATCGCCCATCTGTTCGATGGAGCATAAACCCTGATTCATCGGAAAAAGCCACCTTTCGCCATACTGTTGCTGTCCAGTTGCGGAGCCCCGTACGCAGCAACGTTCGCTGAACCGTCCAGTTGAGAATACAGGTTTGGTAGCCCCCATGTTTATCTGGGAGGTCAGTTGGTCCACGATTGCACGTCTGTCTATCATCTATGGCCCATGGTGCCCCACACTTGTCACGTCGCTGATTTTGAGTATTGGCATTCTGCCATGCACGGTACACTTTCATCATGGCGGCACGCGAACAGTTCACAAAACTAGCGGTTTCGGAAATACTGCCGCCCTTGGCTCGGTAGTCGATGATCATGCCCTTTTGGAGGTCAGATAAATCGCTACGTTTCGCCATGGCTCCAGCAATTGCAATGTTTTCTGCTTCCCTCTGACCCCTTCCTATACCCCCCATCTCTGATACTGGTACGTACCTTCTGGACGTAACCATTTTCCGCTGATGTTGAACGTAACCACCCCGGTCACATTAATTGAGTGGACTGTGTATTTCAATTCTTTGCAAAGAAAACGGCTGCCTGCTACAGTGCGTCCAGATGTAGGATCCTCTCTTGGTGCAGTTGCAATTCCTGAAAATCCAGGAAGTTAATTTCATGTCCATGAACATCTTGCATAGCAGAACGTACGAACATTTTGACAATAATTCTAAGAATTCTGCAACTGTATTAATGTAGCAGCCTTAACAGCGTATGTTATATATATGTAGGGTAATCTAACATTTGTGTCAATACATAAACGCAGAAATTTTTTGCGAGATTTGGAGACCAAATTCTGCACGCCAAGTATCAATGCTCGAATAATATTGATCTCTCAGTTTCGTTCAGGATAGTATGAATGTCGGAAATGAATATTTTGTTAACATGGTGGCACGACTTGAACTTGGTCTTGGATTCGCCATAATAAACACGGAAGTTCAAAATCCGCTGATATTTACACAGCAGAACTATTACAACTGTTTTTTGAATGCAACTAGATTATAAAGAATTTTTTAGTTGAATTTTTTTTGAACTTGAATGTTTAATTTTGTTTGGAAAAGCCAAAAACAGAAAGCTTGGTATTTATGAAAACAATGGGTTTTTTTCAATTGAAGATTTTTTGCAAACTTCAAGCTCAACTCTATTTATTAACTATTAAAATCATTTTAATTTCATTATCAAAAGAATGAGTAAAACAACAACCTTTTCTTTAAACTGCATGCAAGTATCCGGGTACCTAGTGAGTCACTTAAATGTATTTTTGTCATATAAGGATTAAGATGTTTATGCTTTTGATTAATATTGCCTAATATTCATAAATAGATGAATATTTTTTGAGGTGAACAACGGAATATTATTACACAAATAATAGTCAGATTTCTAAGCATTAGTAACATTCCCTTTTGAAGAAGATAGAGAAAACAAAATTTTCTCGTAAAAACTTTCAAGGAACTTTATGAGACTAGAAGGTGTGTGGTCTTTGCCCTAAGTACCCAGACTTTTATTTCAATCTAAAGCCGCAATTAATTTAGAGCGACTGCACCAGCGACATTTTCTACTTGTGAGATGCATGAAGGAAAATGAAGTTTTTTTTCCCTTCTTTACTCCTTCCCTTTCTTGTTATTTCCCGTCTGCTCTGCATGCATGACATTTCAATTGGAAACGCGATTTACGATGCCATTGGAGCAGCACGTTGGGCCCTGAAGAAACTAATTGTGCCCACCTCACCCCATCCACAAACCTTAGGAATCTGCCACGGTTAGCATTAATAGCAGAAAACGTCAACCCTTAAATACGACCCGAATTGAATTCAATAGAGCACACCATGGTGCATAAATTAATTAGGTTGATGTAGTTATCGCCGACGTTAATGAAAAATAAGCTCGATTTTATGAGAAACAATAACCCACGGAACTTGCGAAGAACGTTGTTTCTAATCAACGATTATAGTAAATTGTTGGAAACAAAGGGAAAATTGCCAAACTAGGAATAAAGTTGGCGCAAAATGAAACGGACTCCAGAATTTTCTTTTTTACCAAAAACGTAACAAATAAAATAAGCATTGCATTTTATGATTCCAAATAGAATTGTGATCTTTGCTACATTTGCGAACTGTCGCTTTGTATTTTTAAAGTTGATTTTATGTAGAAATGTCCAACAAATTGGAAATAAAAAGATAATTGTGGACCTGAGTGTTCTAAACAACAATCCAGTGAAATAGAGAAACAAAGTCTTAACGTTTTTTCGATTTAATTTGACTTGTTCAACTTATTTTCAAGTCTTGCATCTTTCTTGCCCTCCTATTTATTTCCATAAGAAGGCAGTAAAATATAGTGCAGTGTGCCACTACAACATTAAAAATAAAAACAATAAAAATATGTACAAAGAAGGCAGTAAAAGTGCTTTATAGAGCAAATTCTGAATTTTAAAACATTGAGTGCTATGAATTTTAGTACATTGAGTGCTATGACAAGTGCTTAAATAAACTTGGGAACTATGTGGTTTGGTTTGGTTTATTTTGTATTAACGTCCTTTTCAACTGCCATGGTCAGTTCAAGACGGCGTTATAGGGACCGCAAATTTTGCCTCGCAAGGTTTCTTTAACGTGCACCCGGCAAAAGACTACACGGGACCAACGGATTTACTTCCCTTCTAATGGAAGTGCGTGATCTCAGGATTTTCCCCCTGAAAAAATCCTCGTCGTCCTCGGCCGAGGTCGAACCCTCGTCCTCGGGGAACTGTGTGGAAAATAGTTAAAGATACATAGAATCTAGTAAAGAAAACAATTTGAAAATATATATAGTAGTTTTGTTTTTATTACAAAACGTACCTTATTTTCCGAATAACCCTCGTAAAGGAATGATCTATTCTTCGTTTCTCGTCATTTTCGATCACATAATATATAATGCCGATTGAAAAAAATGATTTCAAAGATCCATTATTATCAGTTAAGATGAGCGAAAGAAAGAATTTGAAAGGTTAAATCGTGTTCGAGAAATTGTATAACATACATACAGATAGACAGAACCATATTTATTCTAGGAATAAAAAATTGTATTTGTTTATTCACTCTCGCCTCCTCCTTGTGCTAAAAATCTTACCCGTGCATGTTCAAAAAAACCCGCTCCTGTTCGCGTGGGTGTTTACTGTTGTTGAAGGTGCCTTCTGGCTCCACGCCACCGTTATCCAAGCAGTGATAATTTTTCAGCGTACAAGAAAATAGACCTATCAAAAATCAGTTAAAAACAGTATAGAAACTTTCTGAAAATAAAGATTCACATTTGTATTCAGAAACAATCAAGAATATGCCAGTTTACAAGAAGCATTTTATGGAAAATTGAAATCCTTTGGAAGTTGAAAATGCGACTTTATTAGAATGAACATAAATGAAAGCGAAGAAATTCTGAGCAACCAAACGAATTCTGAACATCTCTTAAATTAATAATCATTCCACTTTAGCTGTCAGCCTATTTTATATTTAAACTTTTCTGTTTTAAGGTTAAAACATTACTTATACAAATACGTCCAACTTGAATGTACAATATTGTAATATTGTTGTTCATCTTCAAACGTTTTATCATTTAAAATGTTTATGAGTCGCCAGAAGTTATTATCATCATAAGAATATTAATGAAGTTTCAAACCCTAAGCTTTCCTTAACCTTTTATTTGTATTTTCTTCAAGCAGGGCAAAAAATAATAATAAAATAATAAAAACACCATAGTCTATACTTTTGCTTTATTGAAATAAGAAGTGTCTTAACAAATTCCATTTTGCGCTTACGAGATTAAATATTTTGATGTAAATGAAGAAAAATTGCTGTATCTTCTTATTCAAAATATTTGCTATAATCAATCATCTTTTAATGAAAAGACAACCTCCTGACACTTGGAAATTAAAATCTCGTCTAAAGTCAGTCATCTTAGTCGGAATTGTAAAGAAACGTTAGATAGCTATCATTTCATTAAGTAATTGAGCCATCTGATGCAAAATTACAAGATGACATGTCATTACAAGATTAAATACGTTACCTTGTGCTGCTTAAAAATTTTGAAAAATAGTAAACATTAAAGAAGAACGGAGTCCGAAACAGATTTGATATATAATTATAATATCGTTGACTTAGAAACTCATTGTCAAATGCGACGCCGCAGAAAGCGTAATATCTTACACAGAATACATTATTTTGTAATTTATAGTTTCGTTGCTATTAAAGCTCCAAGATATATTCAATAAATAATCTTCGTTTACACATGCCAACGATGAAAAAAAACTTTTTGAATGAATTTCTTATTCTTGTGGTTTTAAGTGCTGAATTCGAATCTGCTGTTAGATTTTTTCTGTCACGTAGGGTTCCAAGTTATGCACATAGAGACCGCAAAGGTAAATTAATGGGTGTGAAGAAAAGCGGCTATAATGTTAATGTATCCATATTTTTGGGCCACAAAGAAATTTATCAGGCCCCAAATTCTGAATAATTTAAAGTGCTTCATTGAAAAACAAGAAATCTGTGGGTGATAGAAAAAAAAACCTGAGGTCAAACACGGATTCAGCACAAAGAAAAACATAAGAATCAGTTCTTAATTTTAAAAAAGTTTTTAAAAAGTTATATTCTGTTGGTCTGTGTTATCAAAACGAGGGCATTTGCTGAAGTAGCCGTTTTCTCGCTGCAATCATTTTTTAATAAATCTTCTTGCGGCCTTTTATAACGTTGATCTATTTAATTCGTATACACCTTTCTTTGCTTTTAATTCTTTATTTTTGCATTTTCCTCTAAAAAGTTTTTTAAGTGGTAGTTTTCAAACTATTTTTCCTGGAATTATCGATCTTTAAGCAGCAGAAGAAATTGGTTAAATTTCATATTTTATCTGTCTACTTCTGATGATCCCGGATTATTGTACAGTAAACTCCGTGTAATTCGAATCCAACGCATCAACAAAAAATTCGAATTAGTCGATAATTAATTACGGACCAACTAAATAACGGAACAACTAAATTACATTGGATTATGGGTAATCAGTAATCATATGTATTGGAAAAAACAATGAAAAGAAACATTTCAATTCGCCTGTTTATTTGAAATAATCGGTAATTGATTTTTGAACAAGAAAGGTGGAAATGAAAAACAAAGTTAATTGAGAGAGAAGATAAACCTAAAACCTGGATAATCCAGTAGAAGAGCAATCGGCCAATTATATTTTTAGTAGCACAGTGCTTGTTCAGATCATTCTGGGAATTAGTCACAAATTATTTTCGGAGTAACTATGGCGTTCAAATGAAAAATACATTAGTGTGTAAGAAAAGTACTTGATAATTGATTCGAATTGGGCGATAATTCGAATTAGAAAATTCGAAATATGCAGTAATATTTTAAAGTAAATGTAAAGGATATCAAACGTTCCTTGCAATTTATACGAATTAAGCGATAATTCGAATTTGGCGGATTCGAATTACACGGAATTTACTGTACGCAATACGTATATGCAAGATGTATCAAAAGAGGTTTACAATTTTGAAAGAATATATGCAAAAATAATGTTTAAATGTTACATTTCACAAAATACTTCAGAAATAAGATGTGAGTCCCATTGTCGTAAGGCGCCAACAATGTTATTGTCTGAATATTGTATGCCACAAGACAAATAAAGTCATGGCTAATGATCAGCACAGCGATTATTGTTCCTTAAGCGACCAAATTTAGGGCTTATTATTGGTAAAAATACGATTAACAATAGCCGCTTGATGATGATGTAGCGATATGTACACCTTTTGTCCAGAAGCCTTTTCTCTAGTAGGTTAACAGTCATAGGAATACGTGCAAATTGCCCTTGGAGGTGGAAACTTCCTGCACAGCTTGGCCTCCAACCCCCCCCCCCCTTAAAGTTTCAATGATATTAAGCTCAGTGGATTGAGAGGGGGGAGTCGAGATGTTGTAGTTCATCATCGCGTTCATTAAACCAGTCTGGGACAGTTCGACCTTTAACACATCCAGTTGCACGAAATTGCTTGACAACATCTATGATTGCTTGCCTGCCTGGTGCGTCTCGACACCTATACTCCTTCCGGAACTTTCTTTGCACGGTTACAGGTGATTTTGTCTCATAATACCATACGACAACCTTGCATTTCTGCTCTGTTGATAAAGCGGGCGCCATTTTTCAACAATACGATTTTCATGCAGTGCCGTTGCAACAATACAAACTCCAACTATTTAAAAATTCGATATGGCGCTCATATTCTTTCAATTGTTTATCCCTAATGCACGTCATTCGAGTGAAATGGTCAGAAATTGACTGAATCACCCTGTACTTCTCCCGACCCCAACAAGGGTGGCCGTTTACTGGCGCTGCCTCTTTCGAAATATTAGAAGTCAGCCATAACGAAGTTTCAACCCCGCAATATATCCTGCTACTAATAAATCGATGTATATACATTATCTCTCTTCTAGGTGTCACGGTTTAAAATAGAAGGCAAATTTTTCTAGAGCATTGTATTTACATAGATTTTCAAATTATTTTGTCTAGCTCCCTGTAGATACCGTGGTGTTTCCCATAAAAGCTATGCTCGTTTGTACACGGCTGTCCACAATAATGCTCAATCGAGCTTACATTAGCTGGTATCCTAGCCAGAAAGCTCTGACCCGATCAGACGAATGGACGACACTTGCAAGTCTCTTCTCGACTTCTCTGGATGGTACACAATTATGGACTAAATTAACTAGTAGACCTACGTATCTGAACTACTCTGGAATCCAAATGCCGTGTTTTTTCATGGCATTAAAGAAAAGTTCACGTGAATCTTACTGACTCTTTATTAATTTACCTTACTGATTTATTAACCGGGATATTAAAGTCGATATAAGTGATAACTCCGTTTTGGGTAATGTGCTATTTCAATTAGTTACTGCTGGGTGGGGCAACCTCTTTGTTGAGCGATGTACAGTTATATTCGAGATTGCTGAGATATCAAAACACGGTTTTCATTTAATCATAGGAAGAAATGTCAATTTCATATACTGCTTTGCAATGAAATTGCCCCACCCACAAGGAGCTATCCGAATGAGCCAAAAGTAGGTATACAGTAAGAGATACATCTGAACACACCTTTATTACGTTATAGAGCCAAGACGTGCACTCGTTTGTACGGGGTGTCCCAACGGAAAGCGGATATCAGTAGGTTGTAACACCTCCTCTAGCGACGATGGTTCCAGCCGCAGGTGTAGGTGATCATACACGTGACGAATGCCATCTTGGACTACGTCTGCCCAGGCCTGGTGATCCTGCTGTGTCAGTTCATGGAGTTTGCGGGGTGATCTTAAACGACGTCCCACCATGTTCCACACGTGCTCAATTGGCGATAGGTCTGGGGACCTCGCGGGCCATGGCAGGCAGTTGACATCAAGCAGACATACCAAGATCATTTTGCCGTGTGCAGTCTGGCGTTATCCTGCTGAAAGACTGCGCCGGGTATGGTGTGCAGAAAGGGCAGTAATACGGGCTGCAGAATCTGTGACGTATCGTGCTGCTGTCAGGGTGCCTTGGATGGCGATACCGGATGCATTGTTCATTGGCACGTTTCATTTGTCTGCGCCACACCCGTCCGCGTCTGTCGTCGGTGTCCAAACAAAAGCGGGATTCGTCGCTGAAGACCACCGGGCGCCATTCCATTCGCCAGCCCACTCGTTCACGACACCATTGCGGTCGTATCGCGCGGTGCTCAGGTGTCAAAGGAAGACACAACAATGGACGCCTGGCAGACACTGGAGCAGTACCGGGAATAGTGATGTTGTCGCGCGGTTGCCGCGTGATGATGGTTCTGTCCGCTAGCGCAGTTTGCAGTATCCGCCTATCGGTATGAGCTTCTCCGGGCCCCAGAGCCTGGTCTTCTAGCATGTGTGCCTTCCTCTCGCCATTGACCATTCAGCCTCGGAGAGGCCAATAATCCGACCTCGTTCAAAGTCCGTTAATTGCGTAAACGGTTGTCGTTGAATCCGGCATTGAGACCGTTGTGCGGATTACAGTACTGTACGTTCACGAGGCAGTTGCTTCCTCCCTACTGCATGGAACGTCTCGCACAGGTGTCAACTGATGAGCCTATACAAGCACCCGGACACCCTATATCAACCCAAATGATCATGTTCCGTGAGCATGCATCTAATCGTTTACTAGTCGGAGGTAGATGAACCCCCCACTAAATATGAATAAGGTCGAATAATCCCTTGTTGGTGGGGCAATTTCATTGCAAAGCAGTGTAGTTTAGACTCTTCTTATTTGTAATATTTAAGAATTATCAATATGTGAACATAGTTGGAATATTGACACCACGACACATGGTTAAGTAAATAATTTATATCAACTTTCTCCTCGTTTGAAACTGTTTCTGAATGTGTAATAGTGTTAAATTATTGCTTATATGGTAACTGTAGATATTATTCAGCTCTGCAATATTTTTGAAAATTATTAAATCTATCTTGCAGGTATGACAACAACGGATTAGTTATAATT
Organism: Rhysida immarginata; assembly: GCA_023313115.1. NCBI lineage: Eukaryota > Metazoa > Arthropoda > Chilopoda > Scolopendromorpha > Scolopendridae > Rhysida > Rhysida immarginata. Next base: position 4,540,678 of record JAHWFO010012390.1, on the reverse strand, counting down.
TGGATCCTTTTCTCACCTTTTTTGAGAGACTTTTGAATTTGTCCCATCACTGTCAGCTTTAGGAGATTCCCTTCGAACACATGAGTGATACAGATGTTACGTGAAGGCATTCACTGTTCGTAGAGAGACCCATCAATCTAGATCTATGAGATCAAAGGTTAGGAAAGAGAGAAGAAATTTGAAGAAAGTCTCCAGGCCTTTTCTTTTATTCATAGGGATATAAAGCTAGATATGTTGGTTTTGTGCCTTGAAAGACTCCGCCAAGAATAATTTTCTATCTGTAATGAATAAAATAATTCTAGCAAAATGAATCAAGAAGTCGTTTTTATGACGAAATAAAAAGATATGTTGCTTCTCTAGATTCGGTTTATCGGCAAAAATTTATAGATGATCGATCATCAAAACAGTGCTCGATTTTCTAATATCTCTTTGTCATCATCAATAAAAATATTGACTTGAAAAATCTAAGGTTCATGAACTTTTAAGTTCATTTTAGTAATGCAAGCTCGAACATTCTCAACTATTTTTTTTTCATCTTAAATCAGACAGCCGTTCGCTTCTAAAATTTCAAAGCAATTCTTTATTATTCCAGCTGCAAATGCCATCGCCGTTTTGAACGAATTACAAATAAATTCCATGATTTCCAAGTTTATCCAGGAAAACGAAAACAAAGTATGCCAATAATATTTATTGTACGAAAACTCATGATATGGTCAATTTGGTAAGTAAAACGATACAGAAGTCCTTTCTACCAATGATTTTTTTTAAATATTTCCTTAAATGGGTCTATTTTAATTAAGAATATTTTGTAATGCTTTCAAAAGACTTCATTTCCATTGAAATGGCTAAGTGCGTACTGAGGTTCTTTTTAAAATAATTTTTTGAACAGGAGTTTTTCTACTTCTGATGCCTCATTTAATCTTTATTTCCCTGGATCAGTACTGATATAGGTAATCATATTAAAGCGATCTTCATATTTCAATTTAGATTTAAAACACGTACAATGGATTATGGTGATCGCTTAAAACTTATTAATAAAACGATAAATTAACATAAACATTTTCCGTTGGAATTATTCAGTGAATAATGAATTGAAAACAAAGGATTGAGTTTAATTACTCCACATCATTAAAATCACAATTTATTTACTTAATTAACTATTGCTTATTTATTTAATCACTGAAGAGCATACGAAATTATCTTGCTGAAGGCAAACACGTACAATAAATACAGAAAGAGATTTACATTTATTATTTAAGAGTTTCACCACCGCAATTAAATTTCGAAATTAGTGATAATAAACAGTGGTTTGAATTTATGTTAAAATATTAAATCTTCGAGTCTGCTGCCTCAATAGAAAAGAGAACCTGAATCGTTTATAGATTATACCGTGTCCAGTGAAAGGTAGAATGGCGTATCTAATTTAAATGCCATTTTTTCATTTGATAAGTGTTGTTTAATTTTTATTGTAGCAATACTCAACATTTGAGAGTCCCATCCTTGCTTATATTGGACACGTCCAAAGCAGAAAGTTAATTCTTATGGAGTTATTCTTGCAAAATGGTTTACATCTTTTATTTTTGTTGACTGCAGGATAACTCTTAATTCAGATAATTTGAGAACGCCGTATCCAAAAGTAGCATCCAATTTTGGCAACAAAATATTGATTTTTGTTTTTTTTAGTAACTTTCTTTCTTTAGATAGGGCATTGTTATTCTTATTTCTACTAATTATAAGCCCTAAATATGCACTATCAATGATGTAACAATGTATTATGTTTCTTGCGAAGGCCTTCTCTGCCTTCGCTGCAGCCCTTTTCCGGTTCCAGGCCTTGTTATCTCGTCGGCCTCGCTTTATTGTAGTTGACATCATTGGCTGCAGCTGACCAATTCATATGATACGTTTACGATTGTTGCATGTCTTGGCATAGTTTGATTTCTACAGGGTGCTTTTGAAAAGGATGTCGTGAGATACCTAGCGATGTTCTGCACTTTAAAATAAACAGAAATTTCCTCATACGTTTCGTCGAAATTGCATTTCATAAAGAAGTAAACAACTCGTGAAGTTTGGTTAAACTCCACCTAGAACATAAACAAAAGCGCATGAAAAAAAAGTAAACACCACCACGTGTTCCATTAATAAGTTTCTGCGAACTACCTGTGCACTAACGTGTTGGCGCTAAACTCAACCACTCTCACAGGAAAGCCAAATTAGGCTAATGGAAACTGCGTGATCGAAAACAGACTTCAATTAAGCATGCTTTTTTCAATTGTCACTCGATTTTAAAACGAAGAAATCTTGCGTTAACAAAATCGCGTCAATGACCACTTTACGTAGGCCTAAATGAGGTTCGGACAGAACATGCATTTTACTACTGAGATACGTTTCTTTATTGTCGAGGCAATTACTTGTTTACTATCTTATCAATCAAAACAGTTATTAATAGTGCCACCTATTAATGGAAGACGTGGTGGTGTTTACTTTTTTCATGCGCTTTTGTTTACGTTATGAGCGGAGTTTAAAGGGCAAATGACTCGAAATTGGAAGTTGGTTTCATATAGTTTTGAATACTTTCTTGATACTAAATATCAATTTTATTATTTTTTTACTTTCATTTTTAATAAAGAAATCATAATTTAAACGCCACTTCCGGTAATATAAATTCATTGTGAATTTTGTCAAAAACTCCTACAATAGCGTTGCTTATGACATCAGGTTAGGTAACCGAGGCCGACGAGATTTACAGGCCGTGGCGTGATTCACAAGCTACAGGCCCAACGAGATTTACAGGGCCTATTAATCTCGTCGGCCTTGGCTTAGCAAAGATGACGTCACGCGCAGCTAACGTTTTTGAATGGAGGAGCCCCCATTTCGCTTATTTGTTGCTTAAAAAAATTTTAACATTTTTCCATAAAAATTTGTTTTCTTTTTTTTATGTTACATTCTTTCTGATTATTTATTATCTCGATAACGATATTTTTTGATGTCACTTGCCCTTTAAGTTTCAGTGTGGAGGCTGTCTCTATCGGTGGTCACGCTTAAGGCCGAATCACTAGCACACCACTCGAAAGAGTGACAAACGACACTCGATCAAGGGCTGAAGGTCAAGGGCTACTCGAAAAACCCAGATTCCAATCAGTAACGCATTTACCGCCTTCCCTCTGTCGAGTGTTGCTTGATGCTTTCCTTGAAGAAACCAGTCATGGGTTTGAGGATATTTTTAACGAAAGTGACGAAATTTTGGCATGGAAAGCGTCACGTTGCTAGGCAACAACAATGGAGGACATAGGTCAATGAAACAAGGAGTGAAGTAGAAAAGAAAATCTTTGTTTAGTGCTGCCTACACAAATATGGCTTATTTAACAAAAAATGTTTGCCTTAAATAAATTATTAAATAGTTAAATATATTTTACCATTTTACATTTCTTAAATATTCATTTTAGGTTAATAGTTCATAAGCTTAATAAAATAAACGAGAAAATTTTTTTAAATACTGCTTCATATCAATTTATTTATTTAATTTATTTATTTATTTAATTTAATTTTATTTATTTAATTTAATTTATTGATTGTAATCCAGTATTTTCGTATAAAATAGTAATAATTTTTAATAGCATAAATGTTAGAACGCGCATATAATTTAAAAATATATATGCATGTTTATAAAATAATAAAGGCATACATAATAAATTTCGCCAAGCAGTTTTTCTGCCCTCCCCCCGCCTCTATTCGTTTGAACTCCTCCTGCATGGAGCCCATTTCAAAAGTGTCATTTTCAAATGGAGCTCATTTCAAGAGTTGCATCACGTGAGAAAGAACGATAGCTCGCGCTTCGAACCTCTGCGAGTGATCTCTTCGTCCAAACAACAAAATGGAGTCAACGAAACAGGAACAGAAAGTAGTAATTCTTTTTTTGACATATGACGGAGTTTCAGTTTCTGAAATTCATCGTCGTATGCAGAAGGTCTATGGAAATGACTGCCTAACCTTCACTCGTGTTTGGGCATGGAGCAAGAGGTTTTCGGAGGAACGGTCATCATTGCAAGATGATCAATGACCTGGACAAGCAAACCGCGCCATCACGGATGATTGACGCTGTCTTAAAGGAAAACAGAAGAGTGACAATCGATGTCGCGGTTGCTAAAACTGGCCTTAGTCGTTAAACTGTTCACTCCATTATCAAGAACCACCTGCACTACAAAAAAATCTGTGCACAATGGGTCCCGCATCATTTGACATCAGAACAACTTGGAGTTCGAATGGCCATATCCCTGCAACATTTGACTCGCTATGAAGAGGAAGGAGAGTTTTCTCGACAGAATCGTTACAGAGGATGAAACTTGGTGCTTTCATTTCCAGTCCGAAAGCAAACGTCAAAGTCGTCAATGGGTCACCACCCCCGAAAAAATCAAAAGCAATCGTAAACAGCACGGGGAAGGTGATGTTGACCGTGTTTTTTGATCACAAAGGCCCGATTTTACTGGACTTTCTTGAAAAAGGCACCACAGTTAACGCAGCACGATATGGGGAATCATTGAAGGCACTGCGCACTGCTGAATTATCAAATGCAAGCGCCCTGGACTTCTTATGCTGGGTGCCCACTTAGCGCGACGATAGCGCGATTCTATCGCTTTGTGAAGCACGCATGCGCAGAGTGACGTCACGAGGGCGATTCTGTGGCGCATCTAAGGCGATTGAAAAGCTCTGCATGCCAGAGCTTTTCGATCGCGCGACTCCATCGCACCCAATCAGAAAACAGTTTCGAATCACGTGGCACATGCAATCATGGCAGCACCTACTTCGAGATGGTCGGATATCACTACGGAAAATTTGATTGAAGATATCAAGTAATATGCAATTCTGTATACACAAAATATCCAATTCTGATTTTGGAAGCATGACATCTTGAAGTGGGAAACGAAATGATCGCGTAGATAGCGCATGCGCATTCAGTCACGCGGCCGTCGCGCCAAGTGGGCACCGAGAAGCGAATTGATCGCCTGGCGTTTGTTGCGCATGCGCATATGACTCAAAGCGATAGAATCGCGCTATCGTCGCGCTAAGTGGGCACCCAGCATTACAGAAGGATTGCTTCTTCTCCACGATAACGCGCGTCCTCACTCCTTGAAAGCAACGGTAGACCTCATCAAAAAAGTTCAACTGGGAAGCAATGCAGCATCCACCTTTACAGCCCTGACTTATCCCCATGTGATTTTCACGTGTTTGGGGATCTCAAGAAACATCTGAAAGGCCGCAGATTTCAGTCGGACGATGAACTGAAGGAAGAGGTTTTGTAATGGTTCCACACGCAACCGAAAGACTTCTTCCATAAAGGAATTACACGCCTTGTTACACAGTGGGATAAATGCCTTAACGCATTTGGAGAGTAATTTTAAATTCCTTGTATACACTTTGGATAAAATAAATAATTTTCGTTTTCATTTCTACAACCCTTATATATCGCTGTCACTGTTATCAAAATCGGAGTCATCACTACCGGTCTTGTTTCATATTCATAGTCCATTGCGATGCCAAACTGACAACTAACCGATAGCGTCCTATGTGTGCCGTCACGAATTCGAAACTCCTTCGCACTTCTCGGCAACTTGTGACATAACAGTTGCTGAAACATGGCGCCAGTGTCGATCGCAGGAGGGAAAAATGAAGGTTTTTTTATATATTTTATTAATTTTGAGTTCGAATTGAAAATTTTATACATACTACATTGTTATTGAGGCCTTCATATTTCATTTTAAACAAAGCTGTTTGAATATGGAGTTAACCTTTAATATACGTCCTTGCCTTGCTCTTCCTCAAACAATGGGCCTTTTTCAAACGAGAAAGCGCGAGATTATGTGGAATGGCCGCGCTCATGCTTGATTGAAAACGAGGCTGAGCCCTGAATCTCAGCTTGCTGCGAAGGAATGAATGCTTATTCAGTCTGTTTTTAAATGCACTCCACAGATATTATTGAAGGATATAAAAGAAATTGTTAGATCCAAGGCTTAAGGAGCGGAGAGAAATCTGGAAACTGTTGATCAAATCAAACTGTTTATTGTTTTCAGGATGCAAATTACAATTTGCAGGAGATAAATCACAATTTTCAGTTCCATCTTCAATGGTGATCATTACTTCAAATTCATTTGACAGAGGAGGTTTATTTTGTCGTTGTCGTTGTTGCTGTTGTTGTTGAATAAACCGCAATGGACTACGTTCTTTTCAACTCTTTATTATTCCTTTCCTGAGTCCAAAATGCGCAGTTTTAATTCTTCATTTTTTCCCCGAAAGCCTTTTGATTGTTCCAACTTGGTTTTATGTGGTGTACGTTTTTGTATGTCTGTTTATGAAATTTGTAATTCTTCTATGTCCTTTTGTTTCATTTATCCAATTATTGGCTAGTTTCAATTTTGACACATATTTGAAAATTTTTTCTGTGAGACTACTGGGGTTTATTCTTTCAAGATGTTCTATAAAAAGCTATTCTCCTTTTCTCCTAACGATACAGTATCAGTAATTTTTTCAGTATGTGTGTGTATTTCATTGTTGTGGCGTTCTTTAAATATTGACCCCAATATTTTTCTTAATATTTTTCTTTCAGCTATTTCTAGTTCTTGAGTTAACATTTTTTTGATCAAGGTCAGACATTTAGCTGTATAAAGTGGTTCTGGACGTATTGCTGTTGTTCAGTGCCAAAGTTTAGCGCTGATAGAAATACAGGGTGTAAATGGACGACGTTTCACAAATTTTAAGGATATCTAGAGGATGAAACTCTGAGCAAAAAAGTCTAGTCGCGTTTTTCGATCTGTGGCTCCGTTAAAAAGTTATAGCGCTTTAAAGTTCGGTATCGGTAAGGAATATCGGTATCGGCCAGGGTGATTCTAGAAGGTCGTGCCCAAATGAAAAGGCAGATAGAGGGTGAAATTCTGAGTAAAAAAAGTCTAGTCGCCTTTTTCGATCTGAGGCTCCGTTAAAAAATTATAGCGCTTTAAAGTTTCGTGACGTCACTTCCGGAAATCTATCTTGGTACAGACGACCTTTTAGAATCACCCTGGCCGATACCGATATTCCTTACCGATACCGAACTTTAAAGCGCTCTAACTTTTTAACGGAGCCACAGATCGAAAAACGCGACTAGACTTTTTTGCTCAGAGTTTCATCCTCTACATATCCTTAAGTTTGTGAAACGTCGTCCATTTACACCCTGTATTTGGTGAGGACATAGGCCGACTTCATCTTATTGACTCTTGCTTTAAAAGCTTTTTTTCTCTGATCCGTTTTGTTAAATTCTTCTAAATATTTGAATTTTCATTTAATCTGTTTTCATTTAACTCATTTTCATTTAAAATGTACTCGGTGATTTACATTTTCTGGAGTGGGGATAAAGTTTTAATGATCATTAGTAGAAATATATTTCCATCGGCAATTGTAATAATATTTTCTTTTTTTTTAGTATTAAATTTATTAATTTATTTTTACAAATGTACTGGAACAGGTACTTTCTCAGTTTTCCTCCTTCTCATATTGAAATAGAATATTGTCGAATTTCACGGAATCGTAATGTTTTCTCCTTCAAGCCTTCTTTGTAAGTTGCCCGAATACCAATGAGCATTCATAGGGCTGAATATTTTCCTCCAGAATTCTGATGAGGATAGTAAGAAATCTGGTGGTTTATGCTGGTGAATATATTATGCGATTGATTAGGTTTAATTTTTCGACTGTAAGGAGTTTAAAGTTAGAAATTTTAATTCAAACTAAGATTTGTTAGAAGATACACGTTGAAATAAATTACTTGTTCATGAAAAAAGTAAAGTTTTGGAAGTTTTCTTTTTAAAAAATCCACGAAACTCGTAAAAAGATGCATAAACATTTTACTTTCTTTTTCTAATATAAAACTCTAAAGGAAAACAGAAAACCGCGGGTAAGACCATAATGATATTTTATTAAGCATCGTCATTTTATTTCTGACATAACTCGTGAAGACTTGGACAAAAACTTTAAAGACTAACTAAAAACAACCAACGCTTAAAAAGAGTTATAAAATTTCATTCAAACTAAGTGTTGAAATTTGTAGAATAACTTCATTATATGGAATTATTATTTAAATGGTATTTATTATTCAAATGTTATTCAAGCTCTATTCAAATTTTATTCATTTTTAAAACATTCAGAAAGAGACTTCAACCTTCATTAATCAATAAAAGCATAAAACAGTGAGTGCAGTAACTCTTTTAATGGTAATACGTATTTCGAAGAAAATGACTCTACAAGACGCATTAAAGTTAATTAAACAAATCACGCATTTTGAATCTGAAAGCCTTTTATGTTGCAAAATAGATGACCACAATGTCAGTTAATTGTTCCAAAATTTCTCGTTTTATTTTTCAACTTCGTAATTAAGACTGCTTTCCGTGGTTCTTCGAATCGTGAAAATCGGTTTGGTTAGCGACGCGGAAAAGTGGAATTTTATTTTGGATAGAGCTGTTTTCTTCGTTGCTTTGTTTCTCTGTTTGTCTTAGGAAAAAAGTTTTTAAGAGAAACAAGAAGTTTGCTCTTACACAATTCTGGGATTAGTTTGTTTTCTGTGCTTGAACAATCTAAGGCTTGACACTATTATTTTAGCAGATTAGTTTCAACACTTGAGATATTTTTTACTGTGACATTTTATATTACAAAACCGGGATAATATCTTAAAAGAATTTATTTGAAGTATATATTTGATCTATTCAAAGCAGTTTTCAAGACCATTTTCATATAACAAGAATATAATATACGAAGTGCTACCCACAATTTCTGAGAATTTTCTTGTAGAATCAGAAGGCATACCTTACACTATAATTTCCGCTGTCACCTTTAAAGTAGGCGGATCCCAACTTTAAAGGTGACACGGCACGTATCAACGATCCCAGCGATTTTCCCATTCTTAGAAGCACTCCTGGAATTCGTAAACTGTAGGGTGTTCAAGATCAGTTGCGATTCCATTTGGATATCTTCAATGAAGCCAAAACGTCTCCCTTTCATTTTAGAGAAGAGGTAGAAGTCGCAGGGGGCTAAGTCACGAGAGAAGGGAGGGTGGGGAACCGTTGTCATGTTTTTTTGCCAGGAATTCCTTCACAACGAGCGAGGTGCATGCGGGCGCATTGTCACGGTGGAGCAATCACTCTTTGGTCTTCCACATCTCGGGCCGTTTGCGTGAATTCAGTCTCTTCAAAATCTCGCAGTAAAATTTCTGTTGACAGTCTGACCAGGTCGAATAATTTGAAAATTCGCAGAAGCACAAGAACACGTTGCAACGCAAACAGCAATAACTCACAAAGAAATGCACCTACGATTACGAAACAATGGCAGAGCAGGAGCTGAAAGGTGCGCAAGCAAGAGGCATCTAGGGGCAGAATTTCGTACCATTTTTGGTTTTGGGCGGATTACTCAAATTTTCGCATATTTTAGGTAGCACTTTTGTATAAACGTACAAGATGAAAATTGCGACAATAGGAACCTCTGATTATAATGAAAATTAAATTTTAAGGATAGATAGGACCATTTTCAGAATGATAATGTAAGAAAGCTGTCATGCAATAAGAGAAATGCAGTAGATGTTATCTGTTAGGGCCGAATCACAGCTGGGTATAACGTGCGGCGGCTTGAGTCTCTGAAAAGGTCTCAAAACGGTTCTAGTCCTGCTGCCCGACTGACTGCCTGCCCGACATTCTTCTCAATTCAAACGGCAACCGTCTGCCCGACTTAGGGACCGTCTGCCCGACATTTGTTCTGGGTTTTTTTTAAGCATATCGTTCAACCTTACAACCGATAATCGATATTACGTCTATTGATTCTTTTGATACGTCGTTACATTTTGTCTCTCGTATACCGTATTAGGTGTAAAAAAGCTACTAAAGATAAAAAAGTTAAAAATACAGAAAAAATAAAAATATCTTAAAACGAGCAATTTCATATTTTACCGGTATTCTGTATTCTATTCAGTTATCACAATCTCAAGTGGAAAACATTCAACATTTCTTAGTTTAAGGTAATTACGGGATATTTAGCGTAATTTTTAAGGTAATTCTAAGGTAATGAGTCTATTTTAGAGTAATGTTAGAGGTAAAGGTTAGGGACCCAATTTTATAATACAAATCTATAGTTAATGTAACGTGTTTCTTTTTTTCTAGAAAACTAGTTTCTTTTTTTGGTGGAAAGGAGATTAAAATAACGCTTCATTGACACTTTTAAAAGTGACTTTTTTAAATTGCTGCCTAATGTAGGACCAACGCCCATACAGCAATCCGATATCATTTCGGCTAAGTGTCGATGTATCGATGTATCAAGTACTTGGGAAAAACCCTTTTGTTGGATTTATTCTCCTGGTATTCCATTTAGAAGCGCTGTAAAGAGTTGAATTGTTTGCTTTTCTAGTCATAATAAATTTCAAAAAAATAATAATAATAAACTATTTAAATCGTGGTTCTTTACATGGGTCTATATAAATTGCTACATTTTAATCTTTGTGAATCCCTCGATTTCATAGTTGTATTAATTTACTGGATATTAACTCTTAAGGTACAGATATAAATAACTGTTCCTTCTGGAAAGTTTCATCTTTTGAAAGTTTCATCATGTTTTGCTTGAGATGAGATGACCCCTTAGACCTGTTGAATTTATTTTCATTTCTTCAGCCGGAAAATAAAATGAACCAAAGAAAGCAACTCAATATATACCGATGAACTCTCTAAAGGATTTTGCTCCCTGGTTGCGAAAGTTTTTTTTTAATAAACGTACATTTATCCATGAACTTTATTTTTAGGAAGACCTTCATTGATCCAGGGGTTGTATGGTTACTATCACAAAGTTTTCCTTGAATCAAACATTGACATCGGGAAAGAGATTGAACAGATCACAATTGTCTAAAAAAAAAAAAAAAAAAATCAAAATAAAGTTCAAAAAATCGACTTTTTCCGCGTATTGTTGATAAAATAAGAATGACGCAAACAAAGCGCATTTAATTTCTATAATGACTTTTATCATTACGCAAAAAATAAATAAAACTCCAATTTAAGCGAATATAACATACGGTAATAAAAATTGCAATTTCATTATAAAAAATTAGAACCACCCTTTTTTTTTCCTTTAATAGAATTTTCGCTTTTTTATAATTAATGAGCTTTCCATATTTTTCCATATTTTTTTACATTTTTTCAATATTGAATTTTAAAAACCTACTTAGCTTTAAAGAGGGGAAAAAATATGCATCGTGAGCTTTTTTCATTAACGGTGATTCTCAATTCAAAAAAGCACTTAATAACTTTCTTCTAACTTTATAATTTACGAGCCTCTTGGTGTAAAAAATGCTTCAATAAAAATGCTTCCATTTTAATTGATATAAGGCGTACATGAAAAAGCTTTTCTTTTCCATTTAATGAGCCATAATTGTGTTTAGCATGAAAAGGAAGGTTTGCTTCTATTTCGATCCGAACATGTCATGATTAATGATGGATAATTTCCGGTGTCTAAAATTGGACAAAAATCATATTGGATTTGTAAATCTTCAGCCCAAGCTGGCAGTTCTTTATCTTTTTTTTTTGTATTGTCGAGACATTTATAGATTGGGCGGAGTCTTTTGAGTTGACAGCCCTTTCACTTCTAAAAGCGCGCTTTATGGATGGAATGAGAAAAGAGACATTTATTTTAAGGATTTCTTTATTTTACATAGGTCATGCTCTTATTAAATTGGGAGAAAAGATCTTCATTTTTCGTTTGTCAGATGAAATCATGGTTTTCGTTTTTTCTGCTGTTTCGACTTAATTCCAGATTTTGTATTGATTGATTTAATTAATTTTCGGTAATTAATTTTGGGAGGTCAGCTCAAGCTCCAACATTTAAGAAACATTGAAATTTCTAAATAAGTAAATAATTGCGTCGGGAAGAAAAAATATTTTTTTTACACATTTAAAATGTATTTTAACATTCTACGCAACATATACATTTAAAATGTATTTTAAAAAATCATAATGGGCAGGTTAGAAAGGGTTTGGAAATTTTTAATTAAATTTCTCTGTTATTCAGAATTTTTCTGTTATATTCTTCACTTTAACTGTAAAAATTTATTTTCGTTAATTATTGCCCGAAAACAAGGCTAAATTGTTCCAAATTGCACAATAACAATAAACAGGGATTCAAGTTTCAGTTGAAACAGAAATTTTATTAATTCATAAAGCCTTGCTGCTCTGTACATTCTCTCACTCGATGTTATATCTGCTAATGATGGTAATGTTGTATCTGTTGTATCTGCTAATGATGGTAATGTTTAATTACCGATTAAAATAACTTTTATTGTAGCTGGAATTTCGAGCTCTGTTTAGAACTTTTTAAATATCTGTTAAGCAATTTGAGCGATAAAAATATAGTGCAAATTTCATACTAAAATACAGGGTGATTCAAAAGTCCGTACCCGATTTTAAAATACTATATTTTATGTAAAAATTAACATACAGAAGTGCAGTAAAGTACAACATATTCGTCATATCATCAAGAATCGAAATGGTGATTTACAGATATTGTATTCAATATGATTTCTTCCTGCTGCATGGCACACAGCTACACTGTAATCGATGGTTTCATCGACCTACGAGGCCGATTTGTGCTTTTCCGTTTATACGACTGAAACGTTTGATGCCAGTTTGTAATGCTCTTAGCAATGGGTTGCTTTCGTTCAATCTTTGCGATGAACGATTATCGCATTTGCTGATGACCTAAAACGCTTTATGTTGCTGGGTGCCATAGGCAGACCAGGGTTGAGCGATCAATCGATTAGATTGATTAATTTAAACCAGAGACGCTTATAGCATATACAAACTTATTAATATTGATATAAGTTTTCTTGACAATGATTTGATTAATCGATTGAACTAATCGATATTTTTAATCGATTATATTTATCGATCACAGTTATCGCAAAATTGCCCAATCCTAGGGGAGACCTTTACTGGCAATATAAAACAAACTTGACGATCCCCTCTTTCCAATAGTAGGTGGGTTGATCAGCTGCCGTCAACTGTTGCTTAATTATAATATTTTGAAATCGGGTACGGACTTTTGAATCACCCTGAATATGTTGTTGATATTTATTCCATCTTACAAGGACGTACACGTAGTTGTACGACGCACCTGTCTTGCGCGCGAGCCTACCATGGAAGCGATAGCGTTGCTTTCAGGTGAAGTGGATTCGTGCGTATTGTTGCATAGTGGGAGAAAGAAGTTGAGAGCGCATTTATACACAATTGAGTCTTTGTATGGGTATATGTGCTCAACTGTTTCGTTTTCTCGGTTTATTTTGAAAGAAACAAAATTTAGCATTTTCTTATTTTGCAAGCATCAATAGTAGCTTTAGATGAGTAACATATATCAGTTTGGTGTGAATCTGTGAGGTACATGTTCGTGTACTTCCCTGTTAGTGAAGCAAAATTAATCTAAAATAATATTTCCTCACTTTCACTGGAAAGATTTATTTATCGTATCGCATTCGTTAATTATTACGAAGAATTTATTTACTGTATTTATATAATGCGGGGATTCTGTTAAAAGTAATGGCGATAGATCTACAACGGAAGTAATGCTTTATTCCTCTGTGTGTATTGGCCAAAGTACCTCTATAAGAAAGAGAAAAAAAAACCAAAAAAAACAACAACAACAAAGAAACCAGATTGCCTTCATTCGGTGAAACCAGATCAAAGTCACATGGACTCGGGTCTAGGGAAGAGAGTGTTGCTCTAATGTTTCCCAACGCTATTTTGCCAGAACTTCTCTTAATAGGTGTCTTCATTAGTGTTGTTATTAATTTTAACTCATTCTTCGTATATTAAGGAGTTCACTTAAAATTACATGCGATTTAATACGAAATTAAATTACTCGTATATTTCAAGATTGGCAGTACAGTATCTCAAAGCTCTTATTTATTCATATATTTATTTCTTTTTTCTTTTTTCTCACCAGTGTATGAACCTGGGGTTATGTTTTTTTATAGATTATCTGTACATTATCACTTCTTCCACTTTGAGATGGCTCATTGTGCTAATCAACATCCAAGAATCAGTTTCGTTCTCATGTGCTTACAGGCATTTGTAGTTGAACGACCATGACTATATTGAATTGCTTGTAAAGAATTTTTCCCGAGTTTGACATGTTCATACTAACATTAGAGATTAAAAATATAAAACCGGCTGGCATCGTCCCAAAGCGAAGGGATTTCCTGGGAAGGAGAAGCAAAATAAGAGCTTAACCCCCCGCTAATTTTCCTCATCTCTTACTCACTCAAATCAGTACGAATTGGTTGGCTATATTTACTCTTTTAACTCAGCTGTTTCTAAAAAATAAATGTATTCAAAAACAAGCGGTTAAATTAGAATAATAAAGACAATTATTAATAATTAAAACCTTATAGGATCTATCTTGAAAATTGATTACAAGTATTTCTATAGAAATTATTAAGGCGATAGAGTTTAATCATTTAATGGTTGGTTGATCTGCTTAAACAGCTCAGATACTAAATCTAAAAATTTTATTTATTTAGAAACCTAACTTAATTAAAGTCTAACTCCCATTATTTATCCGTTTAATTTAATCGATATATAGAGCACCGTACATAATATTAATAAAACTTGTTAAGCGATCATTTACACGTCATCTTTGTCTATATGGATAAGTGAATTATATTGCATTTAACTGGGATTACTAATGACCTTGGATGTTGTTTTCTTATTAAATGCCGGATTTTTTCCCACGTAAAAAAATTGTTTCATGTAGTCTTTATCTCAAATGGCACAATTCTTTAACGCTGAATAGCAGAATTTGCTGATTATAATTCAAAACTTAGATTACTATTTTTGACATTTGTTGCTTACCAGTCAGATATATTCGAAAATTCTATGAGAAAAAAATGATATTGTGGATGCTAATAGCAGAAATAAAATGTAGTAGTAATGTATGATTTAAATTCAATCTTACGTACGTAAAAAGTTGAAATAGAAAACATTAACGAACATGTATGAGACCATTCTTATTGTAAGGGTAAAGGTATGAAAGACCGCTCTCATTTTGAGAAAAAATAAAAACAGCAATTTACTTTTTTGAAGAGAATCTTAAAATTTATGTTGAAATATTATAGTGCAAATTTTAATGTTCAGATCATTTGTTTGTGAGAAATGTGGAGGAAAACGGATAGTATTGGTTTTACACGTTACTTAACAGTTGCCTTATACTGAAGAAAAATAAATCTAAGCTTTAAATTTAAGTACAGTCAAAGTTGACAATGACACCCCTGAAGCGGCCAGTCTATTGATGAAAGTAGGTGAGCAGAGTGGGGAGGGACGTTGACGGTCTTCGCTTATGTGAAGTGAGCCAATAAGAAACAATTCCTCTCTCTCCCCCTTCCCACCTATTTTTATCAATGGACTGGCCGTTTCAGGGGTCTCGTTGTCAACGGTTGACTGTACATCGCACTCATTGTGGTAAGTTAAAGATGGGCGCTTCAATTTGAATTATTAAATATTCGAAAGTTTAAGTAAAACTACTTTCTAATTACGTTGAGATTATGAATTTTTTTACTCCAAGTAAACTTAAAAATGTCAATCCTTATTCAACGAAATTCAAAATTTGAAGACTGAATAAATCTTAAACATCACATTTTTTCCGTTAAAAAAAAACCGCATTTAAATATTAATGTCTGCATATCTTATTTTAAAGAAGGAATAGATAACATTCCAACTTTGCTGCCTTTCTTCAATAGTGTTGCATATTTTAAACATGACTTTCGACATGGTTTCTTTAAAATGAGAAAGAAATTGAATAATTTAAAACTTCCTTTGTTCGCCTTTGTCACAAGAAAGAGTGATGTATATTTATTGCTGTAATTTATCAATATTTCTCTCCCACCCCCTAAGAAAAAATGGATGGAAGGAATTTCATAGTGGTAATTTTAAAGAAGATAGGTGAAGTAAGTTTAATTTTTTATCTATCACATTTTAAATATTTATCTTTAGAAAGCATAACAAGGAAGCTCATTAAATGTTTCCCGGAATCGAGACAGGCCTTGACGTTTCAAAATGACATGCTATGTGTTGGGATGTATTTGGAATAAGATGTGTTTATATGAAACTTTGACTAATGGAGAAACAGAAAAAAAAAGTTTGCAGACATAAAATAGAAGGCATTTACATTTTTCTTTTACCTGTATTGTTTAAAAATGTGATCGATGTCGGTGCTTTGCTATTTTCCCGTTCAACCTTAAAACATATTTTTAGATTTCACTGTTTCTTGACGTTAGATCATAGTGTAGGCATTATTTGGGGCTAATTATTATAAATATAAATTCTGAAATTCTGTTAATAACCGATAGGATAATAAAAAACGAAATTTATTTTGAAGTTGTTCTTTTAAAAGATTGATTATTGGATACAGGTGATATATGACTGAAAATCTTATAATTTTCTTAAGTTTAAGAATTGGGTTTCATATATTTTAAAGATATCCAAAAATTTTTTTAGCTTCTTAATAACAGAAAAAATTTTCTGCATTATAATTATAATTGTTAATAAAAACATAAAGCTTTAATACGAATAGGGTCAGAAATTTTGAAACATTCAGGGGTTATTTATTGACATTACACTCAGGTTTGAACTCCTTAAAATCTAATTTTTAGTAGAATATATCTTCCTATCCATTTGTATGTTCAAAGCTTAATTTCAGTTTCTGAATTGCAATTTCTAAATATTTCTTATAAATTAAAACCAAAATGACAAAAAGTATGAAAGATTTTGAAATGGGCCTTACTTTTGGCAGATTGCAAAA
Source organism: Rhysida immarginata (assembly GCA_023313115.1). Classification (NCBI taxonomy): domain Eukaryota; kingdom Metazoa; phylum Arthropoda; class Chilopoda; order Scolopendromorpha; family Scolopendridae; genus Rhysida; species Rhysida immarginata. The sequence continues at coordinate 4,523,842 of JAHWFO010012390.1, read as the reverse complement.
ATCCTCCCAGGATTTTGATGTCTGGCCGTGCAGTAGCATAGCCATGTATAAAGTAAGAGCATACCAAAGAGTGGGAGAAATAAACAAGTTTTGTTTGTGACAGATACCGTGGCGTAGTTACTCATTTCTTTAGGAGGGAGTCATGAGTAGACATGGCTTTTCTTGCTTGATCTCAATGTTACCTCGTCTCACTCCATCTGAATTTTTATTTGGTGTATGTAAAATATAGTGTTACGTGCCTCCTTTAGTAAAGTCTTATTAGAGCATCATTAAAGAATGACGGATATATTTGAACGTGTGATTGATGTTTGTCGAGTCAGGAGGTCATATCGAATATTTGTAAGATTAGTGAATATGTACTCTGTTCATTGACAATGCCCCTCTTCCGATTGCGGACTCTGACCATGTGCTTCGAAATTTCGGGTGGAATTATTCAACACCAGGCCCATAGTCGAGGAGGGGGGTCGACGACCAACCCATTATGGAAAAAGGTCCGACTCAATGGAATTTTTGAAAATCCCCCCAAGATAATGTCCTGGCTACGGCCCTGAACACACTGTATATGATCTGTTTATAAAGACTTCCTGAGCCCTTTAGAGAATTAAAAGCTCCCAATTAAGGGTCTAATTAGGCTGGTGGAGCGAGAAATTAATCCTATGCGAGAGAGAATGAATTGTTGACAGCCGTGATAACAACGGTAACTGTCATCAACTCCAACACCTACCTATGAACCCAGCCATTATTACAGTAATGAATTCATTCAAGTGAACCAGAATAACCCAATTAAAAAAAAAGAGTTAAAGATAAATATTGGATGTTCTTATGAGGATTTTTATACGCCAAACCTCAGATGTTTAAATAATTGATGAAAATAGGAAAGAAAATTCCACAGCCTAGATTCGAAGCAGAAGGTTCCTGGTTCGAATCCAGGCTGTGGAATTTATTTTCCTATTTTCATCAATTATTTAAAAGAGTGTTTGAATTAGTAATGTCACTTGGTAGAATTTAGACATCTTAAGCATTTCACCCATTAATGGGTTGCCTTTAAATATGGTTGTATGACATTCTCAATGGAAACATTTTATTATTTCCAAATAAAAGCGCTTAATGTACTGTAATGATTTAAGATTTTAACGTGCTGATACTTTTCTAGAAAAGGCATTATTTAAAATAATAGGGGTTTCTGCCAACAATTTTATCATATCATTTAATTTTATTTTTTTAAAGGCAAATTGAATTTTTAAATATATTATAAAGAATTTATATTATTTGTACTTGTAAAAATCTTATCCAGGGAAGAAAAAGAGTTTTTAATATCCTCGATCTATTCTCTATTTATAAATTGGACACATGATAGGAAGGAAAAAATTTGATCCAAAGAATGAATGTAACACCGGTCGATTGAAGGTTTGCCTGTCGTTTGCCTCATTGAACCCATGGCTGTCGTTGGTAGGCTGTGATTAAGTTTTGAGGTAGCTGATTACGTTTCCGTTTTCAGTGTTGTTGAATTTGATCTTGCTGCGACCTAATGACGTGGTTAGTTATAAGATGAATCGTGGTTTTTCATGGGTGTAATATCGATCGTTTTATTTTTTATCCTTAGATATGCGTGGACTCGTTACACGCAAAGGATGATGGCTTTCAATGTATACAGATAAATTTAAGAAAAAAGATTTTTTCCTCCAAAATTAATTTTTTTCATTTTTTAAACCACTTTAAAGATTATTTTAGCAATTTTAGTTCTCAACTGAATGATGCTCATTTTTTTTTTTTAAGTATAAGTGCTTCTTTCTAAAATAATTTTCTATCTGTTATTCTTTCGATTCAAAATAAGAAGACAATTGGCGCATAGGAATTGGCGCATTTTCTATTTAAATTCGATCTGCATAACCAAAGAACCATTATCAACAGGTTTTCTTGACAAGAAAAGTTTTAATGAAAGCACTGACATCTCTCATCTTCAACACTTCTGACATTACACCAGATGAGTTTTATTTCCTGTTGGCAGTAACAGATGCTTTCCATAGGAGAAAATTTTCTGCAACTTAGAAGAAAAGATCTGAGAATATACGCAGCTTGTACAAAAGAGAAATCTCTCTGAAAAAAGGTAGATATTTAAACTGTTTATTATAGTTTCTGTTGATGTAAATAAGGATTCGTTGAATTTACTTTAACGTGAAATCCAGGGTGGCCTGGTATCAATTTGGAAGCTGTTTTTCTTATTATCTAACGATTAACAGAGCCAGGTGTAAATGTTAGAATAGACAAAACATTAAGTTAACTTTTCATCTATACATTCTGATATGGCTTTTATTTTATTAACTTGCACATTTTAATTAATTATATTTGGATATCTGCTTATTGGGTGATTTTAAAAGTTAAATTTCACTAACAAGTAGAAAAATTCCAACTCGAGTAATTTATATAGAATTTTACGAGTAAATGTTTTCTATCTTTTCATTATCCTATATTAAGGCTACACAAATACACACACGGGCCAATCAATTAGAAACCTTCGTTTAATATGGTATTGACCCTCCTTTGGCTGTAATTAAAGAACATACGCGGTTTGGCATGGACTCTACAAGGTGTTGCAATGCAGGTAAGGTAATCGCAGACCATGCATTCGTCAGAGAGACCTTCAGGTCCTGCAGAGTAAACGGAAGCGGATGCCTTCGACGAATGTCTCTTTCCAACATGTCCCAAACATGGATTCAAATCCGGACTTTGCGCTGGCCATGGCAGATGTTGCAACTCTGTGTCATGTTCAGAAAACCACTCCTGAACAATTCTTGCTCGATGGACAGTAGTATTGTCGTCCATGAAGAACCCGTCACTATTTGGGTACAAATGCACCATTGCAGGATGGACTTGATCTGCTACAATGTTCAGGTAGTCTTTGGCTTTCACCCGACTGTCAAGGAATATCAGGGGACCCTTGCCATACCAACAAAACATAGCCCATAACATGACACCTCCTCCAGCAGCTTGAACTGTGTTCACAACACATGAGGGGTCCATCGCTTCATGGGGCTGCTGCCAAATTCTCTGCCGGCCATCGGTGCAAAACAATGTGTAACGTGACTCGTCCGACCACATCACCTTTTTCCAGTCGTCTACTGTCCAGTCACACCGTTCTTTACACCACTGCAGGCGAACTTTACGATTTGTTGCTGACACCTGGGGCTTCCTCACTGGCATGCGACTTCCCATCCCTATTCGCTTCAACTCTCGGCGCATTGTCCTGGAGGAGATGGTTGCGATGATCCTTCATTGAGTCTGCCGTCAGTTGCTCCACAGTAGACTTTCGGTTTTGCCGCACAATCCGTCTCGGACGACGTCGGTCCCTGTCTGTGTTGTTTTTGATCCACAATTCTGCCGTTTCGACAACTCTTGTGGATTCCGTTTCCACGCATTGAACACCTTGGAGACCGAATCTTTTGAGATAGCGGTCAGTTGTACTATCCTGGAAATCGTAGCTCCAGCTGGACGGGCTCCCACAATAACTCTTTTTTGGAACCCAGACAGGTCTGCTGTTTCCCCATTTTGCTCAACTTGAGCAGCTGCAGCTTGTTCCTACCCTGTATCTGCAGCTTGGAATGAGCATGTACCTCACATGATTGCATTCATTTGCATATCACAATCGTTTCTGACTTGTGACTCCGCTTTACATATCAGTACAGTAATTCATCACGGGTTTCTAATTCATTGGCCAGTGTGTCTATTTAAATTTTTGTTTATTTTAAAATAATTACATAAAATTTCATAGAAAACATAATTGGATAAACATGTTGACGAATTAATAGTATTTTTTCTTCTTCTTTTGCATAAGGTTAATCAGCCGTACCTCTCTTATACTAGTAATTATCATAGCAGTATGTTCAGAATTATCACTTTTTTTCCATTGAATCTTACAATAATGTAAAACCAACTTTATAAATATTTTAAAATCTAAATTTCTTTTGAAAGTTTTATCATTTGCCTTAATTTTGAAAAGTGTAAATACAGTATCTCGAAAAAACAAAAAGTGATTTACAGGAAACCATCCGAACTTGTATCTCACAGTTTCACACCAAATTGAAATATTTTAATCACCTGAATAAACCATTTATGCTTGTAAAATAATAAATCTCACTATTTTTGTTTCTTTCAAAGTGAACCACGAAACCGAAAAAATCACGTACATAGCCACACAAATACCGATTGTTACGATATTGTGCGCATTAATCACCACTTGCGCTTGAGGGAATTTCTTTCCTCCACCACTCAACAATATCATAGCCTACAAGTATAGAGGACACTATGCTTTATTCTTTCCACCTTTATTCTTTGTAGGCTATGGCAATACGCAGGATAAAAGCAATGGACTCACGATAATTGAATGGATTCTAAAATTAGCTAATTGCCATCCAGTAAAAAAAAATCTGTATAGTAATTAATAACCATTTCCTTAGTTTATTATTTTATTTTATTAGTTTTATCAGGACTTTTGAAAGGGAGAGCTGTAATATTTTGCTTCTGTAAACTACGTAAATTTTCCGGGATGACGTCATGTATTCGCGAGTGATGTTTATATGCGAGCATAATGAATTGTAATTTGTGCTGTATAATTTAAAATAAAAACATATTCATGGATGTTTACTCATCTTATAAATTATTTCGAGACGAATAATTGTATAGCAAAATTAGCGATTTTGCTTCCCCCTTACCTCCTTGATTTGCCTATTTGAACGAAGCGTTACCGCGCATCGCCATCGCTTTCGGGGTATGCGCTCAAACAAAGAGTTCGGTAGGCAGATTCAGATGAATCCTTAGTTAGTCCATTGTCAAAATTGACAGCACATTTATTATACTGCACATTTCGGTACTTATTGCATAAGTTGAGATCAGTTTATCCGATTTTTTTTTTTTAGGGTTCGCGTCACTTTCCTCTTAACAAGAAATTTGTTCTATAGCTCTTTTTGAATGTACGAGAAAATGCACATTTACTGCATTGCGTTGTCTGTTATCTATCTGTAAAATTCCGGAGAACAGTTTCTGTTTTTTTAATCTGAAAAGCAAACATGTCTGTCTTTAGGTGAGAAAATATTTGATTTTTTGTTACATTTAAGCTTTGGAAAAAATAGAGCAGGATTAAAAAAAGTAATTGTGCAACGTTTTCGGAAATATTTCTAAAATGGATGAATATGAGGGTGGCAACCTCATTTGAAATGATTGATAAGCTGAGCAACGATTTCTTTTTTTCAAAATAAACCTTTTGAAAAGAAGATAAGACACGCTCTTTGTTTTTTTTATTTTTTTTTATTGATTTTTGTCGTATGTTTAACGTTTCATTACTGGTGAAATTTCTTTTTTGCCAAATAGGATTTCCGCTTGACATCCATAATCATTTTTTTGGTTTATTTGTACGTATTCGATTTTTTTTTTCATTTCAGATTGTTTACCGAGGTAAGAATAAAAAAAAAAAAGTATGACAAGAAATCTTTTCCTCATTTCAAACATTTCGGCTTGCTTTTTTTTAAATTCGCAACTCATTTTTCTCATAACGAAGAAATGGAGAACAGAAAATGCTCCGTATTCTTCATTTCGTTCAATTTTTTTCACTTCATTGTTAGAGCATATCTTTTGCAGAGTAATGCTAAAAGAATACATATAACCTAGAGTAAATTTTTCTTCTTTTTATTTATTTATTTATTTATTTGTATAAGCGCATAAATAGATGAAATTTGTTTTCACACAAAAGAATTGTGTATTTGGCCAAAAGCTATAATTTATATTGAAAAAAAGATTCTCATTCCCATGTTTTAAGAAGAGGTAAACAAATATAAAGGCTGACAGTTTTCGAAATCCAAATCTTGAAGTAAAGGATTCTTAAGTAATCATTAGAAACTTTTAAACAGATTCATTACCGTAATCTAGACCCATTTTCAAAAGTTTTACCTTCAAACAGCAAAGTGAGAGCAGAATGAGAAATCATAAACTGTTTTTCCTTTCTTCGCAAAAAAACATTTGATAAACAGTCGACGTTTCTGCTAATTTAAGCTTTTATTTATAATGTAGATTTGTTTATTTTGTTATCACTATTCCTATTGCAAGAGAACTTATCGTATTAATTTTGGAACTCAATATGTTTCCAGAAATCTATATCATTATATCGATATCTTAAAATATTAATTTCCTAAACGTCATAGAGTATATGCTCTGAAAGGTAAAAAATACCAGACAACATATGCTTTAGTAGACCCATTTCCTTTTTTTTTTTTAACGGAAGACACTTAACAACATCGACTTAAAAGTTACTTGTAGCGCTATCAAAAATGCCGCAATAGCTAAATTAAGCTGCAATCCTCCTGAAATGGTAGGCAGAATTTAGAGTTGCGGCTAAATCATCCTAATCACGTGAACCAAAAATACCTGTCTTACTAATAATCCTTGCTGCGTACATCGAATTTTTTTCTTCATGCATACTCATTGTCTATAATTATGCATTTTCAAGTACTCCTCTATCTGATCTCGTGAGTATACAAAAATGTGAATCAAAATTTTGCATTCTTGTAAGGCATGCATCTGTATATATAGGCAGCAGAGTCAGTACTGTAATATCGTAACACCGACGTTAGCTACCTTAAACTTAATATTAAGATATTGAGATATATAAGAGGGTCGGTCATAAAGTCCTGCATTCACCACAGAAGTCCGGATATAGCAGCGTGATGACAATGGTACTGCATAGCACATTCCTGCAGAATGCCCAAAGCAATTTAACCCGTGCTGAATTTCGTGGAATACCGCCAATGCATCAAACCCAAGAAATCGAAGCGTGGGCTCATACGTTTTTTGCATCATAAGGAAACCACATTACACAGCTCCATGCAGACTTGAAAGCGTTTACGGGGACAATGCCCCATCGTACGAGGCCGTGGACGTTTGGCGGTGATGCTTTCAGAGTGGTCTAGATTAGATCAGATTCTAGATCAGTACGGGACAAGAAGGCTTCCCCCTCAGCTTCAAAACATTGCAGCAACTTAGAAGAAATGTTTTTTCTCAGAGTTTCGTGTTCCCCCGTAATACAGCGCGGAACCCATCGTGAAAACGTTTTTGTGTAATATTTTTAATTTTATCAGTATCTCGTTTCTTATTATTTGTTAATTTTATACAATCATTTATTTTAAACCTTC
>JAHWFO010012390.1:4503304-4516654 GCA_023313115.1 Rhysida immarginata | reverse complement strand
TAAAAATGCTTCTTTATACATGTTCTCTCACGTGTATGAATATTTACTATTTATTTCCGTACACCCTGTATATTTCGTAAAGTAAATAATAATCTCGACACATTGGGGTGAGAGAGAAAGCAATGTATTTTTTTTTTTTTTTAGAGAAGATAAAATCTATAGCAAAAAATTTAGGTTATTAAGTGTATAATCACCATCATTAAAATTGCACATCGTAAAACCAAGCCATCATTGCCGTCTTTATTAAAGGATCTTGGCTGTGGCACAAACAAGCCGAGAGCCCAGTTTTGACATCTTCAAAATTTGTGAATGGTTTTCTACAAAGAAAATGCTGGAAAGATCTGAACAAATGGTAATCAGATGGTGCAATACCAAGGGAATAAGATGGATAGGACAGAACTTCGCAGCCAAAATTTTTTATCTTTTGTTGAGTCGATATTATTGAGTGAGGGCTTTGTCACAGATTACTTATTACACAGATAGGACAAATGATGGACACGTAATAGAGAAAAATAGAAACTGGTCACGTAATTGTGTCGCACGATCACTAGGTATGCTACAATTGGTGACTATACTAAATTATAGTATTTATAAAAACACCATGAGTCCTGCACTTTAGATAAAAAATATATATAACATATCCTTTTGGAAATTTACATACAGAATTCTTTATTAAACATCAAAAACAGGTGAGAGAGAATGTTTCGAAACAGCGCACCGGGTCGGTACAGTGGGGCTTTGCAACAATCGATGACGCTAAAATAATGGAGACATGCAGTTTTCACTACTTCAACGTTGATTGTCTCATCTGTGTAAATCTATTGCTTTGCTGTCAGGTGAACATTAATGTGGGATCTATACGTTATTTTCGAATAAAATGTGGAGTATGAAGATTTTTTCATTAAGATTTTTTTAGAGAAATCCTGTTTGTCTAGCTCCATTGGCCTTCCTGCACGAGGGGCATAAGAGCAGTCAAATATTAACAGAACGATGTAAAGAAAATTTTAAATTAAACTTTATATACAAACGAAGGACAAGTAATAATAATAATAAATTTGTATGTAATATTAATTACGAAGACAAGTCAATAAGTATTCGCGCACGTGTTTTAATGTTCTTTGGGTTAGCGGTACAGCTTTATGCGCGCGCCAACAGATGGCACTTTAGATTCCACTTGTGGAAAGTTTCAGCATAGGTGAATCAAGCGGGTGGCGGACTTGGCGGTCGCCAGGGGCCCCGAGCAGAAAGGGGCTCCAACCTCAGAGGAAATTAATTAAGAAATTAAATTAAAAACTTAAGAATATGAAAGGAAAATATACAGAAACTGGATACCAATAATAAAATTAAATAGGAGGGAAGAAAAACATTTTTACTTTTTGTGGACAAGTTTTTCCCTTGCCTTGAATTTTATTTTACCTAAGAATATAATAAAATTTAAGAGATTTTTTTTACTTAATGGCCTCAACCAAATTTAATACAGTTTTACCTTGTTGCTGAACCACAAATGCAAAAGTCATTAGTAAATAAAGCTACCGTCATTGTTCTGATAGATGTCGTCATTGCAACTTCTGCTTCGTGATGCTAGGCTTTAATCAATGAACTTGGTTCGTTTCTGAAACCACTTTCTGTACTTTGTCTTCTGTCTGTTGCCAGGTTCTCGTTAGATTCTATAGATAAGGTGACCAGCCGTTCCGATTTTGCTAGGACAGTACCTAATTTTCAATCTTTGCGCTTACTGTTTTGGAAATAAATCGGGTCGCTTATTTATCTTGATTTATTTATCTACATATAGCACTCTACAGCAATGAAATTGATACTTCTAATTTATATGAAATCTAATTTGTGCTTTGGAAATTACGCTCGCATATCAACAGTTGATGTGATTTTATAATGCTGGTGAGTTAAATCGGTCGTGGAGAATGGCTAAACAAGCGGAACTTAGTGACTTTGAGTAATAATCTCGTACCACATTACAGTGTTGGAAATTTCGGAAAAATCACAGCCATGTTCAATTGGTGATATCTTGAAGAAATGGAATACTATAGGCATCGGAACACGGATGCCTCGCGTCAGACGTTCATCAAACCTCGCTGAATGCGATTGATGGCTCTTGACATAACTTTTTGAAAACCGCAAGAAACCACTCTAGGTCCTCAACAAAGACAGGGTTAAGTGCATCACAACACTTTACGAAGGAACTGCATATACTCGCCATTCACGGAAGTAAAGGTCCGCACAAACGAAACAACAAAGTTACCAGATTCCAGTGGTGTTTGGAATAATGGACATTAGACTATCGAAGATTGGACACGACATTCTGTGGAATGAAGGAATCAGGCTACACAGTCTGTTCCAGTCAGATGGTTGTGTCTGGATATGGCGAATGCCAGGGAACGCCTTTTACTTGAGTGGATCATTGCAGGTGGAATCATGGTGATTTTCATTGCTTGGGACCGTGCATATGATTGAAGGCAGTTTGAAGCTTAGAAAGCATCTGGACAAAAAGATGCTTTCTATGTTGTGGGAATTTTTTGGTAACAAGGAATGTTACTCTCAAGACTATAATGTACACAGATATGAATGCCAATCGCCTTCCGCCCTACACAGAGATCTGACCTTAACCCTGTCGAACATTTATGTGACGAGTTGGCGCGTCGACTGAAGGCCAGAAAGCCATCTCCAAACTCCACTGCTGACATGGCTAGATTATTGCAGCAAGAATGGACCTAGATACTGAAAATTTTTTATCGCAATCTTATAGAAAGTATGCCCAGAATGGTAGCTGACATAATTTCTGCTGATGAAGTCTAACAAGTTATAAATAAGATATCATTTTCTGGTATCTGTTACCTTGCCCGTTCCATTATTGTAGGCTAGAGTATTTAATGTAGTAGTTGTATATACTTATCGATCATTGATTCTGTTCGAATATATTCGATGTGGTCCGATTTGTTTTGCAGTTCTCGCGACGATAGCAGGTGATAGATTTGTTACTATTTTTTATGCCATTTCGTAGGTAAGCATACCGATTTGTTACAAACTTATGCAGAATTTATTAAGTATCGTTGTTATTTAATATCAATTTAGTGCAAAATTCATAAAAATTTAATGCGATCATTGTCATTGTTTTTTTCTGACTGAATAAATATTTCTTAATTCTTAAAGTAGTTTAAAATTTGCTTGGGACTCTTTTAAGCTAAAAGGATTTTCAAAAAACTGAACTAGTTAATTTTTTGTTTTTACAAAACAGCAGAATTATAGTATTAAATGTTTAGTTGAATCTATTATGGTTGGAGGTCTGTTACAGTTCATTGAGATAAAAAGATTGTTACACCCAAAAGAAAGTGTTTTGTAAAAAAAAACTAATTATGCTATTAAAGTTTTTGATTTTACATTAATTCGGCGTTATATATATATAAGAACTTATTATTTAGGGGGGGGGGGGGGAATTTTACCGACAGGTCCCCCGACCCGGCTTAATCTGTCTCTGGTCTTGCGCCAAAGATAACAGCGTGCCACGATTCTTTTTTTTTTGTGGTCTGAAGATGTCCAATCGAAATCCATCGAAGACTTTCAGCACAATATAGAGTCAGGAATTTACCACAAAAAACATATCACGGCACGCTGTTCATCATTGGTGCAAACGGAGAGTAGCGCAACCATTTTTTTGTGTCACAAAGCAGAGCTAAACTGTCTGATTATGATGAAACTTTTCACAAGTTTGAGACAAAGGTTCCATCTGTTGGCGTGCGCGCGCGTAAAGCAGTATTGACTTACCCTCGTATTAATAAGTTTAATTGTAAGTAAATTTTAATCTTCAATTAGTTTTTTTTTAGTTTTGTGTGTTGAAGTTTTTATAATTTTGTTAAGATTAAAAGCAATTTAGTCCACATGTAACAAAATTACTGGTTTCATTTCCATCATACTTTCGCGAAATCTTTCTTTCGGTCGTCATCTTTGACTCCGATTGCGCAGACATTTAAAGAAGTCACTTTATCTACATTATTCAAATGAACATATAACGAAACCTAAGTTTATGATCCTATAAATTAAAAGGAAAGGGTTTTAAAATTTTATTTCAGTCGTTTGAAATCTTTGGCCCAACTGTTGAAGACTCGTTTGACATCGTTATTGCGAGATTTTTTTAAGGAATTGTCTGTTTGATTGACAGTGATCGATAAGTCGATATAAAAATGACGAGTCTCAGTTGATTTGAGATGACAGCAGCGAACTTCGCGGATCCCCCTCTCAGAAGACAAAAGAGGAGTAATTCGCACCGGATACAGGTCTGCGTTTCATCGATCAGTTTTTGAGATGTTGGGAGGGGGAAGGAATGTTGAAGGAAACATTTTTGTAAAAACACGTTTGCTGATTTGGAGCATTCTGAAGTGGATGGCTTCAACGATGGCGAGAAGGCAAATTGCCTTCTTAAGCAGGATTTTTTCATCCAATAAATTTCTTCCTCCTATAAAGTGAGCTGGCAGCGCCCCAATTTGAAGTGAAAAGATTTCCTGGGAAGAAGAAGCAAAACAACCGTTGAAGCCCCAGCGATTTCCCGTCTTTATCTCACTCAGTACCGATTGGCTGGCTTGTCGATCACCCCTCTTTTCATGGCGGTTGTTTCTGGGAAAATATTCGAAAACAATGCAGTAGGGTTCAGACAGTCGGCCAATTCAAAACTCTTCCCAAAAGAAGAGACGATTGAACAAAGTTATAGTCAAACTTAAAGGCCAAGAGGAACTATGGGTATTCGGTTAGGGGATGCGAACTGAATAGGAAATTCATCGGTTTTATGGATTTTAAAATTATGCAAACTCATTTCTTCTATTAGAAACTACTCCTTAAGGGGGATGAAATGAATATAAGAGTAATGCATAATATTCTTTTTGATTATTAGGGTAGTTAAAAAATTCAGAGTTCACAAACCCATAAAAAGTTAACTTTTCTGGATTCAATTCGCAACCATCTTGTACCTGTTTCATTTTCAGAAGCACGCATAAGGACATTTGTCCTGCTCATGAACCTGGAACGACCGGTAATTTAATTACGTTCCATATACAATAGAACCCGCCGCACGCAGATTCGCTTTTCAGGTTTACGCTATAGGGAGAAATATCAAAACATAAACATTGAATATCCGCCATCTTTTGAGGGCATCGAGACCCATGGCTGCCATGGCTCTGAACTTATCCCATTGTTATACAATACATCCAAACACGCAACAACTCGTTACCATCGTTATACAATAACAAGTCGGGCAAAAACGGCGCACTTCGATGAGTAGCAGTATAGGATTGCCTTCCTCTTGCCCTCAAAAAATGGCAGCTGTACCCATCATTCAATGCGAAGATATTTTCCCCTATTGACAATTGAAAAAGAAAAGAAAAAGAAAAATACGTAAAATAATTATTTTTAATTGTGCTTATACGAATATTTCATGCTATTTTTTCAAGGTATATTCACTCAGTCACACACATTCTTCTTCTAGGAAAGCGTTATTGTTTTGAACTAAAACATATTAATTATTGATTTAAGGAGTTTAAATTAATTTAAATTTAAAATGAGTTTAGTGACTTTAATTTTAATTTTGTTTTTATTATTTCACGATTTTCCCCATTATAAGGAGACTAAACTTATTTTAAATTTAAAACATATTAAGCACAAAAAAATTTTTAAAGTTACTTTTATGATTTGCGATATCATGTTATTCATGGCTAGTATAATATGCCTTGTTACAATAAAAACGTGTCATAGATATATTAGTATATTAAATATTTAATAAGTAATTATTTGCATTCGCTATTTTGCGCAAACAGTCTTGAAACGTATGGACGTTTATGACGGGATCTGTCGTAATTTTGACTTAAAGGGTGTTGCCGTCTCATTATTATTATTCGAACAATTTAGACGGTATATAGAGTATTCTAAATTAAAATGATGAAAATTGTCACTACGGCTTTATTCACGATTTTAAACTTGACCAAGAGATGTCCTCGCTGGCCGTGTGGGACTTATAAAATCTTACACTTAAAAAATTTGTGCTTGAATAGAGATATGCCAATAAAAACGTTTTTATATCTCCTATTAAGAATTTTGCTGTAAGTATTGGGAATTGGTCTGTAATATTTAGGAAAAAAAACAAACATCGGCAGAGATAGAAAAAAGAAGAAACTAATATGAAATAAGTTTTTAAAAATAAAATGAGAAATAACCGCATGTAGAAACGTGAGTTGGCAGATGGATTAGACGAGAACAGTAATTAAAAAAAGTAATTAACTAACATTGTGAGAGAATGAAGAAATTCTTGCCTGTGAAAGCGAACATTTCATATGCTATCCAATGATCATCTGAAAACGACTTGAGAAAATATTTTGCTTTCTTGTTCATCAATAGCATATTCCGTCAAGATCGGCCTCGGTGGCTCAGGGGTTGCGTGATCGCCTCTGATGCCCGAGGATGACGAGGATTTTTACAGGGGGAAAATCCTGAGATCACGCACTTCCTTCGGAAGGGAAGTAAAGTCGTTGGTCCCGTGTAGTCATTTGCCGTATTGGTTAACATATTGTCTAATATGTAAGGGGATCCACTCTTCATCAAGGGTATTCATACATCGGGCAAGCAGACATTTTATCCAATCTGCCACTGCTATTCACTCTTTCATGCATAATGAATTTTTTTCGTTAAATTTTAGAAATTCTTCAGGCAGTTTACTTTCAAACTTATTTCTTATTTTGGGTTGTGAAGGAACATTTTCTCCAAGTTTATTTTGTTGAAATAAACCCTGGCATTTAAATTACTTTAATGATAAATAAGGCTTAAACTAAAGTATTCCTAAAAATATTAATTTTTTAAACACAAATCAAAGTTCAATTTTTAAAGAAGTTTCAAAATATAACAGTTTTCAGCATTAACTTTCCTAAACGATAATGAGCATCGACATGACCTTCCTTTTTTGACTTTAAAATATATTGACAGTTTATTGGTTTTGGCAGGTATCAGAATATTTACCCGGAGACCAATTGCCGTGGTGAAGTGTTAGCCTACTGTAAACTCAATAATCCACCCATCCAAAGACATAATGTTTTAGCATATCAATTCGTATTAAAGAAAACTCTCACGATAACGAACACTGAAACTAAACTTTAAAAACGCACAACGATTTAAAAGCTTTCACTTTTAGATAAACCGAAAGTTACTATTAGTACTTTTGCTTCAGTTTTAAGGTATAAAGTTAAAAACCATAAAAGATATTAGATTTTTTTTTTCATTTTTTCTCTCACCCCCAAGATTGCTCTTGGGAATCCCTGATCGTTTGTGCTCTCCAAGAAGACATAATTGACATCTATTGAGAAATTTATTCACTTCTAACGGAATAATTCTCATGTACGCGTTTGTATACCTGTAAATCAAATTTATTAGCAACACAAAAATATCCATTTAACATTACATATTATGGTATTAAAAAATTAAGGAAAGGAGCAGAGGACAAAACAAAACATAAATAAATAAAATTTAAAAAAGACTTTGTTAAATATTATTCCGAGATGGCAGCACTGCACAAATTATGCGCGGATTTTCAGGTCGTTAAGCGTTGAAAGTGAAACTTTGTTAAAAACTAAATACATGTATAAGATTTGGCTGAAGAAAGAAGTAAGATGCGTAAAATATAAGAAAATAACAGAAAAAAAATAACTAGCTCTTCAATACGACGTCAATTCAATCAAAATATCATAATGACTCGAATAAAAGACGATCTTGAATTTCTTGAAGAGCATTTCAAGACGATCTTGAATACTAGCAGAGGACGCGGCGTTGGCCGGGATAATTACACTTGTAGGTAAGCAGAACAATCACAAGAAGTTAAATTATAACTCCAAGTTGTTTAAATAATAATTCAATCGATAAAACACAAAGCGAAGGGACTATTCATTCTTAGAAAAATCCAAAAAACAGGAATTCTAGGTGATGTACCGGGACTTTATTAACGTCTTGTTGACTTGCCTCAAATTAAAATGATATCCATCTTCACCACCAGGGAACATCACTGAATACTTTCGACTCAAGTTTTTCTTGCCCTTGACGTAGAAGCTCTTATACTCTTGTTTTATTCGAAACTCCCGTTGTTCAGATGTTTCCAATGCTTTTTCTGTTTTAGCTGCAGGGTTTCTCTAGCCAATACCAACACCTCCTAAAAAGAAAGCCTGTGCACTGAAAATTCATACATTGTTACATGATCATAAGAAGTCATAATTTAGGGCTTACTATTGGTAGAAATACGATTAACAATGCCTTTTTAACAATGCAATACTCGTTTTTCCCTCTCCAGACACAAATTTTTGCCAGTCGTCTGGACGTTTGATAGGGAACTCAAGAGAAACATGTAACTCCTTTTCCTCCTCAATAGACGCTGCCTTATTTATGTCCTGTCACTGTATCACCATTTTATGCTCATTATTAATAATTCTTGGAAACGAACATTCAATCATCGCATTATCAGCATCTCAGTTTCCAAATATTCACACACATTCACACAGAATATAGTCAAAATGTATTTTTATGAAACGTTTGGATCTGATGTGCTACCAAATAAGCTAGGTGATAACCCCGGCGTGGCTCGGACTCTGTTTTTTTGATTAAATTTTGCAATATCTTAAAAATAAACACATGCAAACGCTTACAATTAATACAGTAAAAATTCATATTGAAAATTCGAAATTTTTTTTTTTAAATGCTCACAATGGATGGACCTCTCCATGTATGCCATTGCTAGTCTAAGTAATTTCTTAGTCACGTAATTATACTTTAAATGTTCCCCTTGATGTTGTTGCAATTCCCAGTCTGCTCTCTATGTCTTGAAGCAAAACTTGGCCATTCATCACTTTGTGTAGTCTCGCGGTCGCCGATTCTGCTATTGACATGCTTACCATTTGCTCAATACAGCACGGAGCTAAAGGACTCCTTCCTCTGTCGTCTTTCCACTCTTTCTCAATAGTCTGCTAACTCTCCATTATCTTCAGTTACTGATCATTTTTAAAAATTCTCAAGAAATCATTAAGAACTAAGGACTCTCAATTCTAAGAAAAGCCTGAATATCAGGAAATCTATGCATTGTTACAAATTG
Organism: Rhysida immarginata; assembly: GCA_023313115.1. Lineage (NCBI taxonomy): Eukaryota > Metazoa > Arthropoda > Chilopoda > Scolopendromorpha > Scolopendridae > Rhysida > Rhysida immarginata. The sequence continues at coordinate 4,507,533 of JAHWFO010012390.1, read as the reverse complement.
AACCTTAGTTATATTGCACACACTTTGCCTTGCATTGTTGGTCATGAGATATATATTGTTGGTCCGTGCGTAGTGTTTATGAATTGCGTGTTGATACCATTGTTGAAAGCTATTGTTGCACAAACTTATCCTTGCATTGTTGGTCATGGGATATTTCTTATTAATATGCCCTGCCATCATTATGAATATCGATTTATTATCGATAATTATTTTTTCGAAATCTGAGGTAGACAGTGGCCTTCCTCATGCTTTGAAGGTCAAGTATGCAAAATTTCATCAAGATCGGAAAAAAATTGTAGATTTTATTAAATACATACCCACAAACCCACAAACATTTTTCTTTATATATAGAGAGAAGAGATAATAGTGAGGCTGAGCATATAAGACGAGTACGATTTTTAATAAATACATTTTCTAAGAAAAAATATAGTCTTATATTCGGGCCAAATACCGTTATATAAAATTATACATTAACAGATGCCCCAATGAACGTATCGGCCTTTTGCAGTTATCGAGGACTTTAATTTTTGTTTTTATTTTCAAAACTCTTATTTAAACTTTATTTTTCATTTTATAATAGTTTAACAATTTTTCAGTATTTATAATAATTATCCTTCTGTTAGATTTATTGCATAATGACGGATGTAGAAGAAAGAAAAACGAAACAGAAGAAGCCTGGAAAAAAGTTAAAAATTGAATGCAGGATGGAAAAGACATCTTTTAATGCCTCTGTTATCACTATCTCATTTTGACAAAGGATGACCTCTATGCGAAAGGTCAGATTTTTAAAATTTAATTTTTTAATTTTTTTTTCTTTTATAATAAATATTAAGAAAAATCGTCATTTGATGGAATCCTAACTTCCCAGCTTGTCACCTGATGTCAGCAGGAGAAAACGCGAGGGTTTTAGAGAAGATATGAATCCAATACATTCGTGAGAACTCGGTTGATTAGCTCGGTTTAAAATTTTATTTTTTTTAAAATAAATTGCCCGCTGTAGTCGCCAAAAAATCGAGACAACAGTGATTAGTCGGGACGTCCGGTGATCTTATGTATTTTCTAAATCAATTAGGAGTCAATATTTTCTAAATCAATACGTGTTTTTCAGTTATGAGTCAATATTTATTCGAGTCAATTTCAAGCGAATGCATTTTCCACATAAAGTGCGCTTCCATCAAACTCAATAGAAAATAAAATGTACTAAGAAAATTTTACATTTTTACACCAAACGTGATCAACATTTTCGTTAAAATTACGTAAAATTGCCTTGTTATACTTACAATTCCTTACAGTATTTCATTTTTTTTCAATAGTAATTAACTTGGAAACAAGGTAGTTAAGCTTAGTGATGGGTTAGTTCTTTTCATGTAATCTACGATGGCAAGAACGCCGCAATTCATAAAGGGAGTCTTGCTCGTTTCATGTTCTGGTCTAATCTCTTTGACGAGTTATTTAGGCAGCCATCAGGAAGAGAACGGCCTTTTTAAGTCATTAACTGGCTTAACATCTTATCTGTTATGAACCAAGCAGCATAGAATTGTACACATCGTGCATTTGTCGTTAACACTTTTGTCAGAAAGAGTTATTCTGTCCTGAAAACTCGCAACTGTGAGATTTCCCGTCGCACCTTATACACGTAGTGATTGTCGCAACAATATCTGCTGAATATTTGTTATCTTGTAGAACATTATTTGTTATCTTGTTTTATTGTGCTTTCAGAAACTATATAATTGTGCATATCTAAGAGCACGATTTCTTAATGAGTAAATTTTAATAACGTGAACTTGTCATTAAAGTTATTCCATATCAGATCAGCGCATTATGTAATAGAGCCAAACATAGTTTCTAAGCTCAATATTATTGAAACCCGTTTTTAGGACTTTACATATCGTTTTGATTTTTTTCACTTGAGAAATAGCATAATAACTATTAAATTTACCACTCATTTCCTCAACTGTAGAAATCATAGATTGTGTTCCAATGTCAGGTTACCGTCACGGCATATTAATATCCTAGATACTTAAGAAAGACGTGTTTTGCATTTGTTGAACCACTGGCTCAAGATTTCCTTTGCCCACTCTATTAAAAAGAATGCGCCGCCCTGTCCATATAATAGCCTCCCACTTCTTTAGTGATTTAATCAAAAACGATAAGAAAGGTTCTTATCGTCTTTGATATAATGTCATGACTCCCTGATGTTAGTAGTGGGTTCATGAAAAATTGAGGGAGTTCTGAAAAATGTGGGCCACTGAATCTTGTGGCTTAACGCTTAGCAGGAATTGAAAGGTATCTTAAGCTCCTAGTTGTAAATAATGAATAATGTTGTGTGTAAAATGTTAAAGTTAATTTATTGATTGAGAGAGAATCCAATAATATATCTTCTGTCAAATTTTATGTAGAATTCAGTACCTGATTTATGTGGGAATTGTTGGATTCTGTCAGAGGAGAGTAGGGATGACCATTCCTTTAGGCATAAAGTTACTTCCATCAGAGATAAGAGATAAAGCGATATCTTAAGAAATAAGGATCGTGATAACACTTATTTCCTGCTTTTCCTTGATCCCCTGCTGATGGTTCCTGCAAAGATGTCCAATGGTGAAAAAAATTACTCTTATGTTCGTAATATCTTGCAGACATGTTATGGGTTACCAAAGAAGGGAAGGAAGACCACCCGAACTCGGTTCTTAAGCCCTTTGAGAAAAGAAGTTTTAGAATTTTATGAGATTTTTTTTTTTTTTTTTTTTTTTTTTTTTCTGATGTATGTAACTTCAGCATGGATTGCCGATCGTGTTGCCTCTTCATGTAGGAAATGTCGATCGTATTTCGATGTTATGCTCGTGTTTGCTGGCTCACAATAGCTTGCAGATCCTAAATTAATTCATTCCATATCCTACTTTGAATCTTTAAATATCTCACTTAGGTTTTCCATTTTTTTTTATATAATATTGAGCTAAATGTAAGCATTTTCCCTGACAGCCAAGATTCAATCGGGAGGAGAAATTTTAGCTCGATAAAAAAATAGCGCTGACGCCATCCGTAATACTTGTTCATGCTATAAAATAAAAGTCTGCTACTATTTTCATATTTATCGGATAATAGAAGTCGTAAAGGTCGTAACTTAACTAAATTAAAGCAACCATGCATAACACACAAATGCAGTTACCATAACATATTACCAGTACATGGACTGGGAATAGAACCAAGTACAGTGCCACCACGAAGAAGCACTTTACCTCAAAGTGCACAACTGATATGAGGAAAATCAAGACTAGCATCGAAAAATTGGCACAAATTTCTGCCACGCCGTATTGCAGACCAAAAACCAACGCACGGAAACAGTATAAGCGACCCCTGGGTGCAGAGCCACGAAGACTTTGTCCATAATGAAAGGAAAGTTTTACTAAAGGATTTTCGAAAGTATGCTTGTCGCCAGGATTAGCTATAACGTAACTTAACGCTGCACAAAATTTCACCAAAATCAAAAATTAACTATCAGACAAACATCCTGGAACCAATTTATCGCTCTCATATCCCACATCTGTACGGCGCAGAAAAGAAACATGCTTGACTTGACCACGAGATGGCTTCAAGCCACACGGCAAAATCGGCGGTTGATATTAATGAAGGAAAAATTACCTCAAAATTTATTCACAGGCGACGGAGTTTTATGAGGGGGATATTCTGAAACTGGTGTAGCGTTGGTTGGTTGGTTTATTAGAAATTTTGGCGTCGACTACTAAGGCCATTTTGCACTTTTTACACAAGTTATATCTGTACGCAGCCCGGGACAAACACAAAACATCCATGCCCACGGCGGGATTCGAACTCACGACCAGGCGGACTCGAGAACTAGAAAGCCTATGCCCTAGCCCTCGGCCACCTGGCCGGCGTATAGCATTGGGATAAATGCCTAAATCGTCAAGGTGCCTATGTGGAAAAGTAGATAAGCACGTGTAGTTTCAGCCGCATTTAGTTGTTTACCTGTATGTTTTGTAATTTTCTTTGAAATAAATAAATGGCGTTACTTTCTGATATCTCCTTGTGTATTCTCATCCAAGTTTCAAATGAATCTCACTTATTTGCTGTAAGCTGTGGACATTCCGCTCCAAAGTTATGACTTGGAATTTTATATCCTTTAGGAAAGCAGCTTTTAATAAGTAAATAAACGATTTTTTTAAATAAACAAACTCCCTTCTGTCAAATCTTTTTATTAGGTAAAGGTTTTTGTT
>JAHWFO010012390.1:4485188-4498304 GCA_023313115.1 Rhysida immarginata | reverse complement strand
AGTATCTAACTGACAGAATGTTATCTCTTCTCTATATTGCTTTCTTCAACAACAAGGATTTCTCTGTTTTAGGAGCAAATAGGGTTTCTTCTTTAAGAACAAGCCCAGCATTCTTAGCAATTATCTTGTACTAAGGTCGTTGAAATCTTGCACTCGTAATTTGATTTTTTTTTTCTCTGGTTTATTGCAACTTAATTCAAAAAGAATTGGTGAAAGCAATTATTTCCAAGGTAAAAATGATAAAGACTTAGGGTTTGTTGTAACTTAATTTCGCGAATTGAATTTGATTAGAAGGAAAAATAACAATCAACAAGCCAGAAGCATTAAAGATGAAACTCGGCAGGAATGCAATTTAATTCTTATTGGGTTTGTGGTTAAGTAATTTATTTTTAACTGAGAATTGAATAATAGTATTAAAAGAGAAGATCCATTACAGTATCTACTCAAAAACTTAAAAAATTTAAAATTATGACTTGGTTTTTAAGTTTATATTAGGTTGAAAGGAAAATTGAAAGCAATATTAAAAGAATCCATTGATAAATTAGATTTTTAAAGAAATACTATTTTCCCTTTCATTTTTTTGTATGAGTTGTAAATAGTAAAGAAATTATCTAAATTACATCAAATTTAATTTAAAAAACAGGATCTGCAAATCTTTCGAAGTTAAATTCAACTATTACGTCTTCAAATAATACTTAACTGTTTAATATCGTTTCGATTTTAATTTGCTGCAATAAAGAAAGAATATTTGGCTCCAATCACTATTTTAGAATCTAATCATGAGAAAAGTTTTTAACCTGATCTCCACGTCAATTAATCGATTATGGTTTAATTATGCAGGGATATTTATTTAATATTTAATAAATATTAGTTATTTTCATTTATTATTAATTTTAAAACATATTCGAATTATTCATTTAAAAATTAATATATTTGTTTTCCTTAATTTTACAAAATAAATTTTTAAAATAGATTTTAAAAACAAATGCCATATATAATTGTGTATAACTAATACGCCCTATTTTTTATAGGGGATATTGGTATAATCCCATTCCTGATTTCTAGCGTTTAACTGTAGGAAAACAGTCTGAAGGCCAAGTGGTGGAATGTCAAGACTCACAACATTATATTCCTGCAAGATATGTGTAGGTTAATGAAATAGTCGTTAATTGCATAGATAAATTGAAGACGAGGAAAATTAATAAACAATTTTACAGAAATGGAAAAAAATTGACGGATACAATAATTTGACGAAACCACAACTAGTGGCTGAGTCTACTACAGGTTCCAAAAGAATACCGTTAAATTGCTATCGATTTACCAATTATAAAGCCGTTAACTGATCTATAGGGTTATTGGTAAGACCAAAGTAATTTCATTACGCAATATGTGCATCCATAAATGAAAATAAGCGCTCTTATCTAATCGATTTCAATAATGGTATTGTAATTTGAGTGAATTCATCATTAAATTTGACAGACTGGGAAAACTATCCACTATTAATTTCATTTGTAAATGCAGAGAATCTGATCCACATACATTTATTATGGACTCATTAATTTTTTCCTACTCTCTCTATTTCACCCACTCATTTGTTCCATTAGCATTTATCAGTTGTTGCCCTCTCTCGTTCCCCTAATAACTTCCTATTTCTCTACTGCTAGTGATCTTGACCCTGATAGTTTATATTGATTCTCGAGGACACCTCCTTCCGCCACATGTTCGTTCTCTTCTTTTCAATTATCACTGTCCACTCAGGTCTCGACAGCTGTTCCATCCTATTCTTTCCTCAATTTTCCCCCTCGAACAACCCCTAACCACCCACAATAACACTTCCTCTGCCGCTTCCATCTTTGACCTCTCTTTTTGTCTCTTTCTTTCTCTTTCCCTGTTATTCTGTTCAAGAATATCTCTTCACCAGTCAATCTTATAAAAGCGGCTTTAAAACCGAAGAGTTTAAACTTTATTTATTTATCGATATGTAATCACGAATAATTTTGGAAAGCACTGTGTATTTATTTTCTTTAATTCTCCTTCAATTTCTAAATAGAAACTGCTGTTGTAATTTACCCTATCATTGAATGATGGATAACAGAGCTCTGACGTCATTGGCTAAACTCTTTTCTCCCCTTTCAACTCTTTCTCTTCCAAACTCTTTACTTCTCTAGCGAGTGCTTCTTGAATAACAAAATGAATGAAGCGTTTGTTGAACTATATCTTTTTTTCTTCTTCTTAATTAATGTCTTCACAATTTTTATGCAATAATCTGGGTCGGCTTTATTGCCTAATTTCTTCGCGTGCCGAATTCTCCCCCTCCCTCCCCCATCCTGTAGTGTTTTTATTTTCGAGTCAATCTCCTTCTCCCTGGGTTTTAAAGGTGGATTCGACCAGCAATCTCTTTAGGTCTCCTACGTGATTGTAACAAACATCCCTCAGACGATTAACTCTGTGGGGAGCCAGAAAGTTTTGAAGCGATCAGCACGCGCGAGATGCGTACAGCCGTGCATGAAATGGTCCTCGACGAGTGTCCCGTTAAGGTGTTACAAAAATATAAAAAATAAAAGGAGGGAGAGAGGTACCCGACGACCTGTTTGGGAGATAAAAAATCATTACGATGACGGTTAGGAGGTCACTTTGTAATTATGAGCCTCACTTTCACTTTAATCTCGTTTAGTATCGTGACTGGCTCGGTGAACTGATGCCGAGAATTAAATTCTAGAGAACTGGAATTGTAAAGTTTATTCTTAAGATTAGCATGATGGATTGTGGATTGCTTCTTAAAATTTTTTGTCATAAGCAAAAGTTAACAATTTAAAGGTGGTGTCGAGATTGTTCATTTTGAATGGTTTTACGAAAGAAATGAAGTAACCTGTATTTTTGAAAAAATAAAAAAAAAATTAAAAAAAAAAGATAATAAAAATTTGACTTCAACGCAAAATATCAATAAGTAGTAAATACTAAAATTGAAAATAAATATTTAAAATAATAAATTAAATAAATACTGTAATTGAAGATAAATGTTTTAATAAAAACTTTAATTAAAACTCTATTATCAAAATAAGTATTTACAAGTATTACTTAATATATACAGTGGAGGATATTAATGACAAGTAATTTTAATACCTTTGTTTCTCAACTTTAAAATAAATATAAACATAAAAGAAAGGAAAATAATTTATAATGAAAGTGCATATGTTTTGAAATTAATTAACTGATTGGAAAACATTCTTAAAATATGTTTGTATATTCTAAGGTTGAGAAGCAAAAGTATATTCATATTTCGAATGTACGCTCGTAAAAGCATTTTTAATGAAAATTATATGAAAAAATATGAAATTATATTGCAATTAATATATTTCATAATAAAATTTGTAAATCGCAAATTCTAAAATATGTAATATTTTATACAGGGTGGATACAAAAATGACCCCCCCCCCCTTTTATTTTCGAACGGAAGCAGATATGTCAATTTTGATGAATTCAATGAATAGGAAATTGTGGATGACTTATCCCATGGTGCACTTTTTATCATCCCAAATATGCAAATTAAGACACATTTAAATCCTATCTTAAAAATCGCAACAGATACATGAAAAATTCCAATTGAAGACTTGTTCAGCATGGAATTCCGAACAAAAAAAAAAAAAATTCCAAATTCGATGAACGGATCACCCACAATCCAAAGCAGAAGATCATGTTGACCATTTCAGGAATAGTGTAGCTTGCCATCCTGGAATTGTTCTGTCTTAAGTCACATGCCTTTTATTTGCTTTTACTCATGAAAGTGAATGTTATTATGGGATTTTTGGTAATTTCTTGATTTCCATGTTGAACATTAAAATGTCTTTGTAAAGTGCATAGGAAGGTAACTAATAAATTCAACATGTGATTGTTGGTGATCCGTTCATTGGATTTTGGAAATTTTTGTTTTGTTCGGAATTCCATGCTAAACAAGTCTTCAATTGGAATGTTTCGTGTATCTGTTACGGTTTTAAAAATAGAATTTGAATGTGTCCTAATTTGCATACGTGGGACGATGAAAAATACACCATGGGATACGTCACCTACAACGTTCTATTCATTGAATTCATCAAAATTGACATATCTGCTTCGGTTACGAAAATAAAAGAGAGGGGGGGGGCTCATTTTTGTATCCATTCTGTATTTTAAAAAGATTATCATTTAATACTACACTCATCGTCAAAAAAAGTCGTATCCATAGAAAACCTATGGGATACTATGTTAAGATTCCATCGCTGGCACAAAAACTGCAAGCCAAAGTTCTGTCCGCATGGGATGAGCTGAGTCAAAACTACGTTAAGATGTGCCACGTTGAGTGTTATAATGATTTTGGTCATACCCGTGCTCATCGTTTAATCATTTGTTCTTGCTGGCGAGTACTAGCTTCCTTCAAATATCTTTTCAATCTGATGATTCCTTCTGGGTAAACTTTTTTTTTTTTTTGATAACTAGTATAATTTCATATGAAAAATTTTAAACTTTATTTAACTTGAATTTATTGGATATTTTTGATATAATGCATTTATTGAATGCAAATAATATATTTTTGACACATGCAATCCCTTCATTTTATTTGGCCAAATTTTTGTGTAATTACATTTTTTCCCTGAGGGTTTTGGATATTTTGATTTGGTTATTAAACTTATTTATATACAATTTTTTGTATTGAGATTTAACTTTTATTTTATTTTGGATACTAACTTTACCTCAACGTTTGATTGATGGAATTTTTAAAAAGTTTAGTACATTTTACTTAAATTGTTATTGATTACTAAAGTTTGAAAAATAAAATGCGAATAAGATGATTGAAAGGCATCAGCTTTCTTTTCCCCTCAGAATGTATTGCGTAAAAAAGAACTGCAACCTCTTCAAGTGCTGAGACTCGTTCTCTGGTAAACTAATTTCCATTAAAAAGAATTAAAATATCCGTAGGGACAATATTGGCTAGAGAATCTGTGTTTCATAAACAAACCCGAGTTGATGATGCTCATCATTGTTACTATTGATACCGAATGTGTATTTATAAACATACCTTGAATTGTTATAATGATATTTAACGACCTTAAATCTTCAAACTGATAAAATATCCTCTGTATGATGGTAAAATAAGATTTTGACTGCTAACATCCGCTTTGAAGTTTCTTACTGATTTATTTGATAAATCGATTGACAGTGTACTCAATAACAAAGAAACAATAAGGTAATTGTTTGGTAAAAAAAAAGAAAAAAAAATTGAAGGCTATCACTAAGGCAACGCATATTATTCTAAGACTAATAGCGTATTAAAAGCAGTCATTTGTGAGAGTACGTCTGGCAGTGTGCAACAGTTGACTTGTAAGCTGATTAAATACTTCCCGTGATAAAGGACAAGTTTTGGATTCCACTGAGCTGATGTCTCATAAACACAGCAATTGAGTGTGTCGTTAAAGCGAAAAACAACCCATCCCTTCCGCGGCATTTTTGGTTTGAATTGCCGGAGCCGAGTGATATTAGATGTGATCGATATTTAAAAAAGAAAAGTGTGTAATAAAATACAAAATAATTTTTAAGATGAAGGAAATAGCTAATAATAATAAAAAAATAATAATAATAAAAAGCATAAGGATAAATCATGCGATATTGTAAGGGCTAGATTTAATTAAGTTCAGCAGCGTAAATTTTTTTTCTTTATTGCTCCGGCGCATTAGGAGGAGCTTGTAACTAGGCAACGCGCCGCCCGCCGCCCCCGTGCCAAGTTGGAGTCACAAGATCCCTTGTCACGAAACAAACAGAAAGACGATGGCCGTTAGCAACAGTTGGTCCCCTAACGCTGGGCGCTCGATCAGCAACTACTGCTACTACTACTGCTCAGAACTACGAAGAAGACCAGTTCCACCACCGCCCACTCTGTTTCGGCCTGATGTTTCGAGGAGACAAGCCATAGAGACAGGGGGGCTCGAGGTCTTGTCCTCTCGCACACGTGATTGCCAAACGACGCGCTCACAGCAACGCCGTCTCCTCAACAGTTTTTAAAGGCTTCAATACGGAAATTCATACTTTACAGGTTTTTTTCCCCATCTCTCGTCTCCTGTTTACGGGGAAGGAAAAGAAATTTGTTGTGATTTAAGCCCCGGGGAGAAAATAGAAACGCGCGCATTTGCCTCGATCTCCTTTTTCTTTCTTTTTTTTCTTTCATTTTTAAAGCGTTGTTTTCGTTCTAACTGAAATAAAAAAAAAGTAAAGGAGAGTCATCGGTTTGAGAAGTGTCGCTTCCGTTTTTTTTTTATTTTTATGTAACGACACCGTCCAAAGACCCTCGCAGTCGCTCCGCTGCCAACATTCAGTAGAACGTCGCCCATTCGGCGCGCGTTGCTTATTACTAGTTTAACTCCCGCGTTTTTCCAGTCATTCGTTTCCTTGTCTAGACGCTCGAAAGGAAAAAGTGTATTGACTCTTAATCTTATTTTCCAAATGTGATCGACACGTGTAAATTCGACCTCGAGCCCTTTATTTTTAAAAACTTTTAATATTTTCTTTTAAAAATGTACGGCTTACTTTTGGAGAGTATCCAGCATTTCATACAGAAGGAATACGGCGAAGATGTGTGGAACAAGGTGCTCGACATAGCAGGTATACGTCTCATGGTGTTCACCACTCACCAGATCTACCCGGACAGCATTATGACGAACCTGGCGGCGGCATGCGCCCGAGTCGTCACCCTGGACGCCACAACAGCCCGGCCTGACGACTTTATGCGGTTTTTTGGCTGCTGTTTCGTCCGCTACTTCAGTCATTTCGGCTACGACAAGATGGTCCGCGCCTCGGGACGACACTTTCGTGACTTTCTCTACGGTGTCGATAACATTCATCACCAGATGAGATTCAGCTTCCCGCGGATGATCAGCCCATCGTTCTACGTCGAAGCCGAGGACGCCCAGGGTGTTGTGCTCCACTACCGGTCTCGCCGGGCCGGGTTCACACAGTACGTGAGCGGGCAGCTGGTGCAGATCGCCGCAGACCTCTACGACCTTAAGCTGAACGTTCGTGTCCTCCGAGAGACCCGCGCTGGTCCCGGAGGAGGCCGACACGTCCACGTCAAATTTCGACTGGATTTCGACAACCAGCCCTACGTCCTGCGCCAGTTCAACAGGTTTAATCTCGTCGAGCGGGCGCACCTGCAACCCATCAGCGGCGCCAGCTTCCTTCGCCTCTTTCCTTTCACTATCGTTTTCGACTCCAATATGACCTTGCGCTATGTGGGACCCAAACTAACGACGGTTCTCGATTCCGATATCACAGGCAGCCTCGTGGCCGACCACTTTCGGCTCAGGAGACCGAGAGTGCAGTTCACGTGGGAAAACGTAAGTGGAAATCCCGTCGGGAAATTTATTTTTATTAATTAAAATCACATTTCAAAATCAGTTTAAAGCATGGCATAGAAATAATTACTAACAACGCTTATTGCAGTAATGGTTTTTAAATATAAGTGGAACTATGTTTAGCAGAACGGTTAAAATAAGACAAAAGCGTTAATTTTTCTATTTTTTGCCTATTTATCTTTTATTCATTTTACATGCCTAAGCAAGAATGAGTATTTAGCACGTAATTTAGTTTGAAAAAATGTCAAACTTTTCTGATGGGCAAAATGAAAAGATACGAAAAATCCACTACAACCTAGTACACAAAAATTTTAGTTATAGAATGGAAAATAGAATTATGTCTAATAGTGATATTTTAATGAGAAACTAAATATTAAAGGTAGAAAAATTAGAAACTAAATATTAAAGGTACAGGGTTGGGATTTATTGTTGTTGTTTTTTTTTTAGATTGATATACTCAGCATTATGTTAGAATAATAGCCAGATATTGTCACATGATGACTTCAGACGTCGATAACAATCATCACTTCAATCTGGCATGTTGACTTGGAAGTGTGATACGAAGTTGAACAAAAACTTTTATACAAGTTCGACATTAATTCGAATTACAATTTTACACATCGAATCAGTTTTACTTCAAGTCATGAAGTTTTACTTCATTTTCAATGAATGGCAATATCGGACCATATTTTTTTTTTTTTTGTTCAGCATCACATCACATGTCCAATCAACATTCCAGATTGAAAATTAACATAACGCTGTGTATGGATATCAATCTAAAAAAAAATAATATGCGCAAAACACAACCTTGTACCTTTAATATTTACTTTCTAATTTTTCCCACATGGAAATCATTAAAATATCATTGAATTTTGCTTTTTTATTATAACATGACTATAATGTCAAATTTATACTTCAATTGTGCATTAAGATTTATGGTGAACTATTTTATTTTTATTTTTAATCTCTTTTCTACGAAAGAAGATTTCTTCTTTTGTATTAATGAGAGTATGGAAGGCGACTCAAATTGTCGTGCTCAGTCGAAGAAACCAAAAAAATTAATTATACCACTTGCATAATAAATAATACAGAGTTGAAGCAATTTTGAGCGAAGCATCTTTTACCATGCCAAAATCGTTTTTTAAAAAATTATTCCCATTTTCTCATGTTTCAAAAATTAATATTGTATGTTTTTCTTCTTTATTATTGTAAGCATAAATTATATGAACAGTCTAGGCACGTTACTTGTATAATTGATAAAAACACTTGAATTCATTACACTTTTAAAGGAATTTGCAGAATGTTTTCCTCCCTTCATTTTTTAACATATAAACTTTTCGCTTCATGATCCTAAAGAATTTCATCATCAAGTCTAGGCATTTCAAAAACGTATAACGTTCAGGAGACGAAAGAAGCATAGCGTTAATGAAACATGGTATCTTTTTTTTTTCTTACGCTGCTTTAATTAGGAAAAAATTAAGTAAAATTTGGATAAATTAAGCTGCGAAGTAAACACAATCTTTGAAGAAACTCTAGAATATCCGTGAAAGTAACATGAGGATATTTAATTTCTATTATTTATTATGAATGATGAGCCAGCTACTGTAGAGAATTTCATTCGTAAATGGTAATTTTAATTCATGAATCTTTGCATGAAAAAAAAAATTGTGTCGAGTGATTGTTCTTAATAAGTTACAAAGCACTAAGCTTTTGCAAGGTTCTTTTCCGAAATCTTTTATAGCAGTTTGTAATTATAAGCTAATATTACTCGCCGCACTATTATTCACGCTAATGAATAGTAACTATCTTCACCTATTTCGAAAACAAAATTCTGCATGACAATAAAAATGAAATCTATTTTTAGACTTAAAGAAAAGCATGGTAAATAGATTTTATGAGCCATAAGTCCATTTTAATTAGCATGAATTGTCCAGTCACATTTTAAAAGTCATCAAGTTATTCGTATGGAAAATATCGCTGCCTGCGAAAAACAGACATGAAGATGACCAGAAAAGTGAGATGGCTTTGTGAGAGCCAGAAAGTTAAATTTTTATTCCCTCAGCTACTTCCATTACAATTAGCATGAATTGACCAGTGAATGTTCAGCATGTTCGTTGTTTCACTGACGGAATTCATTTATTCTTTGGTTTCATTTTAATGAATGCAATAAAAGGCTTATTGTTACTTTGTTTCTCCCCCTATTAAGTTGGCCACAACATATGTTTAAATGTAAAAATATAAAGAAAATTGTTGAAAGAAATGCACAAATTGAAATATTTACACCTACACAGGTTTTGTAATGTATTCAAATTTTAACTATCTATCACTTTTTATTAAAATATTTATTACACCATTTCAAAATAAAATGGGCACGCTTTGTACTGCTGAAATCAGAAATTTCATTTTTTGCTGCAATCTAAATTTTGACATTTTCTGACTCGTTTCATTTTTTCCATAAATGAAATATATCACAAATGAAATAAATTTCACCTCTTTTCTATATTTTTTATTTCAGCAATCTCCTTGCAAAATTTTCATTTTGCTTTATTTCGGCCTTGCCAGACATGTTCGCTATATTGTTTAGATTATTCTTGCTTGTGTCTTAATAATTATGAATAATGCTGATTGCGAGTTCAAACTTTAAAAACATTTGCATCATGGCTTAAACTAATAAAAAAAACTGTTCGTCAAAGAAAGAAATATTATTTAAATATATATGCGGAAACGTTACCTTCTTACATCTAGAATCGTTACTCATGTAAGAGTGTTCTAACATCTAGAATCAAGAAAAATATTGCACTTCATATTCTGATAAGATCTGGGTAATTAAACGGACGCCTGTGCCCTATCTGTTATTTTGATCTCATTTGCTTTCCATTGACTCAACAACATATTTGCTATCTTCAGTGTTCATTGTTTTTGGAAGAGGAAAATTAAAAAAAAAAAAAGATCGGAGAAAATTAATTTTGCCCTCTTCTATTTCTGCACACTATCCTTTCGTCTTGTCTGTATAAACAGTGCGAAGGCTCCATCACAAGTGGCTCTTTGTTGTTGAATGAATCGTTTCCTAGGAAGACAAGTTTCATCCTCGACCCCAGACGACGAGAACATCATGCTCTGGAAACTAATCCCATAGTGGCCGTGACTGAATTATTTGCTAATTAACTTTGGAGGAATCTTTTCAACGGCGAACAATCACTTGAGAGCTTCTATTCCTTACTCCCTCCTCTGTCCCTAGAAATCGCTCTCGCATTACGTAATAAGTAAACAGAAAGCTATTTTCAAAGAAATTTGAAAAGAATCGTATTATTATTTTATAAGCTATAATAGTGTTCTGCAGCTTTCGTTTGTTAAGAATCTAGAAACCATAAAAACAGCGCCTCTCAAATATTACATATGTAGTCTTGATTGAGATGGATCCATTTTAGAAACGTGTAGGCGGCTTTCTTGTGTAAAATATGTAATTATTGATTAATGTATTTTAAGAAATAAAGACCCTCTTTTCTGTGATTTAAAATTGTGACCAACATTTTATAAAAATCTTAATAAAATTATTAGTAATTTACAACATTTTATGTAAACTATTAACAATTTATGGATTTTTATTTAATTAATGTTTATTATTTTTAGTGTTAATTTCCATATCTAACACAGGCTCGTATTAAATTTGGAAATTACTATGCTAGATTTAAGGCCATTTAATACATCGTGTGATACAGTGTTATGGAAGAAGGTATAATTTTAATATTTTTTCAGGTTTACAGAAGACAGTAGATTTGTCCTCGTATTATTGTTGACTAGGGTAGAGAGAAAATCGTTTTAAAGATTGAGGTGGGGACACGTAATGCGTTGAAGCTGTAAAGCAGAAACTGACTTGTTAAAGAAGGAAGTTTTGCATCCGAAATGTACATATGAGTCAGTTGTAAAAAATTTATTCTGTGTGGATTTGTCTTTCTTCTCTAACTGTTTTCATTCAAGATAAAACTGTTTTTAATATACTTTGAATGCTATCTTTATAAAAGGACGTTGGCTTTGATGCAAAGAAGTCCGAGAGCCCATTTTAACATCATCAATATTTTGGAATCTCTTCTCACTAAGAAAACGCTGCAGACATCTGAACAAATGGTAATCGGATAGTACAATGTCAGTGCAAATGGATTAAGATGGACAAGGTAGAATTTTCCAGCTAAAATCTTTAATATCCTGCTGGCCCACACGTCCCAGGTGAATGTTTGTGTTGGACCCAAACACCTCGTCTGTTGTTCTTCCCTGTCTGTTTAACGTGGTTTTGAAACAGGACTATCATGCATTATATTTGCATTGTTGTTTTAAATTTATTAGTATGAATTTAAATATTTACTAATTATGAATCATTTTAAATTTATTTTTAAGTAAATGCTTATTAATAATTATTTAAATTTTGTTGCCTTATTTGCGAATGGGATAGTCGTGATAGAAAAGAACATTATATAAAAAAGGTGTGGCCTCATCGTCAGTCACTTCAACCTGGGTAGAAAAATGTTGAAAATGACCCCTTAGTTGACCCACAAAAAGTGTTACTTCCACCATTGCATATGAAACTAAGGCTGATGAAGAATTTCGTAAAAGCAATGAACAAAAATGGAGCTGCTTTTCAATATCTTCGCCAGAAATTTTCAAGCTTAAGTGAAGCTTAGATTAAGGAAGGTATATTCGTCGGTCCTCAAATAAAAAAATTATTTAAAGATGATAACTTTGACTCTTTTTTGGAAGGTAAAGAAAAAAAAAAAGCCTGGGACGATTTTCGCCTTGTCGCAACTAACCTCTTGGGAAATAAGAGGAGTGACAACTATGCTGAACTTATTGTAATTACTAGGATCCCCCAAATATCGAAATTCGATCACATTTCTGAGAAAAAAAAATATACGTGTAATCGTTCTAGCCTCAATCTTGCTTATTAATAAACTTTGAAGAATGAAAAAAAGATAACACAATAAATATCCAAATGTTTTGAATAACATTTCTGACCACCGGAATGATAACTTTGAAAATTTCTCGGAATAATATTTAAAGCTATCTAAAGGCATCTTTTAATACATCTATCGAATTATTATCTAAATATAACATTTATATTTAAGCTAAATTGTCCCTCCCTATCTCTGCGTCTCTCCCCCCGTCCCACTGTAGAAAATTAACGTCTGTTTCGGACCAAAAATCGATAACTTTTTTGTTACTAAAGAAAGAGTGTAAACAAAATTTTTAAAAAAATACATAAAAATCAAAAACTTCTAAATTGGTATTTATTTTATTTTTAACTAAAAATATTACTTTCAAAGTGTATGAAAAAATTTTAAAATAGCTTAGAAAACGACGAAAAACACACAAAATGCTTACCTACTAATTATAGAAATATTTTGAATAGTTGGTTAATAACAATTTTTAAGCAGTTGTTTCTATGGAATAATATATAGGTACATTAAAGGTACTATATTATACTTGGGGACCTTCAGGTTCTGAAATCAGTTCGTTGACTTTCAAAAGCTGCAGAGTAGTGAATAATAATAATTATTAACTGGAGATACGTCTCCAAGCATAGGTAATGATTTTTCAATTGAAAAATGGAAGGAAAAATTCTGCGACCCGGATTCGAACCATGACCCTCGACTATCATGGCCGACGCCTCTACCAATTGGGCTATCGCAGACACCACGGACAGCCAAGCTGTCTCAAGGTGTCTTAAAGACAACCAAGTTGTCAC
>JAHWFO010012390.1:4428748-4470253 GCA_023313115.1 Rhysida immarginata | reverse complement strand
ACGATGAAGCTGTTCTGTCCTCTTTATCGAAGCGACGATGAAGCTGTACAAGGGTAAATCACTGCGTGCTTCAGGCAGCTGCCCAAAGAATTTTATCTTACTGGTTTTGAGGGGCTTTTGAAACGATGGACAAGTGCCTCAATGTATAGGGAGATTATGCGAAGAAATAAAAGTAGTTTTCAAATCAGTACACGTATTTGGTTCATTTCATTATCCATTTGTAACTTACTTACTGACATCCCCTCGTATTTTATTTGCCATTTTTATAGCGCAAATTTGTTCCCTACCCTTTCAGTGTGATTAGTCTTTCTTGATTATGCCTTGTATCATTTTAACTTTCTCATCCAATGACAACCAAGAACGATATTAATATCTTAATTCAAATCTTGATCATCAACAAGACAAAATTGTGGGTTGTAACTGACAGAGCACTTCATTCACTTCTTGTAATTTTACCATTTATTACGACTTTTTCTGTCAAATCGATGGCAATTTGGTTGCTCTAAATATAGGTATTCTGTTATATCTATGTAAGCACACTTTGATTTTTCTTATCAAATTGTTTCACGCCAATCCTATTCACAATTATCAATTAATCTGTCTCCTAAGATTACACATATTGAAGAAATTACATCACCGTATGTAGAATATTTCTTTAATCACTAATTTTCAGACCTAATTTATTATCTATAGCTTCCTTCGTCCTAATACATATTTTAGAATAAGTTCCTACTATGCGTCCTTACTCAAATATGAGTCACTACTTTAAAATCACGTCCAACTTAAAGCAATGAACTCGTCCTGAGGTAAATAAACCGCCAGTGAACTAAGTTATTGGATGTAGAGTGTTCGGTTGCAGCATGGGAAAATCTTCAACGAAGGACGAATCATGATGGCCGCGCGTCTCGGAACGTCGATGCCGGAAACGGCGCGTTTGGTGGGTTGTTCACGTGCAGTCGTTGTGATTACTTATCAAAAGTGGTGTGCGGATCGAGAAACGACGAGTCACCGTCCTGCTGTTTGCTGTCCACAGCGCATTGATTCTAGAGAGGAACGAAGCCTAGTACGCATTTTTCGTCGTGAACCAAGTGCTGCAGTAGCCCAAGTGACGAGGAGCTACCACAGTGGCAACCCAAACAATGCTTCTGAGCATAGCCTTCTGCGTTGCCTAACCTAACCTAACCTACCTAACCTAACCTAACCTAACCTAACCTAACCTAACCTAACCTGCATAGCCATCGTCCCAGGCGAGTCCCTGCGCTTAGAGCACGCCATCGCCAACTGCACCGACATTGGGTCAGGGAGCACAGCAATTGGACTGGAAGGAAGCCGCCTGGTCCGACGAGTCACATTTTCTTTTCCATCACTTGGACGATCCAGTTCGGATACGCAATTTCCAACAGAAACTATAACACCCTAGTGAACAGTTGAACGGATATAAGCCGGTGGCGGAAATATTATGATGTAGGCGATGTTTTCTTGGGTCAGATTAAGACCCATCATCCCTACTTCTGACGGCTGCCCGGTATACTAACATTATTCAAGACCATGTTAACCCCTTCGTGGCCATGCTGTTTTCGGATGGTTATGGCCTGTACCAATAAGATAATGCACCATGACATATGGCGTCATGGAGTGGTTCGAGGAGCATTCTACTGACTTTGAACGCATGTGTTGACTCCGAATTCTCCTGACAGCAACCCAATAAAGCATGTGTGGTTCGACCTGGAAAAACGGATTCGTGCTGCTGCACGACCACCTCGGAAAATTGAGGACCAGCTTATGAGCACCTGGTACCAGGTACATTGTCGAGTTAATGCCTGACGCACGTCCGCGGTTTTGCGGGCGAAAGGTGACCCAACGTCGTTTTAAATAGGTGGTCATCGATATACATTGTAATCCGAATAAAATCATCTCGACATTCTATTCTCTCGATAGGCCTACGCGACGGAATGGGGAGGCCAATACATGGAGGTAGCCTCGTATACGCTAAAAGTCTTTCGACTTTCAGAAAGGTTTTTCAAATGAATAACTATAACTATAGTTAACGTACAATATAACTATTCATGAAAGACGTACTGATTATGTTTATTTGTTCTTATTTGTTTATTTATATCTGTTCTTCATTCACTAGAGTGCATTATAACAAAAAGCCTTATGTTTGCAGTTTATTATATATAGTATCAGGTCGTTGCATATCAAATGTCGGATTGCAGAGGTCATCTTTAATAGCCCTCTAGAAAGGACACCTTCAAACGTGCTATTCGAAACAACCCCCATTGCAATCCAAACATTGTTGCCAACGATTTGGCAGCTTCTCGAGCCCTCTCCGATAGAATTCATGGTCACGGGACTCAATAAACTCCCGGAATGCGTTTTCGACGTCTGCTTGGGTTAATAATGTTTTCCCCGGAGAAAATTGTCCAGGCTCTGGAAAAGATGGTAGTCGGTAGGGGAGAGGTCCGGAGAGTATGGGAGGGGGGTGGAAGCACCTGGTAGCCCAGAGCCTGTAGCGCCTGCACGGTCGTTCGTGCAACGTGCGGACGCGCGTTGTCATGCAGAAGAAGGACGCCTTTGCGATGCTCAAGTGCAGGTTGTTGCTGACACAATTGTGTGCATACGATGCCGTTCACGACTGTAGGTCGCAGCGGTGATCATCTCCCCCTGCTGCAGGAAGCTGTAATGCACTACACCACGGATGTTCCACCAAACGGTAATCATGCGCTTCCTGGGGTGCAACGGGGGTTTAGGGAACTGTCGCGGGGGTTCATCAGCAACCAGCCACTGTGCTGGCCGTTTCCTATTGTCGTATAGGAGCCACTTCTCGTCGCAGATGACATTGCGATCAAGAATCCCCGCTTCTTCATGACGCAAAAGCAATTCCGTACACACCTCCAACCGACGCTCTTTTTGGTTTTCCGTAAGCTCATGTGGGACCCATTTGTCCTGCTTTTTCACCTTGTTGATGGTCCTAAGGTGTCTACTGACCGTCGACGCTGATACAGCATGATCCCCTGCAAGGCTCCTAACAGTTTTGACGGGTCCTTTTCCACAGATCGCTTTAGATCAACGTCATTCAACACGTTGGGCGGTCTGCCGCATGGCTCATTTGCCAGGTCCGTCACTCCTGCCCGGAATTTTTGAAATCAGCGTTGGACAATACGTTCGTTTATGGTGGCTACACCGAATATCTTATTGATGTTTCGAGAGGCGTTAGATGCAGTGTGATTCAACCTGAACTCGTAATGCATTATCACACGTAATTCGTATGAAGTCATGACTATCTTTGCTTGGTTTCAAACGCTATTAAATATCATCGCAGACATGTAAATTTCAGGCAGCTGGTTGCTGATAGGTTTATCTCTGGGAATGTAACACTTTGTTATGGGTACTTGCTACTAAACGTGGAAACCGTGCTGAAGCGCGGAACCCAGTTCGAAATCCAACATTTGATATGCAACGACCTGATAGTTTTTGTTGGTAGATAATTTTTATCATCAGTGTATTAGAATTTAGATTTCATTATTTATTTTTTGTCGCTTTCTTTTCTGTGTTTCAGAATAAATGATTTGGAAGAGATGCGAGATTTGCACCTGTACTTGAACGATCTGAGCATGCACGACGGGAGCCGTCAGATGGTGATCATGGGATGGCACCATGCGGGCCGCCTCGTACAGGCTTACGAGAAAGTAAGTCATCGATGAAGCCTCAAGCTAATACGACAGCCGTATAATTTAACGAATAAAATGTTTTCGTTATTTCTTATTCTTTAAATATGGGAATTTAACACGAATTAATATTACTTTCCATTGCATACATTCGCTTAATGTCCGTGTATGCGAATGGAAAGCGTATCTATTTGCTGTGAAATCTTAGAAAACCGTGACTTTTTCCTCGAAAGATTTCTTTTCAAATATCGATCAAATGCCTTTCCTGTTTTGCGTATTTTAAAAATAGGTCATATGTTCTAAGTGCTTTTCCCTGTCAAATCTCGATCTCTTTAAACATTAGAAAAACGTTCGGCTATCGAGTTATGGGAGGAAAAGAAAAAGTAACATAGCATAAAAAGTTTATATAAAAATATGGCTTGCTTTGTAATAAAAACTGAAAACTATTAAGTAAGGTTTTCTCTAGCTTTAGAAAATTTTAAAGGAAAACGAACGGGCAAAATATGAAAAAATAATTGAAACCTACACTTAATATTAAAAAATAGAAAAAGTATAAATTAATGACAAAAAATTATCAAGAAGCAAGAAAATACACTCAATATTTATTTTAAGAACCAGAAAAAATCAAAATAATAACATAAACGTCACATCATTTTATACCATATTTAAAAAAAACTGCAGAACTGTACAACCTATGCAGAGTTTAATATTAAAATTGATTAATCTGTTAACTATTCCTATCTTTCAAATTTTTAAAACATTTCAATATTTTTAAAGTTGTTTGCTTAAAATTTTTGTGGTATATTTTTGATATAATTCCGTTTAGAAAGACTAGTTGGCGAATTATACGGAGTGAAACGCGTTCACGTTGTGTTCGCGTGGCATGCTGACCAAACGTTGAAGATTACTGTTGCCGAGGCGCTAGAAACGGTAAATTTATTCCCCTCGTTCCTGACATCTGGTCTCGCGAGACATTTCACACCCTACCGAAACTTGGAGAAGGCGAAAGCAACGCGGGATCTCATTACACCTGTCAAGGAGCCGAACCCGTTCCAAGCCATTTACCTGCGTTATTTGCGATTGATTGCGCGTTTATCCTTGAAGAGGTAAAAAATAAGAAAGACTATGCAAAAATATCTTTTTAAATAGCGCAGAATTATAATTTTGAATATCACTGTATTATATTTATAACCATGGTAATGATTTAAAATATTACATTTATTTTCTATTTCTTATTGCGCAATATATTTAGTATTAACAGCTTTGAAAGAGTGAAATTGCTACTCAACTTGTTTGTCGCCGAATATTCGGTTTATGCTGTGTTTCTTCCTCTCGCTTGAGAAACCATTCAGGGTTCCTATGACAACGAGAAACTGCGAAATCCTACCTTCATTTTAACGTATCCAACTTCTAGGAATTTTTTTTCGTCAGTTTTTTTTTTCTGCTACATTGTGCAAGCGTCAAAAAGTGAGAGTTGCTGTATAAACGGAAATCTGTTAACAGATAAACCATGTTACTGTATATACAGTAATGTAAAATAAAAATAAGAAACGATATTAAAATGGCGCTTTTGTTCATGTTTACTTTTATTGTTTACTAAACATCAAGCTTTATTATCAAAAAGGTAACCAAATAATGTTTAAGCAATAAGTCGAATAAATAATTTAGATGAGGAATTTCTAACCATTTTCTGAAAACAGAAGTGTAAAAAAATTAGAAACATTGATGCCAAAAAAAGTTTTAGAAAGGTTTTTAATTATCTATTTTTCCTCTTTCTTTAAAAGAAGTTGAAAGATCTATTTTTCCTTGTTTCTGTTAATTTGTGCAGGCTTTCATTGGGAATATCTTCCCTTATAATATCTGTAACGTATTTTAAAGAAATGGAAGACAAAAAACTTTTTGCACTTCTGTTTTCAGAAAATGTTCAGCAAATCCTTATCTTCATTATTTATTCGACTTTCTTAACATTATTTGGTTACCTTTTGTTAATAAATCTTGATGTTTTGTAAATAATAGTGAGTAAACATGAACAAAAAAGCCACCGTAGTAGTGTTTCTAATTTTTTGGACATCACTGTACCGTATATGTTAATAAAATTTTTTCTTTATAGCAAGAAGAAAGAAGTCTTCAACTGGAACAGAACCTTCGTCTTTTGGATGAATGGAAACAAAAAAGTGACGACTTGGTCTATTCCATGATACCCTGCAGTGTTGCAGATCTCCTTAGGTCTGATATTAACCCTGTAGAGACGTGTGAGGTAAATTGTTGCTGAATTCTCAGTTTCATATTCATTTATTACAGTATTTAATTCTAAATTCATATTTATCCATGGAGAGGGATGTAATTCTTTCTGATTCGAAATTATTTTAGCAAATGAATGCGTGCTTACTGCCGTATTCATTTCGCATATTCGTACTCCATTTATTATTAAACTCTACTAATTGTGAACTTTAGAGTCTTGTTCCACTGAAGAATGTCTTATTACTTGATGGATGAGGCAGCTTAATTATCTTATAATGTAAATTTAACTTGGAGATCAGAAAATACACATTCGTTATAAAGAATTATAGAATATCAAACGGTCGATCGTTCGTAAAATTTCATATTGCAGGTGTAATTAATATTTTTCTCCAGAGCATAACACACATGAAAAGAAATTTGTAAATAATCAAATTCGCCTTTATTTATTTCAAGAACTGTTAAATTCATAATGCTTAAAGGGATTATAAAAGAAATAGTCAAGAAATTTAAAAACGCGGCTCTAGAATTTCCATCTGTAAGCAGCTCGATGCTCCTACTCCTTTGAGTTGCGAATATATATAAAAAGTGTGTGTTTACTGTGGATAATGACATAATGAAAACCAAGAACCTTTTGTCTACTTACACAGGATGCCCAACAATTGTTGGAGCCAGAAACTGGCTTCTTTCATCTTAAGCTGGTTTTACACTAGCTCGCTTTATTAGCGGGAAAGGCTACCCGGGCTGCGCTCGCTTTGCTAGAGCCTGCTGTAGCCGCTTAACTGTTTACATTAAAAGCATCTTTCCTGAGAAAGTTTTCTCGAGTATGTAACGAAGGCAGATTTATTTTAATCGTCATTCCTGTTCTGTTGTAACAAACATGGAGGCCAACATATCAGTAACAATAACACAAACTCGAAAAATGTGAATTTCACCTTTATTCTTTTCACATACACCATTGCTTCGTTGCCCGGCTTATCTTCCGCCATTTATTCTTATGTTTCAATGGCATCAACGGAGATGAGCCTCGTTTTCGCGAAGCGAGCCACACTACCCGGGAAGGCCAGCTCGGGAAAGTTAGCGTGCTCATCTTACCCGCGTACAGCCTCGTTTGTGAATAGTGTAAACAACTTTCGCGGGTACAGCTCGCCACTTTCCCGGGAAAGATTGCTAGTGTAAAACCAGCTTTAGTAGATCGAGCTTTGAAGATCCCCTTGTCTAAGGGCAGGTTTAGTGCGGAGATCGCACATATTAAAAAAGTAGCCGACATCAATGGCTACAGACAAGATTTGGTTGAAGATTTTGTCAGAAGAAGAAGATTCGCTAAATTGGTAAAAGATTCAACATGACTCAACGGCAGCGAGGATCACAAATATAAACTGTCCATATCTTATAACAGTGGGCTCAATGTTAAACTACAGGCGATCTTCAAGAGATCTATGAAGAACAGGAACTTGTTGGATGCTTGCGAGACCTTGGAGATCGCGAAAAAAGAACCCTAAACAACTGTTGAAAAATGATCCAGGCCCCCTCGGTGATTCTATACCATGAGAATTGCTAAAGGATTATTAATTTTGTTTTTTTTTTTCTCTTGAAATTTTGTAATTTAAAAAATTCCCCGTGATTTGTTTGAAATTTTCACTCCCTTTCGAGGTTTCTGGTCTCGCTGGTTGTGGTCCATCGCGGATTGGTCCTTGAAAAGGACTCTTGTTTGATTTTTACTCTTTACCAATCTTGTAAATGTGCTCCTTTTAGTTTCCTATCGGCCTTGTGCTGATTGGTTGCCTAAGGTGTCCACATACTGTATAAATAGCCTGTTAATGTTCTTGTCGTAGTCGGCGTTGAATAATGGTCTCAAAGAGACTGAAATACATATTCGCTTGAATAAATTCATTGTGGACAAGAGGTTCTTGCAAACGAGGAGACGTTGGATACTACTATTTCCACAGTGAGTTTATTCATCATATCATAGATGTACATTTCGGCTACCAGGTATTCATATTCATCTTTGGGATTCATACTAAAGGTGGCTACCTGATAGCCGAAATGAACATCTATGATATGATGAATAAACTCATTGTGGAAATAGTGGTATCCAACGTCTCCTCCTTTGCATCAAGGTATCCACAGATCAGCAAGGTCAGTGGTGTTTTTATCATACTTCATTATATAATTACTCTCTTAAGAGGTTCTTGGTTTTCATTATGCGAATGTATAGTTAAACCGTAAGATTTAGAATTCTGAGTGAAATGATCGATTAACAAAGGATAATTAAGGGGTAATAATTTCAGGACGGGGAGAGCAGGGAATAAATGATTTCTGAAAATTTGTAGCTGGAGTGTATTTCTGAGAACTTTAATGGAAAGATAATTGAAAATAAAAGTTTCCTCATGCCCATTATGATACTAATCCGCTGTCTGCCATGAAATCCACTGACTCTTTCCACCATCACTCGATGCTCCCCCCCCCTTTTTTTCTTCTTTTTTTTTTTTGTTAATCGACCATTCCAATCAGGACTTTTGAAATTAATGTCTGAATGAATCTTTAAGCATTCCTGGGTCATTTCATATTCGTTGAAAAAACAACTTTGGTCCAATGCTGCAAATCTTCAACTGTATCGAAAGTTAGAATATTAAAGATATTATTAAGCCAGATTAATAATCAAATGGATTTCTTTCTAGTGAACTGGCTCAACACAGGTTCGCCTCGAGCTATCTACCAATGACAGTATGTTTCAAAAAAAAAGAAGAACTGAGAATTAGCAAATGGTAGAAGTATTTAATGAGAACCTACGCGTTTCGAATAAACTTCATCATCAGGGTACGATACAACTACAGTCTAGATGGCATCTGACATGGAATATATGGGGTCATTCCACCAATTAGAGAACAACGCTGCTAATTGGTGGATTACAAAGAGCAAGAGGCGACAAAAACGGAGGCCAGGTGACCAATAAAAATTATTACAATAATAATCTAATATCACAAATCCAATTATAGAAAAAGAAGTCCAATTATCTAATTAATCCAATTATATTCCACGTCAGATGCCATCTAGACTGTAGTTGTATCGTACCCTGATGATGAAGTTTATTCGAAACGCGTAGGTTCTCATTAAATACTTCTACCATTTGCTAATTCTCAGTTCTTCTTTTTTTCATTACTAGCAAATTAGACCACAATGCAGTTACTAGTATGCTTCAGTTATACGAGGTCGGTTCAAAAAAAAAGGACCGAACTTTTGCCATAGCGAACCAACCATTGCACCAATTAAGCTCTGTAAAGTAGCGCCACCTAGTGACAACCTTAGGTCACAAACGTTGGTTGGTGCGTCATTCCACCTTGATTCGTTGACAACCTGCAGCTTCCAAAGTGAACTCGTGCAGTCACCATTCTGCTAAATTAAGATGGAATGAGCTGTGGAAAAACAAGAGCTGGGTTTTCACAACGACAATGAACCAAATAACTTGTATCTGCTCATTGGCTAATTTTTGGCCACTAAAGAAGTGGCCGTTCTTCCCCACCAGATATTGCCCAACCAGACATGGCCCTAGAAGACTTTTTCCTCTTTCCGAAGTTGAAAGCCACTTTAAAAGAACATCGTTTTCAAAATGTAGATGAGATTAAATAGAATTCACCGAGTCAGCTATCCCAAAAAACGAGTTCCAGGGAGCATTTCAACAGTGGCGGAAACTATGTGAGCGTTGCATTGCAAGCTAGGGGGGACTACTTTGAACAAGACAAACTCGTATTATTTTGTAATTCAGGTAATAAAGTTAAGATGTTAAAAGTCCGGTCTGTATTTTTGAGCAGACCTCGTATATTAAATCTCAGAGAATTACAATACTGTGGGAGGGGGGGGGGGGGCCAACGACAAAAAAAACCCCAAACATATAAGTGTTGATTCTTCACATATAAAGTACATTATCTTTTAAAAAGCTGATTTCTTGATTAAGGTATTTCACTTGTAGTAGTGTATACTGTTATTCCTAAATTTTTTTGACTGTTATTTTAGAAATTTCTGATTTCTGTTAAACAATTTTAAGAAATTTTGTTCATAATAATTTGTATTGTTTATAATATTTAAGCAGCTCTCGTAAATATGTTCTATTTAATTTATAGAAAAATGACAAAATATAAAGGTTTGCAAATTCATTTTGATAGTCGAATGAAATCTTGGCAAACATTAATTTTTTCATTTGATTTTCTCATATAGCCACAAAAAATGAAAGAAGTATTGCGTTTGTTGAAAATAAGCCACTGGGTTTTATTTGAATCAGAAGCCAATATCGATTTCTTTTTGTAGAAGTGATTAATCTTCAACCAACATAAATTCAACCAACATAAATTCGAACTTGCTCCGTACATCATGAAAACTTTCTCGTACTACAGGCTGATTACAAAAGAACTTCACACTATTAAAAATTTATTACATCAAAGCTATTCAGAATATAGACACACCACATACGGATTCTTAAAGAAAAACTCTTGAAGTTTATTGTGATCTCGGGCTACGTGAGGAGTTTAAGCGAATCTCGGACGAAGTGAAATTGCGTCTGTTTACATCGGCTCGTTAGCCTTCGAATCATCACTGCCTGTTTACTATCCCTGGAGACTATAAAAAGGCGTATTCCTTATCTACTAAAAGGAACTAGGCCATTTGTTTCTATGAACGACACACCAATCTTTGTTGCCAGTTTAATTGAATTTTCTGGTCTGCGTAGCGAAACGGAGGTTTTTGAACGCATAATTTGAGATAAATTGTATTCACCTAATTTGATGTTCTACTGTTCTTGTTGTAATATTTGAGGGTTGATTAGCGTTCTACTTTTATTGAGCAATCCTATTTTCAAAGCAATTTTTTCAGTGATTTTTGCAAAAACTAAATTTTCGGTTTATATTTGTTAATAGGAGCATTATTTCAAAATATAAAATGAAAATTTTGTTTTGATAAATGTACAAATGAAGTGAGAAAAACGCTCAATTGCGGTGTGGCCGCCAAAATTAAATTTTCTACTACTACTTTGAACTTTCGGGCTGGTCCTTTTGTCTCTACGATAAGTCAGGACAAATTACATCTATAGTAAAATAACGCGCAGTTGGGCATAACATCTAATTTGATTTCCAAGAAAATGTATCTGATAGGCAAGAATAAATAACCACGTGACCACAATTGACAGCTTGTGTTGCCATCATGCTGTTGTGATACAGCCCTAATTTGTGTGATTGCTTGTCTAGGGTAAAAAAATTTTTGTTTCATTTGAGGCAACCGGGACTATAGTCTGTTTCGATATATCTGGAGAGAAACTCACGTTACTAAAGTGGCCTTTTTGCAAACGAAAATAAATGC
Organism: Rhysida immarginata; assembly: GCA_023313115.1. Classification (NCBI taxonomy): domain Eukaryota; kingdom Metazoa; phylum Arthropoda; class Chilopoda; order Scolopendromorpha; family Scolopendridae; genus Rhysida; species Rhysida immarginata. The sequence continues at coordinate 4,458,998 of JAHWFO010012390.1, read as the reverse complement.
GACTAAATAAAAATGACTCCTTACCTGCGAACAACTGACTTATGACGTTATGAGCTTTGACCTTTCCTTGAAGGTGAAGGTCAGCTTTCGCGTTCGGTGGGATAAAAATGGCTGAAGCTTTTCAAATTCATTTCGGAAATGAAAATAATAAAATCACTTTTTTGACTGTTTTGGAAGAAAAATGCAAATAAAAAAATAAGGCAAAAAAAAGTCTGAGTCATGTGACACAGGAAGAGTGATAGATAAAGGGACTACTTTCTAAAGATGTCACTTTAGTTACGTAAGCTTCTCTACCGATATAGGGAAGAAATTACGAAGCCTCTGCAATGTAATCCGGTGATTCGACGCAACCAAAAATCTGCACTGTTAAAAAAGATTAGAGCTTGAGTGGATTGAAAACAATTTGCTCTTCAGAATGTCAACGTTTATTGTTTGATCTGAACATAGATAACTATAGAGACTAAAAATTTTGATGTTATTTTACCTAATTCTTACTGTGATTAAGTTCCGATTGAGAGAGAATCTCAAGAAAATAAGACAAACTTTAAAAAAGAATGCTTCTTACGATTTTTTTTTATTGTCATTTGACCTTTATTAATTCCAGGATCGTTCTTTTTCAGAATAAATTATTTCAATTTGTCCCGCCAAGAATGATAAATAAAATGTAAAAAAAACAGTGTATTGTCTAGTATGTTTTTTGCGAGCTTTCATTTGAATAATTTGAATGAAGTATTTACTAGGACAGAAGACAAATAAAAAGCCATGCACATAAGAGTTTCAAGCGAAATGCAATGGACTCTAGAATTCGTAAAATTGAAGAGATTTCAGGGATTCATGTCTGAAATAAACTGTTAACAACTTAATTTTAAAATTAGAGTTAAATATTTTGAGAATCAGTATTCATTCCACTGGAACATAGATATCTGGATTCAAGTTCTATAAAGGATACAGGCATTTAAAAATATAAATGATTCATAAAATGTATATGTAAGTCTTAAATTTCAGGATTTTATTCGAGATTTTCTTCTTAATTTTTCATTTGAGTGAAATATGAACTAATATTTAACTTTTCATATCATTTTGGGAATTGCTTAGAATGGTTTTATGTTTTACATTTACGTAATGATTTCTACTGTTTTCTCATAGTTCTTTGATAGTGTGAGCATCCTGTTCAGTGAGCTACTCGGTTTCGCCGAGGTGTTTGCCGCTGTCACTCCGATGGAGGCTGTTGGCTACATCAACCACGTGTTCACCGTCTTTGACCAAGTCGTCGACCAACACAACGTTTACAAAGTGAGTAATTCCACGAATTCTTAAATAGAATATTTATATTTGGCCCCTTCGCTAGTTCCACTTCCGTTGTATCGGGATTTAGCTAAACAAATAAATAACTCGCGTATGATTTTTTCCCCTTTACTTTTTCTTTCCATATGACATTCATACGTGTAACTTGGTTTGAGCGAAAGGCAAATGTTTTGAATTATTCTTCTCTTTGATAGTCTGGCCTGCAGCTGTGAATTAAAATTAAAAAATCTGTTTAAACTAATTTAAGCGTCGCACAAAATAAACTTGGTGGGGATAAAACATAGATGATGTCCATATTTTCTTTTAAGTCAGGAGATGGAAATCATAAAATATTATAAATTTTATATATGTTAAGACGCTGCATATTTCTTTAGCAACTGTTATTTTTCATTCGCTGGATGTAAGAATTAATTTTTCAAGAATATAGAAAACGGTGCTTCAGAGAAAAACTTCTTATGGATGCAAGGAAATCTTATTTTACGTTACTGTACCATGAAACGATAAACAATGCAGATAGAAAAGAACTACAATTACATGTCAAATTTTGTTAAATAACTTTGGAGAAATTGTGAAATTGTATTCAAAGTAGAAAGTTTTAAAATTACTCGGTATTGGAAATGCAAAATTATTTTTAAAACATTCGCATATAATTACAGTAGATGAGTGTTCGATGACCGAAATAGTTACAATATTGACACATTCTCATAATTTATTTCCATTTAAATTCAGTTTAAACGAAAAATATTTCATTACGGTTTTAAATATATGCTAATCATTATCTGTTTTAATTCTTGTATAATAAAGATATTTTTGACTAAATTACATAAGCAATAAGGAATAACCACAATTCGTAATGAATACTTTCAGAGGTTCATTCAATTCTTAAAACCACTTATATTCGATTTTCTTTAAATACGGATAAAAATCTATCGTTTCTGTGAAGATTGAATCTTTACTAACACTAAGAAACATCTTAGAGTCGTATTTTTTCTTTTTTCTGGGTGAATCGATTTTTTTCTTCGGTAGTCTGAAGGAGGTAAGAACTAAGCATCAGTGAAGAGTGGCTGGCCTCAAAGGATCTTTGCTTTTAATCCACTGAACGTTTGCTCGAAAGCTTCCATCAACTAAGTTAGGAAATCTTTTCTTCTCTAAGGAGCAAGAAAAAGAGTGAGGGGAAAGGAAATCAAAACCTTCACCAACTTAAGCCCTCTTTATTGACTTGTCTAAGATCCACTGAAAGCTTCAGATTCCCTTCAGATCCTGCGCATTGTGTTCTAGAACGTCCGGTGGTTTACCAATGGGCAACATGTCATATCTAAAGATAATGCCTGTTAAGAAGGCTTTAAGTTTGTATCTATAAATGAATTGTATATATAGGTTACAATTTTATTTACTTTTATTACCATAGAAATAGATTAATTTTTTTTATAAAATGTATGGCACCTATTAAATTTCGTTTCTACATGGTCGATATATTTCGACGTTCGCTTCGTTGATTGCTCGGATGTCTAAATAATACTCTAATAAGCTGCACAATGCTCCACGTTTTCTGGGGAAAGCTGCAGTAAAACCTGTGAGCTCATTTTGAGAGATGCCATCGTTAACAAAGAAAAAGAATCCTTAGAGATTGTGGATGCTAACCTAACTAGTTGGCAGAGAGACTTTACGTAAATGTACTTTTCGACATAGTAGTACGATCATAAGTTCGGAGACTTGCCTTCCTGACGGATATCTTGTATTGTTTTCACATGTTACATACAACCACCTTGAAATACTCCCTTCTGCAACGCGAGTACAGTTGTTGAAAACATTCCCGGAAACTTTGGAGGAGATGGTCTTCAGGGCGACCGTCGCTGGTTCCTGAGCCTCAGATGCGCTTTTGAAAGTGCGTTCTTTGAGATCGTTTTTCAGACGGGAGAACAGGTAAGGTCGCATGAGGCGAGATCGGGTGACTAGGGAGGGTATGGAAGAGTTGACGTTCCCATTTTTACCAGTGCAGTCTGCACCATGAAAGAGATAATATGCGGAGACATTGTCATGTTGCAATACCCATCCTTTCTGCGGATTTTGTTTGGCGGCCACGTTTATGTATCTTCAACTTTTTGGCGCGCGCCATTTATTTAAGGGCGGCGATGAAATGGGGGCGGCTATTATTCAAGGAAATACGGTAATAATCAAGGTCTTAACTCGGCTGTATCAACATTTTAGGCCTTTTCGTAGACCCCCTTCAATCAATTGCATGTGCTCTAATGGTAACAGTTAAAAATCCAAAATAAAGGTATTTAATTATATTTAATTCAATAAAACAATGGATTTGCAATTACGAGTCAATAAAGAACTTCCTGTTTATTTTTCTTTCTTTCTTCTTTCTTTTTTTTCTGTCTAGGTGGTGTTGCTTGAGTGCGCGCTCGTTTCGTTTTAATAATAAACAGATAAATTAATTCGGATTGCCTAAAAAACTATGAGGACGATGAAATGAAACTTTAAAACTGAAATTAAAGTTTTGTAAACACCTTGATCGATTTATTGTGTATATATTATGGCAGTACATGTAAAAAAAAACTAAAAAAAAAACAACAAAAAAACAAAACCAAAACAGTGAAGTCAAATGGGTGAGTAACAAACAATAAGTAAGACAGCGAAGTATAGTGGCGGTATCTGTTACCACACTTTCAATATTTTTCATAATATCTTTGTAGTAAAGATTTAAATAAAAAATGTTGCTCAGACAACAATGGTGTGCTTCAAGCCGCGGCGCCAACAATGCTTAAACGTGCCACAACAATGCAAAACTGTTTCCGTAACGCTTTTTGGTGTCGTTTTTTGCATCAAGCCGCGGCGCAACAATGCTTAAACGTGCAACAACAATGCAAAACTGTTTCCGTAACGCTTTTTGGTGTCGCTTTTGTATCATTTTAATTTATTTTCTCATAATAAAAACTTGTGAGTCATTCCAAGAAAAGCAAGAGTTTTTGACAGCTTTTAGAGCAGCTTGAGGCCATTGCATGTATAAATGCGTAATGATGAGAACCAGAGTGTATAAGAATTTAGAATTTCGACGAAGAGTATTCGAGGAAAAAAACAATTTAAGGTAACTTAAAATAGGGATGTTGCATGAAATTTTCTTTACAAATTAAAGCGTTGTTTCATTTAGATTGTTACGCTAAATATAAAGTCGTTGTTAAATATTTTGGAAATAATAACAACTCTTAAAATCAGCACTAGAAACGTGAAACCACGCCTCTCAACGAAAGTGATGTCTGTCGTAATTTTTCAGCAAACGCAATGATTTTATGCGTGAGCTGATAATTAAGCATTGTTGGCGAGAATGATGAACACGAAAGTGACACCATAAGATTCAGATCTAAGATGTACCGGTGTCAAATTTCTTGTTTTATAAAGAATAGCTATAAATTTTTCGAAAAAACGAATGACTAGTCCTTGATATTGATAACGAATAACATATAAAATAATAATTTTAAATTTTCATGCATGATCCCCATTCTGCTTCAAATTAATTAAAAATTCTTTACTGTTCAGGTAAAATCGGGACGTCTGTCGATACATTGTTTTTTTTTTTTCAGTGTTTGATATATTCTGTGAGACATCTGCAGCCATTTCTTTTTTAAAATAGTCATTCGCAGTTTGTTTATAAATTCAGCATGAAAGTGTTTAAAGAATAGTTTAATAATTGCCGATCGTTTATTTTAATATTTTTCAAAATGAACCTCAATAATAATAAACAAACAATGTGTTCAACTTGAGACTCCATCACTGAACGGAAAATTCAACTTCGTTGGCGATCGAGTTTACATATTACATAAGTGTTCCTTAATCTCAAACCATAAATCAGAATTTTTATTTTTCCTTTATGAATTACTTCTTTATTCTTAAGTTCCCAAATTTGTCTTTCCAATTTTTCCCTCACATAAATCTCATTGCTTAATTTCTGTTCAAAACAAAAAAAATTATATTTTGATCATTTGAGATACGTATGATATTTTACCATGTTTTTTATGAAGTCGCTCAATTTATCAGTGATTAAAAAAGCCAATATTAAATAAAGGAATAAGGCTTTAAAAACTTGTATTGCGTGGCAAAAGAATGATCCGGATAAATCGGAAATTTTCTATCTTTATAAGAACAACCCTTATCTAATATGCGGATAGATAACAAACAAAAACAAAAGCAACCTACGCGTACTTTACGCATTCTACCTGCAATCATCTCTTTTCAATTGCAATTAATTGAATTACTTTTTTTTATTAACATTCTAGTATCATCAAATATTAAGCGCTATTAAAATATATTACGTTTTTAAAATTTTCTTCGCTAACTTTAGAATTTTTGCAGGTTGAAACTGTGGGCACTGTTTACATGCTTGTTGGTGGCGCCCCTAACCGAAGGCCAGATCACCTCCGTGGAGTTGGAAGATGCGCCTTAAATTTAGCGGACAAAATGAAAACTTTAAAAGACTTATCCAACGGCCTCCGGCTTAACGTGCGATTAGGTAAACGAAAATTCTCTCTAATTGCTTGATAAATCATGAACAATTTAAATATGTCACCTGTCATTCACAGAATACAAAATCGGCTGCTGAAACTTCACTTTTAACTGCTGAAATCTCATAAACGGTTCGTTATCCGAACCAAGTTTATATGATCTTTTGTTTTCATCACGCTGTGGGGAATCACCACCAGAAGTTTGTGACAGGGATTTAGATACATCCTGCAGAATGGCTGATGCGTTTCGAAAAAGCCTCATCTACTGAGCCTCTTTGAAACGCGTCAGCCATTCTGAATTAAACTCTAGTCGTACTTTTATATGGTATAAGAACCTCCAAAGAAATGTATTTAAAACCCAAAACTGTGGAAAATTAAGATAATTAACTGAAATAATTTATAATTAGAAACAATTTAAATATATACCGTAAGACGACTCAATTAGAAGGTAAATTTTTGGGAAAGAAATTTAATTAAAAAAAAAAAAGTCTTACTACGTCGATCCATACCATAATTGACCCTTTAATTTGGAAAAAAACCTCGTCTTATAGTCGAGTAAATACGGTATTTAAATACGGTATTCTTTGGAAATTCTTATATAATGGTAAATTTATTCCCAACTTCACTTTTTAAAAATCTAGTCGTACTGCTTCTCTATTGATTCGTATCTTTTTTAAAGTTTACAAGCGATATAAGGCCTGACTCTTAAGTTAATTATGTATTGCTTGAAGATTTAAATTAAATTACCATAATTTAGCGTAAGAAAAATTTTGCAAGGAACTAAAAACTTAATTACAAACAAAATGCAATTTCGTGTCTCCTCTGCTGATTTTCATTTGGTACTACTAAATATTCGATTTCTTCACCGTAATCGATCATTTTCTTAGGTTTGCATTCCCTCCGCTTCATTTTGTACAAAATTCAGCCTTGAGATCAGTGCTTTTTCGGATTGTTTCCCCATTACTTTGCTTTTTTCCCTCTCTTTCGTAGGAATTCACGTGGGATCGGTGGTGGCGGGCGTCGTCGGAAAGAAGACTCTCCGCTACTGTCTCTTCGGGGACACGGTGAACACGGCGTCGCGGATGCAGTCGAACAGCTTGGTGAGTTCTCCCGTGAGATTTACTTTTTAGCAGCACTCGTTTGCGACAGTTTTTTTTCCAACAATCCCCATTTTTCCTTCGCATTCCCAGCAACAAAATTCCTGCAATTTCGCTTTTTCTTGGAATTTATGTACTGTACATCAAAAGAAACTTCAAAGCGTACGTGACTGAAAAATGGAGAAGCAAAGGCTTCCTTAATTATATAGGGAAATCGACGAGTCACGCGGAGAAAAATGCAAAGAACGTGAATTCTGTTATGTAGGTAAACAAGCACATAGCAGAGCATTCTAGTGTTGCATTTTGAAAAAGCATTTTTTTTTATTAGTTTCCTCAGTTTCTCCTGTTAGCATGATCAGCTTGATTGTATTCTGTCCACGTCAAATTCTTCTCGTAAAGATAAAATTAAATACTGGAGATACACTTCAAACTTTCAGTCTAATATAGTTCCTTCTCTCTTGTTTTACATTATAGGAAGAGATATGTTTTAAAATATGAATAATAAAGCAATTTGTAAAAACTGATTTTTAAATGAACATGCTCTTATCCTGTTAAGATCCATCATTAAAGTGTATGATATTTTAAATTATAATTGGATATTCATTATTTCAAAAGCTTTATAAGATGCAGTCGTTATTACCAATGACATCGGACATTTATTTTGGATTTTCAGATAACATAAAGATACTTTTTCATAATTTCGTTTTTCTTTGAAAAATTTAAACTGACACACTCTTGCTATTCTTTTTCAGATCCATTTCGAATTTGAAACATTCGCTAATATAACGTAGAAAATGAATCGCGTGGAAGCTACTGAGTCAGGGCTAGTGCGGTTATTACTGTGCTTAATTGTTTTTGACAATCGAAGAGGTTCCAGTAATTTTTGTAAATTAATAGCGTAATGTATTTTGAACGAACAACTATTAGAACTTCAACGAATTTCAGCAGAATAATTGAGCATCGGAAGAGACTTCTAAATAAACGTATATGCTGAAATTAGGTTCCACGTGGTCTTAAAAGTTCCTTAATAAAGCTGAAATTCTAAATAAACGAAAAAATTATAAAACATTAGCACATTGACGCCTATAACGAAACTCATAGAGAAAATCAGTGAGTGATTAATATATTAGGCACATTGCCTTCGAAGAAAATAGATTAGTCCGTTAATGCAATCAGTGAATGGAAAAAATGACATCATATTTGAATTTGTAATGAGTCGTTGTGAGTTCTTTGCGCGAGCTAGCGGCTAAAGGATGGGCAAACGTGATGAAATGAACGACACGGAGAAAGCATGATAACGGTTAGGTTAGGTTAGGCTAGATAAGGCCTCAATGTTTGGGGCTTCTGTAGGGTGTTGAGGATGGCAAAAAAAAAAATAGCCAGCTAGCTGAAAAATGAGCATAACAACATAAATAAAATACGTCATATAACATCTACGTAGAATGCAGGAATGTCAAAGAACCTTCTAAACGCAGGATTCATCACCGACTGTCGAAGGCAGGAAATTTGCTTTTAGCAGGCGACATACTTGTCACGTCCAAAATTTTTTCCCTCTTATGTTATGTAACTAGTTACGTCCCATGATCCCGCTTCCACCCCCCCCCCCCAGCATCTGATCCTTAAAAAGAATCAAAATGGTAAAGGCCGTCACAAATTACAGTAATCACATTTTTAGTTTCGATAAAACTTTATTTTTAGTTTCAATAAAGCAATATTTATAAGAGAAAGCAAATGCATTTATGAAATGGGCAATGAAGAATTTAAGGAGCAGTTATCAAGCAAAAATTTATAAGACATTGCCTGAACAAACGCAATACGGGAGATGCTATTGGTGTTATATGGGTTAATTTTTGGGAAGACGAATTCATTTCTTAACGGTTGCTAATTTTTTCACCCTCGTTGTATCAATGCTTCTTATTTTGATATGTGTTTCACGTTGAACGTTTTCAAGACCGAAATGAGGATAAAAATGTTTGGGTAAGCGCTGTAGAATAATGAATGGGAGAAAAATGTTTGAACACTACACCCACAAAGACGGAGGAAAAGTAGACGCTGCATTGACGTAAGTTTCTACAAGATAATCAAGAAATCGTCTCAATTTCTATTCGTCTGGAAGATTAGACATCTTATCAACTGCGAAGTAATCGCTAATTCCTCTGCCATCTGCGTATGCCTTCAAACATCTGAAGTTTTACTTATAGTTTACGTAAAGTCAATAATTTTCATTTGGTTAGTTAAAACCAATTGATTCATATAAACCATTCCTCACTAGTCACCATTAATGTTTCTCCCATAGTTTCCCATTTTTCAGCTATCAGCTTTTATGGTAAAACATTTGATGGCCATGGCTTTCTTAGGACGCAAAAAATATTACCAAATTTCGGAACGCAACTTATACCCTGCCCCATCTTACTATAGTAAATCTATTTCTATTGAAACAGATGGCGCCAATAGCATGAAAGGAAAGATCTCTATTTACAGGCACACTGAAGATCGAAATGCTCACGTTTTATTCAAAGCATATATGAAGTTGCAGTCGTGGCAGAAACAATACCAAAGCTCCTTTTTCGATGTCATATTCCATAGGCTCGGTTTTCTGTCTCCATTCTCTACTTTGAAGATTAGGGTTTAGTGATCTTTATCTGTCTCTCTCTCTCTCTCTCTTTTTTTTTTTAACGAATACAATCTTGAAGTTAAAATATTTTAAGAACTGTAAGCTTATGTTATTTAATTTGTGCGTGCATGAAATACTCAGTTGTTGGGATTTTCTCCTTCATAAAGAAAATTTATCCGAATAGACAAAATGACTATCATAGAGAATAGTTTTGGATGGTAGATGGGATTACAGATGATTCATTTAACTCCTTGCATTTAAATTGCATTAGATTATTTTTAATTTTCATTATAATTTTGATTAATTTCAATTTTGGAATAATTTTCGTTTTGATACAAGGAGCATTCAAAAAGTAATGTACGAAACGAAAAATGCTGCCGGCTAAAATTTTGAGAAATCATTGTTTGGACCTTCCGCCTCTGTTGTGAAAATTTGCAAATTCTGCAGCGCGATAAATTGTTCTATAAATGGCGGCTGTCAGTGATGCACATTATTAAGCCCTTTAAAAATTCGAGTCCGTGGGCTCGCAATTCGATGCCGATGTTCTGCGACGTGTGAAAATGTGAATGCATGAGCAGGACAAGAATGGCACCGAAGGGAAATTACACGTTCTTCCGGATCGCTGCCATAAAGTCAAAGAAACGGAAGGAGGCTTCTTTGAAAAATAGTCAGTAGAACCGACGTTGTAGAAATTGTAAGTTCAATATTTTCAGAGAGATTGTGGTGCATTACTTTTTGGACGCTCCTTTGTTATATTAACCGAAGCATCTGTCATATACATGATTTAAAATATTTCTTCATATATCTACTTTTACATATTCATAAGCTGGTTAATTGTCGTGATTCTCATTGATTAGGTTTTATTTTTCAGCCTGGGAAGATATTGGTTTCAGAAAACTGTCATCGCCAATTAATGAGCTTCGGCTTTGCAACAGAATTTCGTGACATTATTAGCGTCAAGGTAATTTATATTCATGTAAATTCTTTAATATTAGTATCCACATAGAGATTATGAAATTTGACGATAATTATGCAGATGAACTGATAATGAGGATTAAGATACATGGTAGCTATTAATCAAATGAAATATATCAATTTTTTATCGTTTGTAGCCGATTTTGGATTCATGTGATGAAATTAAAACATCTTTTAAGCTTAACCGAATCAGACATACAATTCGTTGGCAAAATCTTTCATTACAACTTTGATGAATGGGGTCTATGCATGAATTTTAAATTTGCTAAAAATTTCATAAAAAATGAAAGAAACAGTTTCAATAATCACGTATTAGAATGTAAAATTTTGTGAAATTGTTTTCATGCATAAATAAACATATTTTAATAACTCAGTTTATTACTTGGTCGTGACGTCATATCTTGGTAAAACGAGGCCAACGAGAAAGGCTGGAATTGTTTCCAACAAAGAAAAAACACTGATTATTAAAATCCAAAATGAAGACAAGGAAAGTTGGATTGTTTCTCAGATCCCGTTGATGGGATTTTTCAAATTTGCCTGACCAGGGTGCCTGGTTTATCTTTCTCGTTAGTCCCGTCAGTAAACAAGGCTATCTTCACCTTTAATGATCTTGCAGCATAAAATTTACACTTAATCGTGTTATTAGCAGTGGATTTATAAACGAAAATGGTCTAACTAGATTCTTCACATGTAATTACGTACAGTGAACCGTTGACAACGAGAACCCTGAAGAGACCAGTTTATTGATGAAAATGAGCGAGTAGACTGAGGAGAGGCGTTGGGCGTTCTTCGCTTATGTGAAAATGAGTTACGAAGAAACATTTCCGCTCTCTCTCCCTTCCCACCCATTTTCATGAGTGGACTGGCCGCTTCAGGAGTCTCGTTGTCACGGTTGACTGACTGTACTTTAAAGCAGAATTATATAAACAATATATAAATTTATACATGCATTTCATTCTGCATAAATTGGAAAGTTTCGTTTATTATTAACTTTATTATTATTATTAGGTTATACGTTATTACTATATCACACAAATATACGTACAAGGCATCTCAGCTGGTTGTAATGGTATAAATCGCAATGCAAGTATTGAAGTGAATGCTATTATTAACATATAAATGAAATAAATGCTTTAAATTTACCTTTCACACGTATTTTTCAATTCAATATTCCAATTTTGAAATGTTCTTGGCAGACAAAAATTGATGATGACGGAGAAACTCATCTTCACAGCTATCGTGATTGTGTTAAATGATTGGTGACGTCACATGGAGTGACTGCGTAGCCAAATTATAAAAATCAATTAGAAGAAAACAGTAAGGATTTCAGAAACCAAAATTTTTGTTTATTATCTAAGAGATGTTTTCTTTAATTTGACAATTTTTAAAAATATCTTGCCTAGACTCCATTGAAGACGTAAAATTTCCGTAGCCTAAGTTCGGAAAATACTCATTCTAACGTATACATTGTATTTGTTTTTGACGATATTCGCCGTCCAAAGTTGCTCGTTGATAGTTTTGCGAAATGCCTTGCACTAGTGTCTTTGCACATCGCACGGCTGTTCATTTGAATAGCATGTGAGAAGCTCATCGGTAGATACATGTACAATCTCGCTCCACGTTTCTATTCATTATAAAATCTGGATATCAACGCTCACGTTTTACTCAGGGTGCAAACACTGGAATGAAATTGGTGCCTTTCAACTGACGGAGGAATATTTTCCCGTTATAATTGCAGCCTTTTCCTGTGACTTGAAGCTCACGCCAGATCGATTCCCTACGCCAAGGACTTAGAAATATATCTGCAGGTTTATCGACCACACATGCAAAGAAAAGGATTCCACAGAATCTCTCGCAAAGATATGAAATGAGTAGATCGCTCATGAGCTGCTTTCAGCGCCACCATCGTGTCCCCATTTGAAGGCCCGGCGGCCATTGCGTTGGTTGACAAAAAATGGCTTTCATCGATCTTTACGTGTGTAATTTTGCGTAGATGAACACACCAAAACTCAATGCCGACTTCTTGTTCAGCTATGAATTGTAATCAAAGGTATATTAAAGGTTCACCACTGACCTTTCACAGGTGTATTTTATATTTTCTGCGTCTTAGAATGTTTTTCTCATGTAAAAATCCTGGTCTTTAATATCGTGATTGGTTGATTAGATGTATCCAACGTTGTTATCGTCGTTTCGGTGATACCAGAATGATTGTTTAGAGGTATTTATGAAATTATATACCGCATTTATTAAAAAGCATCTAAATTTGGGAGAGGTCGCTTAAGAAATTTCAGACTACAAGCACGATGTTGGTGAGGGAAGGGTGCTTTCTCAGCTGGCGACAAAGCGGATATACAGTAATGGCGCTTTGGCTGGCGATGTTGTTCTAGCCACCATAGTAATGGCGCCTGCAGTGTAATAATGGAAGAATGGAGATTAGTTCCACTTTTCGCCGCCTTCAAATTGTTCCAAAGATGGCGGCCAAATAAGCGATCTACTAATGAGTCACACATGGCGTCATATCGTTGAGCTCTCGCCACACATGGCGCCATCTAGTGGCCAATCTTCTGATTATCTTAATAAATCTGTCATAGCAGATTTGTTGATTTCGGACTCAAGAAATAAGTTTTCTTGTTATTTTAAAACATTTTACACCAAAATGGGCCTTATTTTGATACACTTACAACGTATAGGCCTATTCATCTTATACAGTGTTGCTACCTGTCCAGGGTTCGGTATTCTAAATTTTCAAAATAAAATTTATTGCTTGTCAGGATTTCTATATCTCTAATATTATAATTAATAATATGAAGAATTTTGAATGCGATTTTGAATGCAACTCGGTACAATGGCAAATAAAAAAACTCGAAAGTAAGATGAGGTTTGGTTTTTTTTTTCTTCGCTTGTTTGTTTGCCCATGGTAACGTTGCATCTGTAACTCAAAAAATATCTCAGACACAGTAAAACATAAATTTTCTTAATTTTATTATTAAAAATCAAATTATGGGATTTCAAGAAATAAAATAAATTTTATTTACATCATCAGCATTCAGTTAAATTTGGTCAATCATAAAAATGACACGCGTGATGAGAGCAGCGATCCTGTGAAATCTAGGATAGAGGAGCGTTTCTGTGCATGAATAGTCGATAAACCAGCAGATGGATTTCTAAGTCCTTAGCATAGGGAATCGGTCTGGCGTGAGCTTCAAGTTTTCCTGTGTGTCATTTTATATGGCCTGGAAAAAGACAAATACCCAATTATAAATCCGTGACTCGATGAATTCAACAACTGGCCAACTCTCGGCTATTGAGTCGGCTATCTCATGATAAGCTTAACAACATATCTTTTCAAAGTCGACTGCAGTGAAAACAAAATTGAGTTTGGGAAACGAACACATAGGCTAGCTTGTGGTCGGCTCGTAAGGATATACAAGCATCTTACAAGTGTCTTGAATTCAAAAAGCGTGGATATATGTGGCAACCTTATTGATTTTGGTGCCAGATATATGGGTTTGCTAACGCTTCAAATAGTTACAATCCTAAGGGTTTCAAGGACAACCACGTGCAGACGTAACCTTCATCAACAGAGACTTCACTGCTGATGAATCGTGGCTTTACGGCTACGATCCCGAAACGAAGCAACAATCTTCCCAATGAAAGAGCCTGAGTTCACCGAGACCAAAAAAGCAAGACTAGTGAGGAGTGCTACCAAAGCCATGATCATCGTTTTCCTCGATACAAAAGGGGCAGTCCTCAGGGAATTTGTTCCCAAATTTAGACTGTTAATTTAGATTTCTACTGTGATGTTCTGCGACATCCGCCGGAAACGATCTGAACATTGGCGCAACAAAAATAGCTATTGCATCATGATAACGTGCCTAGTCACACCTCCCTCAAGAACTCGGATTTTTTTTTTCAAAGAACACCATGGCAATCGTACCTCATCCTCCCTACTCACCCGACCTGGCCCCCTGCGACTTTGTCTTGTTTCCGAAAATGAAGTTGAAGCTCAAAGGGCGTCACTTTGACAACGTGGGCATCATTCAACAAGAAGCGCAGAAATTCCTCGACAGCTTCACGAAAAACGAAATTCAAGAAAATGTTCCAAGGCTGGCAAACGCGCTGGGACAGATGCATTCAGTCCCACGGGGAATATTTCGAAGGATACTAAACATAAACCGATGTATGATAACAATATACCGTTCTGTACTTCCAGTCCGGGAACTTTCGGATACCACCTCGTAGTTTAACAAAGCCACTTGTTTTCATATTATACAAATTTCACCGATGCTTATTGAATCACGAACTCCAAACCGGGTCCAAAAATTTCCCCAGGCATGGGTTATGGGACACCCATCTGAGTTCAATGACCCGCAAGATTTCTAATTTAGGAGGGGGAGTCAAAAATTATCTAGACTTTCGCCACTCAAATCGACGACCTGGCAAAGCATTCGTGAGCGGCCCAAACAGATGAAAGTCTGAAAGAGCAAGATCTGCGCTGTAAGAAGGGTATTCCAGTACCTCAAAATTCAACTTTCACACCCTACGACCAGAGAAATCGGATCACTGCCCGTTGTTCCTCCGTTGGTGGAAATGCTAGCGGAGCGGAGTGGAGTGGAGTTTACACTGTGATAGCCAGAAGGCAAATGACGCGATCGGGATCACATTTCGCACACTTGACCGCAGTCGTACCAACTCTAAGCACGTATGCGTAGAATACAGTATGGCAACCTTGAAGGTGTGCTATGGCAAAGCCCCTTAATCTATGTAGGCTTTGGTTATGGCGAAAGTGTAGATAATTTTTGACTCGCCCTCGTATTTCCTATTGAATCTCTGCATCCTGTATTCATATTGGGAATACAGGGCCAATGTCTAGCGCGGAGATGTGGACAATGGTTCAGCAAGCCTGGCTTGTGCTTTATTCGGCCGAAAGGAGAGCCGAAGCGCCTGTAACTTTCATTTTTTAGAGGGTTTCTATTTGATTTTTTCCTGTTGTTTGACTTAAATAGTTTCTTACGAGTTACTTGAATTTATTTGATCTTTCTGAAGCAATAACAAGTTTATTTATCTCTTACAGGGAAAAGGAATCATGAAAACCTATTGGTTAGTTGGTTATGAGAACCAACTTAGCGACTCGCTAGAGCATAACGACTCTTCGACTGAATAACCGATCACAGAGCATTTTATAGCGAGTTCAAAGACTTCATGAAATGCCAATTCGTATTGTTTCCCGTTTTTATGTGTTAAGTGATATCTTCGGATTAAGAGAATAATTTAAGTAATTGATTGTCATTTCTGTCGAAGTAATCCTGAAGACATAAACATTCCTTGTTTGAAGTTTAAACTGTGATTCATTAAAAGCTCGAATAAAAAAAAAATGAGATATTTATAAGCTTTTACTTTTTCGAAAATATCGTTGAACTATGTATATTTTTAAAACTATTTTCTCATTTCCTTCTCCCAAGCAGATTCAGTTGTTTCTCTTAAATTAAAAAATACATTATAGGTCGCATTTCATTTAGAGAGAGCGGCTTCATTACATAATGATATAAATTTGGCATTCTTACCCTACAGGGTGAACCAGAAATCATTCTAAATTAAATGCAATTGCATCACTTCATAGCATCCGACGTCCATATAAATCATTCATGCTTAATTTTATTCTAATTCCTGTATTAATGAAGATTCTCCATTGACTAGAACGCTACAGGACTGAGCCTCAGTCACTGGAATGTAACGTGAACAAGATGATTATATAGTGACTTCTCGCCCATCCTAAAGTTTTGTTTATTAATTTATTTTATTAATTTTGATTTTTAAATCTTAAAGAAATTCTAATGTATAAATTATTCAGTTTAGATATTCATTTTCGATAATTCATCCTTTTTTAAAATAAAAGATTCTCATTTTGTTCTGAAGCAGAGATTCTGTGCTTTTATAAAGAAATCAACAGTTTGGCTTGCTTTAATATGTATTTTTTTAGCATCTACATTTTTTGAAAATGAATCATTTCTTTACATTCGTGAATAACCTTTTATAATTTAAAATTTCACAACTGAAAACTTGGGTTCCATTTGTGCATAATTTTATTTCAAATCGCATCATTGCACGAGATTATTTTTTAGTATTTAAAATGATAAAATTGAACGCTTTCTGTTATCATTTATTTATTTTTTAAATTATTATTACTTAATGATAATTGTATAATCCAGTTCGAAATTCTTAGATCAAGCGTTTCTTTTTTGTTGGGTATTATAATGTCTTCAGTTACATTATTCTCAATGGCTAATAATTATTTTTCTATTAATTATAAATTACAAAGTTTTATGTAAATTATTATAATCTTTGTAAAGTTTTTTTAAATTCGTTTTTTGACTTTATTATAAATAAAAATTTTTATTGAGAAATGCATAAGGATTCGCTGCGTTTTAAGAGAATAAATACGCAGACATTCGATTTTATAGTTTTGATGAAGTTCTTAAAGTTAATAAAAATAAAAAAGGTAGGGACCCGAAAGGCATATATAAGCCCTTCTCTTAATGGAACTTGAGGATATACAGCGATTCCGAATATTCGTACAAGTATGATAAAAATAATTTATTACTTTATAAGTTTCGGAAAAAAATTTGAAAGAATTTCAGAAAACTGGGGCAATGGGATGGAAACTATGGAATCGCGAATAATAGAGGATAGGAAGGGGGTATTTTATTATCAATCGGTGAGTAATTTTTATTTTTTTAAAAACATTTCCTAATTCCGATGGTTTCCTATTATCATATACAGGGTGATCCAAAAGTCTTGACCTTAAAACTCAATAATTCTCACACTCAAGCAGCGATGATTGAAATGCAGATAGTGATAGTTGTTCCGAAATAGTTTTTGCCGCGAGTGTTGCTCATTTTATACAGTCTGAAAATGTCCATAAAGTGATGTCTGTGATCTGACAACGCCGTCTCTTGGTAAAGAACCAAACAATTCTAGCATTAATTTCTTTTTTCTGGAAAAAATCTGACTTCATTTCAATCGTTTCTGTGTTTTTAAAATTTAGAGTTTTATCTATCTTCATTTATGGCTTTGTAGAAGAAATAAGTCGAAGTACATCAGCAGTTTCCATCCCACTCCCTGTTCAGTAGCAACATCAAAAACCATGCAATCTATTACTTTTTAATTAATATAACCCTCTGACTATTCCAAAATGAAATAAATAAACCGTACGCATCATTTTCTCACTAAATAAACTGAAACCAATTATTGGATTTTCTCGACTTCGATCTAATGGAGTAAGACGTGGAAAGGAGACATCTAAGCTGTCTGAATTTTCATTTCATTTTGTTTTTGTCCGAAAGGAAGAACACCAAACCAATGTGGACTAAGAGTTAAATTAACTTAGAAATTTTACTTTCTGGAGATGGTTGTTCGTTATATACCATTATCTCGTTTCTGTTAATATTTCAATTATTTCTTGTTCCAAAATTTCATTGCCAATTAAATATTAATGTTTTTTCGTATTTTATTTTAATATTACAATTTATTAAAATCAAGTTAATAAATTAATTCTTAAACAATTCATAACGTTATTACAAAGATTAACGAAGAAATGATTCATAATAAAACTTATCATGAAAACCTGCGATCGTACTATTGCTTAATGGTCGTGAAAGTACGAATAGCGGTAATTTGATATTAAAATAACTGCTAATAATTCAGAAATAAATGTTCTTTGTTAAGGATTTATCAGCTATTATTCATTCTGTAAGTTTCTTCTATACGTGGGAAAGGGGTTCAATCACAGTATAGTTACTGTGGTTTTTACTATACTGTGATTCAATCTTATTCTGACACCCCGTATAATGAAGGAACTTTGTATTTATTTAATTTGCCCGTTATTTTGTAAATATAGCTGAGCAATTTACTGGTAGCCCTTTCAGACCCGAATTTTTTCTTTTAATGGCAGAATTTTTTCTTTGCTGGAAAATTGATAAATAACATGTACTAATAATAACAATACAATAATTTAAAATTGCTATTTATGACCATATATCACCCACATACGCCCTTCACAATGGAGATGGGTGTCTTTAAAAATTATTTTTATTGAGTAATAAACTAATAGAAAACCTAGAAATAATACAAATATGTAAAAAATACTTGCACATGAATTTAAGAGCCATATACATATAAATCATGTATTTCCATTGTAATAGACACAGGGACTGAAAGGGTTAAAATTCTTTAGTCTCTGTTTTAGTTAAAATTTATTGTTCAAAATTTTTAGGTGAAAGTGATTGAATACCCACGGTTGCTTGCTTGTCCCCCGCTCTTTTTTTTTTTTTTTTTTTTTAATTTTGTTTCCTTTTAAGTTAGGGGAGGAGAGGAGATCGTGAAGATCTTCGTTTTATTTTGGGAAGCATAGGGAAAAAGTAGTGTTAGGAAAAACTTGTCTAGGATATTACTTTTCGCTTATTTTACAGAGTATAACAATTTCTTTGAGTGGTCTGATGAAGGCATACACAGAGTCTTCCCGCGGGACGCTTGTTTTCGAATCCTGGTCTCAACAAGCTAATAGAATCAATAATCATGTTTATAATAACTTCGTTGACAGTAATAAGAAGCTTCTCGAACAGTTCTTCGCGTATAAAAATTATGTTTGATAAAAATTGGCTGTACAGAAGTATATTCGATGTTAATAATTACTTATTTAGGGGATACATTTTTAAAGAAACATTGGGAAAGGTGTGTATCGTATAACTGTAGACCTCTCAGATTATTTTTTGTTTAAAATTTTTTTTAGAAGTCCAACTAGTTCCTTAACTCCGCACCTCGCAGAAAAACTCAATTCTATGCCAGGAAAACGAAATTATTTATAATGGCCTCCTTGCTTGTTTTTTTAGGTCACTTTTGTTAATTTTGGCAGCTGAATTACAGCAACTTTAAGTATGAAATATATTTCCAATTAAACTTCAAAAAAATATACTCAAAATTCTACTACTAAATATTAAAATATCAGACGCTTAATTAAAATTTATTTATTTGACCATAATTTATTCACATGAAGATAGCGCATTTACTCTCGATTCTTTGTCAGAATCGAAACAAAAAGAAACATTCTCTGCCCTCTTTTGAGAAATTAAGATACTTTTAAGTTCAAATAAGAAGAGGACACAAATATCCTGACGCCGAATTGTAATTATCGGGATACTCACTAACATTTGGAAATATTATGACAATCACCAAAATGCTCTAAAAATGAATTTATCCCGGTTCATAAAGTTGATGCTAGTCCTCTTTTATATTAAAGTGAGAACCAAGATTCTGAGTTGAAAAAACCTGAGTTCAGTAAGGTTGGGATACAGCAATTGCGAACCTGCAACTGAATTTTACGTGAATTGGGACTGATAAAGCATAAGAACCTCCGTTAATTTATTCGAACCCGTGATATGTCTGTAATAAGGGATTAATAATTATTACAATATATTTTCAGTGATTTGAAATAGAGCACTTTTATTACTTTTACAAAACCGAAGGTTTTATTTAACACAATACTTTGTATGAACATAGGTAAGGGTAAAATATTTGAATTATCCAAAAATTATTATTATTATTGATCACATTTAAATTTAATATTATTATTATTGCTGTCAAATATTTAAATCGCAGAAATATTTACTGAACGAATATTATAATAAGGACACTGGATGTGAATCAAGT
Source organism: Rhysida immarginata (assembly GCA_023313115.1). Taxonomy (NCBI): domain Eukaryota; kingdom Metazoa; phylum Arthropoda; class Chilopoda; order Scolopendromorpha; family Scolopendridae; genus Rhysida; species Rhysida immarginata. The sequence goes on along the minus strand of JAHWFO010012390.1, from coordinate 4,438,800 downwards.
TTGAAACGCAGCAGTATTAATATCCAAATTTTTTGCACACTAATTGAGGTTCTTTTTTTGCAAAGGTGTGTTGTATTGGATTAATATCCTAATTTATAAGTTGCGCCTGAACGGTTTTCATAGTCATTCATGATTAAATTAATTTATTTTGACGAAAACATAGCGCCAAAAGTATAGGCAGCCAAACATTCTAGGAACAGAATTTTACTTTCAAGAGGATTCACTTTAATAAGGTTCTAAATCCGAGAAAAGAGAAACCGAAAGCGTCCCATTTAGTGCTTAGCGACATCTACGCTAGAAATACATAAACAAGCTTTTTATTAAATACTGTCTAATAATTACTCTAATTTATTACAAAAAAACTAAAACTGCAATGGAATGAATTAAAAAGAGAATGATAGTAACCACTTAACGTTATTTCATAAATAAAATTATTTTAGATTTTAATTTCAATCCTGACAAATCGATGTTAATATTTAATATCATGGTATGTCGTTTTTTAGAATTTTGATAAGTTGTAATTATACTCTATCCAATGAAAGAAAAACTGGGCGTGTCCAGTTAAATTTCTAGTTTCAATTGTTAATCATTGTTAATTTTATTTTAGCAACAATGTCTAACAATTGAAATTGGGAATTTAATTAGACACTCCCAGTTTTTCTTTCAATATGCATTATATCTTGAAATAAAAGTCATCCTTCTTAATTAATAATCCATTTATTGTACAAAATAATGATCTTTTTACAAGTTGACTACAAATTTTTGACATAACAAAAAATAAATACCTGTATTCTAAGATTTGCAGGCAAAAAATATAATTTATATTTTTACAATAAAAAAAAAGGTTTTCAAAACAGTAGATGTACTATTTGGCTTATTTTACACGAGATCTTTGTTCAACTAGTGTTTGGATGAAAAAAATGCATTAAAATTATATAAACATTCACTGCTTAAATAACGAATGAAATTCACATTTTTAAATTGGACGAAACACTTTCATTAAAAAGAAAAACACGTGTTCAATTCAATAGACGAAACAGCAAACTTTCAGGACTAAGTAATTAAGTTATATTTCAATAATACATAGTTCTAAAAAATGACGAATGATTCCATATAATTTCGTAAACTTTGAACAAATCAGACATCTATCTCGGAACTATTTAGGACTCACAATTGATTCATGATAAAATGTACGATTTTTTTTTTCAATTCTACATTATCAAAACTATTTGTGAATGTTTTATCTGAAATATACACAAGTTTCTCAATAATTACAATATTTACAATCCACTGAACAACATTTGTTAGTTTCTTTATTTTAAAATGGATACACACCCGTATAAATTGACTAGAAGCCTGAACAGGTTAAAATAAAACGAACATTCAATCCATAATCTTTCAATAAAAACTTTATTTGTTCGATTTCATTAGTCAATATTTTAAACTATTAATCATTTCTCTTCTATTCAAAAAGTAAATTGTATGATTCTCTGGGCACTTTAACGACAAGGTTAGATTTACCATTTAAATGAACTGCAAATATAATTAACAAATCTCAAACGTCTTAGTTTAACTACGTGCAGTTAAACTACTTGCAGTTAATTTACAAATAGCACAAATTTTAGGAGAACTAAATTAAAACACACGGCTTGTTTATTTGAAAAAATATCCATGAAAATGGGCAGAAATTGTAGAGTAAATTTTCAGTAAATTAAAAAGTTAATTTTTAAGAAATACATTAACATAGAAAACAATGACAAGATGAAAATTATTTACGATAGATACAACGAGTAGTTTTCGTGGTCTCTACCGCATACAGTTCATTCAGAAAAAAGTTCGACCCGATGCACTCATAGGAAAAACTAGTGGTCCGTTTAAAAGTTTAACATATAGAAACTAAAGCAAAAATGAAAGGCAAAAGCTAACGGAGTAATTCCATTTTACGAAGCCTTCTGGATTCAATGAAGCCCTTCATTCTTGTTGGAATATTCCTAAACTTGATACGACATTAATCTGAGAAAATAATAATAAATAAAATTTGCGCAAAAAGATAAGTCTGTAGAATGCCTCTAAATAATATTCTCATGACAGATCACAGTTTTGTGGCATACCAAATCAAGAAATTTATATCTTAGGTCTTGTTCATAAAGGTATACTGGTCGGCAAAAAAATAAAAAAATAAAAATAAAAAAAAAAATCTCCTCCCTGCAAAAGAAAATATGTGAACTATATAGCTTTGACATTCCTAAATATAAATATGATATCCAAATTGTACCATTTTTAAGAGAGAGAGTTATATATTAATAAAAATATTTTATGAATAAAAAAACTAATATATTCATTTACAATTCTACATAAAAATGAAAACATAAATAAAGGGATTATTTTGCACCATCTTATTAACAAATCAATAATTTGTCTCATATTAACAAATCAATGATTTGTCTCATGAAACCTCATTTTGTTGTCTTTTGTCTCTTGTATTGCGGTTTTCAAAATAAGATTTTCAAAGTACCATTTTCAGAATAGGGTGGACAGCTAAAAGTAAAGCGCAAGATAATAATAAACATAACCTAATACCACGCTTTCAGAACTAATGTTTTAAAAAGCAATGTACCATTTTCACTCTAACGGCAAACACCCGAAATGGTATGTGATACAACAATTTAATTTCCATATTTGGAATTAGTAGTGTGAAATGTATAAGAATAAACCATTATTTTTACAAGGAGTATTTTGATGCCGACCAGCGTTATCGTTTGCAATTTTGAGCGATTTTATTAATTGAATACGTGAGAATAATATAATCCAAAGACACAAAGAAGAATTTTGAGGCGAACGTATCGAAAGTTTAAAGTAATATATAAACCCTTAGAACGTAAATTATTTATAAACATTTAATATTCCTATGTGTTGACTAAATATTTCAATATTTTACTTGTAGCTTTCGCTTTTATACAGGAAATATAGTATAAACAATTTCAGTTAGTTGTGTGGCTTTGGAATATCTTATTCTCGCCCCTTCATTTTATTATGCTATTGATAAACAATATCCTTATTCAAACAATTGATTATGCTTTTCAAACCTTTTTGAAAAATTATCACTAATATTATTATTATTAACGTGCAATTAAATGCGCAAATTTAGATTAATTTTAATGCAAATGTAACAAAATCAAGATATTTTAGGTTAAGGGCCATTACTTGATAGGGTCACTAACTCCATTTAAACTTCTATAACGATTGCAAAAGGGGGACGCATCACCAGTTCATCATACTGAACGGAACAAGTTGATTTATTACTTGAAAAGACATTAAAAAATTTAATAAAGTTAATTGAATATAGCTTTTTCTTCCCGCTATAATGTATAACTCATCGGTATATAATCATTGAGAAAAATTTTAAACAATTTCAATTGCTATCTAATGACCGCTAAAAAGCGATAGAATGTGTTTTACGGTTCTTATGGTGTTTGATATCAACTTCTTAATAATGAACAACGGTTGCCCTTTCATGAGGTGAGTAAAAGAAGGATGAAGAATTATTTCTAATTTGTTACTATCATCATAATAATTGTGTGGGTGAATAAAGGGACAAATTGAGCCCCGAAAGCCTCGCAATATGAAATATTCCTATTTGAACAACATGAAAAAATAGAATTATACTATAAAAGTTAAGGCATTTCTTAGTATTTGGAATTTACAAAACAAAGAAAAAAAGATGGACGTGAAAGTCTTGGCTTTTCTATGCAACTCTTGCTGATGATGATCAGCCGAAAGCAAATGCTTTTCGAAAACCATTTTCTTATTTTTCCCTTCAGTCTCAACTCTCGAGTTTTAGTTTTCTGGACGATGAGGGGGGGAGGGTCGGTTCATTCTCAATGTGAGATACTTTAACGAAGATTTTTTCCAAATATTTACAATCAAGCGAGATAGAAGAAAGCTTGAAATGGAATGACTAGGGTATTTTTTTTGGTAATATTGAAAATTCCTCTTTGGTAGTATTGTAAATAAAGCATATGAGATTACGGGAAGATAACGATTTTCACGATACCAAATATGATGGCGTTATGCAGAATGTGGATTTTTCAAGAGAAAATCTAAGATCAATTTTGGTGTAATGCAAATTTGCATGCTAATAATTTTAATAGCATCTGATTGTTATTTGTTTCGATATAAGTGTAATTCATTAACTACAAAATGGAATGTAAACCATCAAATTTCTTTCAGTCTAAATGCTACGAGGCAACATGAATTTCTGCTGCTTAAATGAATGGGAACTATAATCGAATTTATCAAAATGGAATAAAAGTGATAATATAATTTTCATTTCCTGTTTTACTGAAAGAAAGTGTTTTGTCAAAAACAAATAGGACATTTGTACGTCACCTACATACAAAATTTGTACTACACGTGAAGTGTTTCTGGTCCTCTGGCGTGAACGTCAGAGGAAGGACGTGAGCTTGGAGTGATATCCCATTAGCTAGTTTCGTCGGAAATGCGACAAGTGACAAAATAACTGAAATATTAAGACTAAAAACTCAATCTAGCATCGTTAATGGGTTAAATTATATCCTAATGAATAACAGATATTCTCGACGAGTTATTTTTCCCCCTCCCATATTATTTAAAGAACGAATGCCATCGAGTAATTCAGCGACTTCCTCCAATCTCGACACGAGTTTTAGAATAATAAACATTTCAAGTTTTCATTTCTTCTTCTTTTTTTTTTCCTTTCATTTTTACGCTGTTGAATGCAACGCGATTCCCTTTTGTACGCCACTGTGTCTTCGTATCTTCTCTGGGTTCGTAGCCGGATGACTTGGTCGCGGGTTCAAGACGCCACGTGCCGTAAATACACAAGTAAAAGGAGCACGGAAGAACAAACAGCAGAAAACATCGAACCTCTTGTCTTCGTCGTCATCTTTCAACTTCTTCCATTCAGACGACAGCTTCAACTTCTTCCAGTGGAGATTCCAGAGCGTCCTCTGCCGTCAGAGGCAAGAGGCAAGTGCTCTCGGAATTCTCTCGTCGGTTGCGAGACAAATACTCGTTATCATCGGTCGACAGAATGTTTAAGCTGCCGTAATGAATGTCGGAATCGTCTTCATCTAGAATAAAAAATAAAAGTGGAGAAATGAAATTGAGTTTATTTTGAACGTGAAGACAATATAGAGAGAGACTATAGTGTTAAGATTTCATTAAAGCTGTGCTAATAAAGAAAATTAATATAGGAACTTTTTGGAGATTAATTTTCATAATTTTGATTTCACTTCATAATCGTTTTACTTCATAATCATTAATAACGTTTTTCTCCGCAAGAAAATTGGATATAAACTGGAACAAAGGAGAACAGATTCCAGAAAATCGATTGGACTATCAATCGCAAGTTTGTTCAAATAATTTTAAAAGAAAGAAAAAATTATGTTTTATTTAAGAAACTGTAGCCACCCTTTACGAATTTACTTATTTTAATGAAGTCATAATTTATGGTATACACACACGGTGTACCAAGTTTTGTGTCTGAATTCTATACAGCTCTGGAATTCTTTTGTAGCTTAAGGAAATTTGTGACATAAATATCATTTGTATAATTCTTTTTTGGCTTTGGATTTTTTACAAACAGGAATTATTTGCTGATATTACACATAATCTGTTCCTAACCTTAAATTAGCACTACGCCGATCATAAAAGAATTTGTAAAATCTAATGATCAGACTATATGGACTTTCTTTAGATTTATATTTTATTATATCAAAGAAAGATGCTTATGCAAGTACATTTCAAAAGTTTAGAAACTGCGCTGAAGCATGACCGTGACAAGTTGTTTGTGTTGATTGGCAATGGAAAAAAACACTTGGAAATTCGGAATTTTTTTTTAACTAAGCACCAATATACCAGTTTTAATATAGGCTTTTATTTTTTTCAATTGCTTGCAAAATGAAAGAGAACTGATTTTTTGAAATTTGCATAGCCGTTCCAAAAGTTTAGAAACAGGGATTTTTGGTTTCAAAAATTTAGAAACATTTCACAATTTACAAAATAAAAGTTACCAAACACAAACAAACATGTCAATATTTGATTGGATAGCCTTGTGCTCTGATTACAGCATTTATTCTTCGTGGCATTGATGTTACTAATTTCGTACATTCTTTAGAAGTAATGGTTTTTCACACGTTTAGAAGTTCTTTCTCAAGATCACCCTTATTTGCAGTGTCTACTTGTCGTAGTCATTTTTTCATCAATTGCCAAATATTCTCAATGGGACTGAGATCAGAAGAATTTGGTGGCCATTCATCATGTCGATATTTTTTCGTCTAAACCAGTCCTTAACAATTCTGACACAGTGAGAAGACGCGTTATCTTGTTGGATGAGGAAGTCATCGCCCTCGAAAAGGTGTTCAATACTTGGGACCAGAAAATGCCCAAGCACCTCGGAGTAGACGTCTGCGTTTACTGTTGAATTTAAGATGCAGAGTTTGCCAGTACCTGCAGCACACATGCACCCCCAAACCATTACTTTCTGGGGAAACCTCACGCGCTTCTGAATGCAATCTGGATGGAAAGCTTCACATTGCTTTCTGTAAACTCGTACTCCTTTATCACCAAACTCACAATAAAACATACTTCATCACTCCACATTACTCGGTTCCAGTCCTGAAGGGTCCAATCGTGGTGCTGTTTCGCTCATTTGACTCGAACTTTTCGCTGCTTCTTAGATAATGATGGTCCAATCGTTGGGACTCTTGCTTATATCCATTCTCTCCTATTCTTCTCCATGTTGTGGTCTTTGAAACCTTTTTTTTTTATTTCGGCACTCCATTTCAATGCAAATCTGCGGAAGAACTAAATCTGTCTTTCTGAACTATACGTTTCAAAATTCCAACATCACGTTTTGAAGTGCACCTTGGACGTCCGCTTCTTTTCCGGGCTTCTGTTATAAAACCACCATCATCTTCAATTCGTTGCAAGCATTTGCAAACTGCCGATGTAGATATTTTAACAGTTTTTGCTATTTCTGATAACGTTTTTCCACTAATTCGTAGTTTTCTAATTCAGATATTTTCCTGGATAGAAAGTTGAGCTTTCCTCCCCATTTTGTTGCATCAAAAAGAACTCAGGTCACTCTGAACGAATATTAAAGTTTCTAAACTTTTGAAACCAAAAACCCCCGTTTCTAAACTTTTGGAACGGCTATGCAAATTTCAAAAAATCAGTTTTCTTTCATTTTGCAAGCAATTGAAAAAAATAAAAGCCTATGTTAAAGCTGGTGCTTAGTTAAAAAAAATTTTCCGAATTTCCAAGTGCTTTTGTTTCCATTGCCAATTAACACAAACAAGTTGTCACGGTCATTCTTAAGCGAAATTTCTAAACTTTTGAAATGTAGTTGTATTGTACAGTATTGTTAAATTTCAAATATTTAAAAAAAATCGTTTTTACCTTCATCTGCTTTTATGGACCGACTTTCAAAATACGCCATATTGTGAACCATATTGAAACTCAGATCCAAATACTCCTTAAAAAGAATTGAAAACAGCATTGTAAAGATATATTAATATAAGACGGAAATAGGAGGAAGAAATTTTCAAGATACTCACCACGTCTTGTTGTAGCATTCGATCGAATGTGTTGGTCAATTCGTGAAAACTAGGGCGTTCATCAGGGCACTCCCTCCAACACACCCTCATTATGGTATACCTAGAATCAAGAAAATAGTAAACGGTATAATTTTAAATATTCATTTTTTTTTCTCAATTTCAATTTTATTCCATTTGAGTCAAGATAATTTTCACAAAATTTACAAGAATCGTTTACAAAATTTAAATTTACTTTTTACAACGATTTTTTACACCGATAAGATAATCAATTCTTTCCTATAATATTTCTAGAGGACAATTTCGAAACACAAAATCCGAAGCCCTTTCTGGGCTTGTATGGATATAAAAACGGATATACATTTTTTAAACAAATATATATTATTCCATTTAATATATAACGGAAAACATTTTTCGTAGAACTTCTTTTATCCACTTTTGAGCTTACATTTTGTGTTTTTCCAATATAAAAAACTAGATTTAATTATATTAAAAGATGTTAAATTAAGCATCCATTCTGGTACATTATTAAATAAGTATGGAACATAAAATTGCCTTTCTCGCTTTCCAAAATTATTAAAAATCTGGGGTATGTCAAAAGTTATACTCTTCCGTAAAGAAATTCTTGTTTTTTTACGTTTTAAGTAATTTTTCGAAAAATAATTTTGTATGAAAACCATATATTCAAATAAAGTTTCGATTTTTAAAATTTTTAATTCCTTATTCGCTTAATAATTTTTATTATTTTTATATCTTATTATTCCGAATTTTTAAATATTTACATAAAGGAAAGATACTGCATACTTTCTAATATTACTATTGGATAAATAAATAAATAAATAAATAAATAAATAAATAAATAAATGGAAAACTGATAAGCAATATGTTAAGAACTTTATTATAAATTTCTGACGTTTCGTCTTACAATTTCTACAGAGCAAGTTTGAAAAAGATAAACAACTACGATCCCTAAAATCAGAGACTGTTAAGATAATGCAATGACAGTCAATCGGACGAAGCGACTAGTCCGTTGATGAAAATGGGTAGGAAATGGGAGAGAGAGGAATCGTTTCTTCGTACATAAACAAAGAACGTCCAACGTCCCTCTCCAGTCTGCTCACCCATTTTCATTTTCTTCAGGAGTCTCGTTGTCAGCGGCTGACTGTGCGTTTGCAATCTACCTAGCAGATCAAATTCATTTGTTTAGCAAAACTGAATCAACAATGAAAATCTTATGTAAGACTCGCGATCTAAATAAACTAGATATGTTCGAAACCTAGATATATATTACCCCTTCATGGTAATGTAAACTCCTTAAACTTTGTCACCCCATTACCGAGATGGTACTGAACCACAATTACTGACACTGATAAATAAGGTTCGAATTGTTTTGCATTATGATGAACTCTCCCAAAATATAGGTGTGATCTGTTGCTAATTGACTGTCGTCAATGAGTGTCACTTGATAAAAGATAATTAAATTCATCAACCACCCCTATTGCAAAGACATTGATGACCTTACTGCGCACACTGCTGTTTCAGCTGGTGAAATCCAAGCCCATACACAAATTTTTCAACACACACGCCCATCATTAGTAAGCAGATGTCAACTGTGTGTACAGGTTGGTGGCGGAAAATTTGAGCATTTGCTTTGAATAAAATACGTACTTCTAATCAAACACTGTACTGTCAATGTTCGTATTTCGTTTTTTGTGTCACATCCAATTACAATCATTGGATGTTTTAGAGCTGTTCTGTACGCAGGTCAGCCACATTGCAGGCGGTGCATCCTACTTTTAGCCCCTCATATCTTTGCAGGGGTTGAGTTTCCCTTAAACCAATAGAGAAAAGATGCTTATGGTTGCACCGTCCATCACCTCACAAAGTTTGAGACACCCTGTATAGAAGTTAGGAAAAATGAAGGCAGTAAACTCTTCAACAGCCAAAAAACATTTGAAATCGAGCTCTTACTAGATATTATGCATGACGAACATTCAATCAACGCATTATCAGCATCTCAGTTTCCAAAATATTCACATTCACACAGAATATAGTCAAAATGTATTTTTATGAAATGTTTGGATCTGCTATGCTACCAAATAACCTAGGTGATAACCCCAGCGTGGCTCGGACTCTTTTTAGATTAAATTTTAATATCTTAAAAATAAACACATGAAAACTCTTAGAATTAATACAGTAAAACTTCATAATGAAAGATCGAAAAATTTTTTTAAATGCTCACAATGGATGGACCTCTCCAAGTATGCCACAGCTAGCCTAAATAATTTCTTCGTCACGTAATCTTACTTTAGATGTACACTTGGATGTTGTGGCAATTCCCACCCTGCTCTCGATGTCTGGAAGCAAAACTTGGCCATTCATCACTTCGTGTAGTTTAGCGGTTGTCGATTCTTCTATTGACATGCTTACCATTTGCTCAATACAGCACGGAGCTAA
>JAHWFO010012390.1:4318249-4418748 GCA_023313115.1 Rhysida immarginata | reverse complement strand
TCTCCACAAGACCTGTGTTTCATTTATGTTTCGTCCTTCAACTTTTACTTCATCAATTGGGTAACTTTTTTCATTGTTTTCTATTATTTATTTTAATTTATTTGTCTTTTTTTAATCAAAGGAGTGTTATTTATCTTAATTAATATATATTTATCACAACTCCTACGTTTATATTATAAAAAAGTAGGAAAGTTGTACGTCCTAAATGGTGTAGTAAATGCTGCAATGTATCAAAAATACTTGACAATTTCATGATTCCATCATCTGAAGATGTGTGCTGTAATTCCTTTCTGTTCCATAAAGATGATACGTCTAATCATACTGCTAAATCCACGAAACAACGGCTTCAACGACGAAATAGGTCTGTGTTACTATGGCCAAGTAATTCACCAGACATTAATCCACAAATTGAATTTATGGAAATTGATGAAGGCTAAATTTCAGCAAACATCCCCACAAACAAACCGGAGTTGATTCGGCAATTTGGTCTAATATCAATCGCGGAAGGAGGACATACATATTGACAAATAGGCTAAGCCTAGTTATTAAAGCCAAAGGCGAAGCTATTAAATATTAATTTGATGAATCGTTTTCGATTAAAATTATACAGTATGTGTAACTTTCTTTTGTCATTATTAACTTTTTTTGTCTTTATATTGGGAATATTCTATTAAATTTTGTCATCTTCAATTTGTTCAATGTAAATTTTAATTTTTGAATAAATTAATGCTTCTTTTTAGGTCGACTAAAAAAAAGTGCATCAACCAGGAAAATAATTCTAAATGTATGGTTACAAAAGTTCATTGATTAATCTTTACTCAAATTTAACTTTAGAACGTAAAATATCGTTATTCTAATTTTTAGCAAGGAGTTGTAGAACAGATCTAATACTCATCTTTTTAAAAATAATCTAAGAATATTAATTTTCCAAACAAATTAAGCATATTAAAATTTAAAAAGTGTTAAATTTAGCCAGTCACATTACAGATAAAACATTAGCCTGATTTGAGCTAAACGGTTGCTAATTTAACACTAATGGAGCTCGTTCCAAAAATTTTGATATTACTTAAAGGATAACTCAATAATGTTCAATGAGGGTTTTATCCCAATTCACACTTCAGATGTTTTAAATTATTGATGAAAATAGGAAAGAAAATTCCACAACCTGGATTCGAACAGGAACCTTCAGCTGAATCCAGGCTGCGGAATTTTCTTTCCCGTTTTCATCAATACATGTAATTTTATATTTCTGTTCAGATGTGGCTTAATAATAAAAATTTGAGTAAAAACAATAAATACAAAGAAAATCAGTCACTATGCATACTAAAATAAGCCAATATTTGTAAAAGTAGCATTTAGAGAAATTTAGAATGTTAAATAAGATTTTGAGCCCTCGAATTAATTCATTTGAACAAGAAGGTACTTTACCGGGATACTGAGTTTCCTGAGGCCGTTGAGTAAAGGGTCGTTAATAGTGATTGTCTGCGAAACAACAGAAGAGGAACGCTCGTCCACGTAATCGGAAGGAACAGCGGAGAGCGACATGGCACTGCCCAGATACTTGGGCTTCCCCGACCGGCCTTTCTTTCGCTTGCGCAGGCGCCACAATGAAACGATTAATATTACGACGACGGCCACAATAAAGACGCATGCTAAAATGATGCCGTAACATTTTGTACCACACTGATTATTATCTTGAATAAAGAAAATGCAAATATACTGAATGAGGTTTCGAAGAGTACAAACATAAACGATATCAGCAATCTCACGTTACTATATGTACCTGGGATCCTTTCAATTATAGAGCTATCCGAGTAGTTAGGTGGTTGGGTAGAGACAGTTGAAATTGATTTGCTCGTTCCTTCCAAGGGTTTTTCGTTATTTTTTATTTTTTTCGTTAAAGCATTTGTTATATTTTCTCCCTTGTGCCAACAAGTACAACGCTCGCTCGATGGATCGCACCGGCACGTGAATCGAGCGTTTTTCCCAATTCCTAATGTTCCTTTATTGAAGTCTGCAACACCTACGGCTGATTCTAGATTTAAAAATTTTATACATAAGAAACACTTCATAATCCACAAGGATTCAGCCAAGAAAGTGAATAATGCTTAAAAATAAAATTAAATAAAAATAAAATAAAAAAATAAAATTAAATTAAAAGCTGATTGAAATAAAAATAAATTCAATATAGGAGATTTTGAAGCTATCACTCATATGGTTTAAGTATTACTTGTGCAGTCTTGGGGACATATGTTCCAATCTAGCCTCTCTAATTCATCGCATTCTCCGTCTCGGCAGTATCTATTATCTGACACGCAAGTCTCGTGTTGTCCAATTTTTTTCCAACGGCACGAATTTTCGATGATTCCCACGCCACGGCTTTGTTTACAAGACTTTTCGTCTTCATTTGTGGCACAAGTTGCGACTGTATCTGCATAAAGAAAAGCAATTGTTGTACGCATAATAATTCTTTTGTTGTTAATTATAATTCCTAAAAAATTACAACTTTAGGCGAATCAATACAGGATCTTTGAAAGAACTAATTTAAAAATATGTTGTTTACAATATTAACTTACCACAAAGGTCTATACTTGTGGTATTCTTGATGCAGTCTTCTAGGGAAAAAGAACTTGATCAAACATTACGTGATCTCGGTAATTAGAAAAAAATCGTGATTTACTTAAAATTTCATTTACACACCTGTTGCACCTTCAGTAATTGTGACATTGATGAACGTGGAATTGGTCACAGCTGGATTACTGAGCGATTTCCATTCCAAGAGTAAAGGAATTATCGTGTTCAAAGGAACAGAGTGCAATGCTGTTGCATTGAGGACATATACAATTCCTTCCTTCTCAGTGACCCCAAAAATGCCGCTTTCTCCTCTGTTATATGCTCTCAACGAAAACATCAGATTATCTTGCTCATCGATATGTATGTGTAATGGGCCAAGAATCTGTAGATGCAAAATTCCTGTCATAATTTTGAATTATCATAACATTGAATTGAAGCAACAGATAAAAGTTGAATATATTATTAATTCACAAATAAATATCACGATAAAACTATAAAAATGGCAAAGTAATAAATTCAAAGGATGAAATGTTAATTATTGCTCAGTGTGTATTTGTGGTATTGTAACAGCAGCAAGTAATGCGTTTGAGGTCACCGCTTTCGAATGTTATGTGAAGTTTATAATTGGCCATTGACGGAACGAAGCAATCAATTGTTGGTCACAAAAGATTGTTTAAATATTAAGCAGTGAAAGTTTGTAAGGATTGTATGAAAATTAAGCTAATATTCGAAAAATTTTATGAAAATATACGGAGAGAGTACTCTCAAAGTTCATTAAAAAAAATGTAGGGTAAAAGTTCAGAGTAGCGTCCCCTAATAATGACGCCAATTTCTGTGACAAAAAAAATAAGTACTGACCATTAACCTCCTGTAATCGGCCGGGGGGGAACCAACTGCCCCCTGTAAACAAATAGGTTGGGGTATATATCAGTAATTTGTCCCCGGAGGGGGACGACGTAGACAGAACGCCGAAGGCGTTCCAGTAACGGAAAACAGTGACCAGCGAGGCCCGCAAGGCCGAGAAAACAGTTCCATGGAACTTGCGTTTGCGATTGTGCGGATAGTGAAGATTAACCCTATAATATGATAAACCATTCACTTATTAAGTAGACATGTTAAAATAATCAATTCAGAGCATAAACGCGACGGGGCTTCCCGATGTCTTCCATGATTATTACGGGACGCTACTCTGAACTTTTACCAAATGTAAAATACATATATAGATAAGTTACCTTATAGGTCTCACTATTAAAAACATAAAATAAATCAATTTTTTTCCAAAACATTACTCTTTTACAATTTCAAAAAAGTGCTCCAAAACCGGGCCACTTTGAAGAAAATAAACATTTAATGAAAGTATTATTTTCTTTGAAAACAATCATAAATAGCAAATTCGAAATTTTTTTAATGAAATCTCAGGTGTTCAATTATTTCAAAGGCAAAAAATAGATAAAAAAATAAAGACACATAAAATTAATTCTCAGGTGTTCATAAAATTATGGGGAGTCGCTTTAGGAATCCACCTCGTGTATTTTTTTAATTAATATTTTTTCGTTAACTATGCATGTAAACTACTTCAAATTACGTAGCAGTAGGAATAAGTAAATAAGGAATAAGTAGGCATAACAATTAAATACTTCTCTTCAAAAACTTGGCATAAAACACGTGAAACTGAAGAGCATAAAAGCTCCGACATTCACAAAAAACAGCATGTCGCAATTGTGAAACAGATTGACTCCAGTAGGCAGTCGCATAACCTACTACTTCAACATTTCACTGTTTTGCTGCAGCATCGTACAGAGCAGAAATTAAGGGTCCACTTTAAAGGCAGGGCCCGCTTTCGGTAATTTTCCTCTAATAAAATTTTCCGGGATCTGGACAGAATTGAAGCAAGAGAGAGTTTTGAAAACTGATGTGAAAATGGGTTGTTTCTTGAGTCGCAGTTTCAAAATGACAGGAGCCCTCTTCTAAAATCAAAGGCGCAGCAAAACCAGAGCTGGAGTTCTGAGTGTCCGAATTTTTCCCTTGCCACATATTCACATTTTCATTCTAAACAGGGAATCCATCCAAACCTGTACATGGAACTCTTTGTTTGCACGAAAGCATACCTTAGTAGCGGAAGTGAAAAGAAAACAAACATCGGGGTAAAGGGGAAGCAAAATTGTTAATCGGCAGTCGCCAAAGAATTGCAATTACAGCGATATTATCAAGCAGAAAACCTTAATTTTGCTGTAGAATTATTTGTCGTCGTAAAATTATTTATAAGATGAGACTAGCATCCATGATTATTTTATTTAAAATTATAAAGCATCGCGATACATACCCTCCTTTACAACGTATTCTCGGCTGGTGGCCCCATTTAGAGTACTCGACAGCCCTGAAAATGATTTCGTGAATACATGACGTCAGCCCCGAAAAATGTACGACTATTACCGAATTAACCAATGAAATAAAATAATAAATTAATATTCAGACTTTTTTTACTGGACGACAATTGGTTAATTTAATAATATATTTTAAAAAAATAAAAGCTTTTTTAGAAACTTGAGAATTCATTCAGTTTTCGTCTGGTGCTCCTTCTTAGGAAATATTTACATTGTTTTCGTGTGAAGTGTATTCCTGCGTATGGTTGAGTGGTGGAGGAAAGAAGTTTCGGTCAAGCGCATAACTATGACGTAACAATGGTCGTCTTTGTATGGCTGTGTGTGCTCAATTTTTTTTTGTTTTCGCGTTTTCTTTTAAAGCAACAAAATAGGGAGATTCTTATTTTGCAAACTAGATGAGCAAAATATTTCAGTTTGTGTGAAACTGAGATACAGGTTGAGATGGTTCCCTTATAGTGAAGTGAACTTTCTAATTCCCTTGATACACTGCTTTGCAATAAAATTGCCCCACCCACAAGGAGTTATCCGAATGAGCCAAAAATAAGTATACAGCAACAGATACATCTGAACACACCTTTTTTACGTTAAGGAGCCAAGACGTGCACCCGTTGGTACAGGGAGTCCCAACGGAAAGCGGCATCAGTAGGTGATCATACAGGTGGCGAATGTCATCTTGGGGTACGTCTGCCTAGGTCTGGTAAACCTGCTGTGTCAGTTCATGGAGATTCCGGGGTGATCTTAAACGACGTCCCACCATGTTCCACACGTGCTCAATTGGCGATGGGTAGGGGGACCTAGTGGGCCATGGCAGGCAGTTGACATCATGCAGACATGCCATGCTCATGTTTGCCGTGTGCGGTCTGGCGTTATCCTGCTGAAATACTGCGCCGGGTATCGTGTGCAGAAAGGCAGTAATACGGGCTGCAGAATCTCTGTGACGTACTGTGCTGCTGTCAGGGTGCCTTGGATGGTGACTAAAGGCGTTCTGGTATCGTAGCCGATGGCACCCCAGACCATGATCCCGGGTGTTGGTCCACGATGGCGATACCGGATGCATTGTTCATTGGCACGTTCCATTGGTCTGCGCTACACCCGTCGGCGTCTGTCGTCGGTGTCCAAACAAAACCGGGATTCGTCGCTGAAGACCACCGGGCGCCATTCCATTCGTCCACGACACCATTGCAGCCGTATCGCGCGGTACTCAGGTGTCAAAGGAAGACACAACAATGGACGCCTGGCAGAAATTGTCGCGGCGTGTAACCGGTGTGCTGTTGTCGCTACTGACACTGGAGCAGTACCGGGAATAGTGATGTTGTCACGCAGTTGCCGCAGGGTGATGGTTCTGTCCGCTGGCGCTGTTCGCAGTATCCGCCTATCGGTACGAGCTGACGTGCTTCTCCGGGCCCAAGAGCCTGGTCTTCTTGCATGTGTGCCTTCCTCTTGCCATTGCCTCCAACATCGGCCTACCGTCCTTGCGCCCCGCGACACATGGACAGCAATCCGTCTGGTTGACCATCCAGCGTCGGAGAGGCCAATAATTGCGTGAATGGTTGTCGTTGTCGTCGTCGCGGCATTGAGACCGTTGTGCGGATTACAGTACTGTACGTTCACGAGGCAATTGCTTCCTCCCTACTGCATGGAACATCTCGCACTGCTATCAACTGATGAGCCTTTACAGGCACCCGGACATCCTGTATCAACCCAAATGGTCATGTCCCGTGAGCATGCATCTAATCGTTTTCTAGTCGGAGGTAGACGAACCCCTCCCCCCACTAAATATGGATAAGGTCGGATAATTCCTTGTTGGTGGGGCAATTTCATTGCAAAGCACTTTATTTTAAAGTTGATCTTTTGGTTTTAGATTTGAAGCTTTTGGCAAAATCAAAATCTTTTGGTTTTGGAGCTTTTGAATAAGTATTTTAGGGAAAAAGACTTAAAGGATCTATTCGCGCCATAACCATCTTGCGATTCAGTTCCTGGAAGAAAAGCTTCTCACTCTGACCGAAGAGACCTATAGAAAAATTTTTTTATGTCGTGCAAATCTTGGTAGCTGGAAATCGAAAATGAAGATATTAGAACGAAACCACTCCCGAGAGATTAAATACAGTTAGATTTGGAAATAATATAAGAAGCAGACGAGACAATCGACTCTCACCCAAAAGAGAGCTCAATAAAGACTACTGCCTTCCTATCTTCAAAATATAACGTAAAAAACTCACTTGTGACCAAAGTATTATTTTTGCTTTAATAATTCTTACAGATTGATTTTTTTGTTAATAATTTATTCAATAAGTATATAATTGTTTTTGTAACAGAGTTGCATCATTCTTTTTCTCAGCTCACACTTATCCTGGCACAGATCTCTAGCGGGTGAATATAAGTTATGGCTAAATAATTTAATGAAGTAAATGTTACAAATATTGATTTTTTTAATTTGATCAAATAAAAGCAGTTTGGCAAACAAGTAAGCTTCTTATTTGCATTTCTTTATGTCAGAATTTTAACACCAGTCCTCTACTTTCTCCGATTGTGGGTGTTTTTTTGCGTTGTTGCTCTTGCATTGTTTATGTTGCGCACGGAATCATGCCATGCGATTCTGCGGGTTTTGATTAACGCGGTTAAAATTGACTGCGGTCACCTTTTTATTTGCTAGGTAAAAATGTGATTAACGCGATTCAAAATCCTGATTACTTTAGGCATTTAACTTGATGTAATTAAAAGATTTAAACATAGTAAGAGTGAAAGTAAAATTGGAAGACAGCTAGATTTCAGCAGTCGACAATACGATCTACTTTGGAGTAAGCAATGGTGAACCGTATGACTTAAATATACTTACTATTGAGCTTAGCGGTCATGCAGAAATTTTTGTGAATTACTCGATTCAAACGCAAAATGCCTTGGAATTTTTAAGAACAGTTTCTCTTTCTAATAAATATTCTATATTCTTATCTTAAAAATAGAATAGATTGAAAATGAGCAAGAAATTTGTATATTTTTTCCACTTACTCGTGCAAAAGCGGCAGAATCGGCCCGAACGTTAATGCTGTATTCAGATGATAAGTTTCTAATCGCTGTCTTGTTGAACACTTTAATCGTGAAGACCGTCTTTCAAAACAAAACAAAAAAACAAATCAAAGATTGAGAAACCATAAATAATTAAAAAAAACAAAAAACGTTTTAGAAACGGTTAACTCAAAGATGTTTTTAAGTTTGAAATTTATCATTTGATGAAACAGCATTTTCAGTTTTTTAAATCATTAAAAAAAATTCTGTTCTCAGCCTTAATAGGATGATAATGCAGGAATTCGTTGAAGAAGTGATAGGAGACCTAAAACAAATAAATATACAGGTGAGGCAAAAGTCTTGTAATAGAGCGTATAGCTTGAAACCTATTTGGTGTAGGTTAATGAAATCAAAAATACAACCTCTGACAATTAAGTTCGGTGCATGACGTCACACCCTAATCTGTGCGAGCTTTACGCGAGTAACAATGCATGTGAATACAAGCCCAGTCATTGTTTAAGCAAGTTCAGACAGGTCACGTTGGTGCGTGCAATGGTTTAGCAGATGCTCGTTTCTTCAGTTGAACGTGTAGCGTGCGCACGTAACTGTGGATAATGGATCAAAGAGGAACACTGCCGTAATCGTGCAACAGTTTCTGGCCAACAAAGGGGTCGTATCCATAGCTCATCCACCTTATTCACCAAACATGGCAACGGCAGACTTTTTCTTGTTCCCACGCCTGAAACGGGCCTTAAAGGGACACAGATTTGCGGGCATTCCAGACATTCAAGCAAATGTGACACGTGAACTTAAAGCCATCCCTAAGGAGCTTCCAGGACTTATACACCCGACCCCAAAAGTGTATTGCCTTCCAGGGTGATTATTTCGAAGGACAATAAAGTAAATGTGGCTTATTTCTGTTTTGCATTTTGATGTGTGAACTCATTCACCGAACTTAATTGTCAGAGGTTGTATTATCACTAAGCAGGATAGGGGCTACTTGGTAGTGACATTTTCAAGTTTATGCAAATAAGTGTTCATGAATTTTGGAAACTTATCTCCTAAATTCTGACAGATAGAGGCAGAATGGCAGCTGCAAAGTTATAGAGCACCCTTCAATTACTTAAAATCGAATGTTATAATCATTGCTTTATTGGGTTTAAATTAAAGAAAAAAAATTGCTTCACTTCATTTGCAGAGAAGCCCATCGCTAGTGCGGACCAAACCATCAATGTGTGGTGTGGAATCTACCATGGTCACATTATTGGTCCAATTTTCTATGATGGAACATTATCATCTTAATATTTCAGAAACTGATTTTGGAGAAACCATAACTGCCCTACTGGAAGATTTGACCCCACTAAATTTTTTTTCCGGTTGCATTAAACAGCGGCATCCGTGTAGCATGTGAAAATGTTGCTATTGAGACCATATAGAACGTCATGAAGTCTGTAGGTTACCGTACACATAGTTTATCGGTTGCCATGGTCAGCATATTGAGCATTATATAAATATGCGCGCCTAATAATGTGCATAATACAGTTATTGACTAGGTCTAGAAAATAATGTTCTTGTGACTTCGTATGTTCTGCTGTCAGATTGGTGTCAAGTTGATATGATTTTTTTCAGCATACTGTAGTATTGATTCAACTACAATCTGGCTATCATTCATATCCCCTTGTGAAGTGCCTTAATAAATTCAAGCAATTTTTCTTTAATTTTACTCCAAGAAAACAATGATTTTAATATTCAATTTAAAATAATTGAAGTGTGCTCTACAACTTTGCAATTGACACTATGCCTCTATCTCTCATAGTTTAGGAGAGAAGTTTCCAAAATTCTTGAACACTTTTTTGCATAAAATTGAAAATGTCACTACCAAGTAGCCCCTATCCTGCTTAGTAATAATA
The DNA here is from genome assembly GCA_023313115.1 of Rhysida immarginata. NCBI lineage: Eukaryota > Metazoa > Arthropoda > Chilopoda > Scolopendromorpha > Scolopendridae > Rhysida > Rhysida immarginata. The sequence continues at coordinate 4,408,877 of JAHWFO010012390.1, read as the reverse complement.
TTTTTAATTTCATTAACCTACACCAAATAGTTTTCAAGTTAACGCTCTATTACTAGACTTTTGCCTCACTCTATATATACTGGTCTGTTTCGTTCAGGTTTTTTTTTTATTACAAGTACATTTTTCTTTTGCAGATTGGAGTTAAACTGCTGTCTGAAGCCATCTGGCAAATGCATAAGATGGTAGAATTTAAAATTTTGTTATTGGGTTATTGAATATAATTTTTGTACCATTAAAAATGGTTTAATAACCCAATCTTGAAATGGTTCAGGCAAGATGGATTACCGCTTCCTTTTACTATTGTTGCTATCCTCAGACAGTGATTCCCGAACAGGTGGGAAACCGATATCCTGGCCTGACCTCAATCCATTACATTGAAGGCTCTTACATAACCATTCTTCATCAGCATGTCGAAGAAGATTATGGGCAGCTACGGCAGATTTCTGTAATATTAAAAGAGGAAAAGGGAAAATAGTCCAATCCAGCTTAGAAAGTCATTGTAATCATCTTGAGCACTTTCTATGGACTCGGTGAGTGTTTACAAACATTTGCTTACTTGTGTGCTTAAAAGTATTTCCGCTTCCTTAGTAACTGCATTTTCAGCGTTGGCTGTGACTAATAGTAACATTATGCAGATTGATTTTTGCTTGTAACGTGCTGCCTAGTACCGATTTATCATTAATTTATTATAGACTCTGAGACCTTAAAACGGTACACAGAAATCGATGAAACGTTACTTTGTTCAATGAATTTGCCTTTTGCGAATTGATTGAGCAACACGGCACACGGCAGTTTTGTTCGTTCAATCGTTTCTTGTTTACTCTTCCCTCCTTCAGACAATTCTATGCTCGGAAGTGAGAGAAGGCATAGGAGTGGCAGTAAATTTTGGTAAATGTGTATTTTAGTATACCAAGGCTCATACTATTTCATGAGTCTTTAATATTTACGGAAAACAAAGATAAAACTTAATGAAATGAAATAAAAGCAGCATATACTTTCAATACATTTTCTTATGCAAATTCCGATTTATACGTCGCTAAAAAGTTGGTTACCTGGACCACTATACTGTAGAGGATGTCTAAAAAGTCTGGTAACATGGCAGATATCTCAAAGCTGCCAGTACGCGAGATCTGATGAGTGTGGTTTATAGGTAATGGGGGAGGGGTGGAAAATTCATTGCTGCACTCAAATTTGACTTTGACCCCCAAATTTAAGGTCATCCATTTGCTAACTCGAAAATATTAAAGATAGAAAAAAATTTCCAATAGCTGCCCTGTAGAGCAACACCACATAAGTCTAAAAACAATTTTTAATCACATCCTTCCCCTTGAAAGATTGAGAAAATAGAAAGAGTCACTCAACGTCAGCTTGGGCTGGCCAGGTTGGCTGAGGTTTCTAACACATTCGAATTGCAGTGAAGCACACAGTTGGGAATTTTCTTTCCTTGAGTGACTCTTTCTCACCCATTTTCTCAAAACCTTTCAAGGGGAAGGGTGTGATTAAAAATTGTTTTTAGACTAATGTGGTATTGCTCTACAGGGTAGCAATTGGAAAGTTTTCTCTATCTTTAACAGTTTTCGAGTTAGTAAATGGATGACCTTAAATTTGGGGATCAAAGTCAAATTTGAGTGCGGCAATAAATTACCCACCCCTATTACCTATAAACCACACTCATCAGATCTCGCCTACCTGGCAGCTTTGAGATATCGCCATGTTGCTAGACGTTTTGGACACCCTGTATAAGCTGACATCTTAAGCCTATGTAGGCAACAAGACTTGGGCATAAGATGTCAGCTTACAGTGTTGCGGTCCGGATAACCATCGTTTTAGCGATGGATAAATCGGAATTTCCTTAGAAATAAGAAAGATATATGCTGCTAGTGCGTTAGTATTCCAAATAAGTTATATCTTTATTTTCCTTAAGCATTAACGAATCCTGAAATTAATATGAGCCTTGGTATATTTAAATACACATTTACCTAAAGTTGTGCATACGTATTCCTACTTCCTGCACATCTCCCGTCATTAGAACTACGCAAGGTTTTGTAGACAAACATGCATGAATTAAAAAGTAACTGTAATTATAAAAATGAAGCAAAACAGACAACATTTTTATGCAGTTATTACTGCTTGTTTTAAGGTCCTGTGTGCCGTTTTCAAAGGATTCCCCACACATTTGTCAACATCTGGATAAAAATTCCTGTAGGCCCCTCAAAAACAAACATGTCGTGAAATTTAAAACCTTTATTATAATTTGGTAGTAACTAATGGAGTATTAAAATTCCCAAAATATTTTTGAAAAATTTCCATTTGTTAATTAAAAAATTATAAACAAATAATTTTTGGTACTTTTTGTTTAAAAAGTCACATCTCAAGCAAATTTTTTACATATCTCTTTGAAATGTATTTCATAACAAAACATAAAAGAATGAGAACAAAAATTATTTTGTGTTAAAAAAAATAAATTTTTAATAAAAAAAAATGAATATATTTTAATGTTCTCAATCGATTTCAACAATTTTGAAAAAAACACATTGAATCTAAATTAACGAATTAGAATTTGAAAAAAAAATTGGTGATTCCTGTTTTTACGCGAATGCCATCAATTTTTTATCAAGCTATTCAATCGTACCACTGCTAAGCAAATAACTCTTCATCATTCAATATTGATAGCAATATCGAGCTTCCCTGTATAGCAACGTTTTTAAGCAAGTGCTTTACAGGGAAGCTCCCTACTGCTGTCAATATTGAATGATGAAGAGTTACTTGCTTAGCAGCCCAGTGGTACGATTGAATAGCTTGACAAAAAATTGATGGCATTCGCGTAAAAACAGATCAAAAAAAAAAAAATTCAAAATTCTAAATCATTAATAAATACATATTCAATATGTTTTTTCAAAATTGTTGAAATGGATTGAGAACAGTAAAATACACGAGGGTTGGGGCATAAGTCATGGCAATTATTTTTTTCTAACGTATATGTGTCGTGTGGAAGTTCTGCAGGCATAGTGTGTATGCAGAACAACAGATGGCTCTGTGATAGCTGGCAGTAGCGCAGCGGTGGCTATGAAATCAGTCAGTTGGTGAGTATCGTGCGAGATGGAAGTAACCCGTGTTGAGCAGTGCGTTTACATCAAAATAGCCGTTCTCCGAGGGAGAAATGCGATGGAATGTTACAGTGAATCAGTGGAAGCCCTTGGGAATAATGCACTACCATACCGTACAGTAGCACGGTGGGTAGGAAAGTTTCAGCAAGGACGTGTGTCAACCAGTGATGAGCAACCATGAAGGCAAGCAACCCTGTATACTACCGTAATAAATTAGTGTGTTACGATTTTTCACTGCTATTCATTGTCCACACATGTAGTTAACGCCTTGTCCTTTCGTCTGCATATGTCACATTTTCCAACCGGACTGGTATCTTCAAGAAAAAAATAGTTGCCATGACTTTTGTCCCAACCTTCGTATTCATTTTTTTTTATTAAAAATTTATTTTTATTTTAACACAAAATAATTTTTGTTCTCATTCTTTTATGTTTAGTTATGAAATACATTTCAAAGAGATTTGTAAGAAATTAGCTTGACATGTGACTTTTTAAACAAAAAGTAAAAATAATATTTGTTTATAACTTTTTAACAAATGAAAAATTTTCAAAAATATTTTGGGAATTTTAATACTCCACTACCTAGGTACGACCAAATTATAATAAAAGTTTTAAATTTCACGACACGTTTGTTTTTGAGGGGCCCATTTCAGGAATTCTTACCCACCTGTATAAGCAGTTTCTTACTTTGTTTCCGTATTTAGGCATTAGACCGATGTCTTCAATCTCTACATTAACTTCATATATATCTTCATTAAATATGACATCGCGTTTCGCTTTCAATCCTAAATAAGGGACATATAATTCTGTTAATGAATTCAAATAATTCAACTTTAATATCCGAGAAAATATTCTACAAATGTAATAAAATAATTATCTACAGCTATCTAAAGGATAGTAGAGTTTTTAAACTGCGTTCATTATAGAATTTTGACACGATATCATAAATAAATAAATAAATAAATAAATAAATAAATCAAAATAAGTTAAAACATAAACACTTAATACAACGGCGGATTTTATTTAGAATGTCTCAAATTCGGATGCTTCGTAAATAAAAGTGAAGAATTTGTAAATTCAATAAAATCTTACCTATCTGCCTAAAATTTTTACAGTAATCAAAATTATGTTTCATCACTTCTAATTCGAAGAAGTCGCGCGGGTCTACCAATGTGATATTGTAATTTGGAGTCACTGTGTCGTTATCGCATATAATAATGTCCGAGGTTAAACCTAAAGTGGAGCCCTGAAATTTCACAAAGTTTAGAAAAATTCAATAATTCAAAGTAACAAATTTAAAAGGAAAAAAAAAAACTTTCAAAAGAAATATAATTCAGCGGCTACATTAACAATGTTTAAAAGTAGTTCATTTGATTTAAAAATTTAAAGTAGCAATATTAATTATATTACCAAAGTCTTACTTTTTTTAATATTTTTTCTAAATATGCAGTAATATTATCTCCATTCACTAAATAAGGGTGGTTATCATTAACATTGATAATGGTGATATTTCCTCCTTGTGTTTCTTTCCATTCATTGTTGCCTGATTTAAGGGTACATTCCAGAGAAAAAAACACGCTCGAATCCGTCTCATAGTCGAAAGATTCTCTAAGGGAAACCTGTCCCGTCGTCTCATTTATTAATAGGTTTTTTGAATTATCTGGAAGAGAATTGTTTTTTTTTTATTATTAAATGTAAGTAACAACATCCAATTTAAATAGTCGATCTTGATAACATACAGGGTGGCTAAAAGGTCTGTTGCATCCCTCCTCCTGTCCAAGCAATGGAGATATCCCAAATCTGTTGCAGCTAATAAATAGGAAGTCATGAATGGGCTATCTGTTAGTGACTTTCCGATGACCTGATTATGCAAATTAGGGAATATACAAGATTTATCTCGTAAACCGTAACAGAAACTTTTCTACATGCTTGGATATCTGTCCTGATAAAGCCAAGCTGCAGTAGCATTCTCATTAGCAGCACCAGAGCACATGACCATGGCAGTTATTTCCTTAATTGAGTACTCATCCATCGCATTGTACAATGACTTGGACGTGTGAAATATGCAAAACTGGATGGGCATGTGAAATGATTTGAATGTAGAAATGTTTCCATTTTATTTTTGAGTGGTTTATTCAACCGATTAAGATGCATTTCATTGTATTCATAATTGAATGCGGAACAAGTTTGTAATCGTAAATTGATCAGTTTTTGTTACGGTTTATGAAATAAGTTTTGTATCGGGTCATCGGAAGGTAGGAGGGGTGCAACATATTTTTTTATTCATCTTGTAGAAATATGTATTATAGGTGTAATATAAAAACGGAAATTATAAGGGTTATCAAATGAGATCTGGCCTTTCGCAACAACCCTCAAGTTGGAACCGCAATCTAACTATGGCGTTGAAGCCACTTATCCGCCTTCCTCAGTATAGTAGTTGGTGAATTATTGCTCAGGTATCCCATTGGCTGTCAGAGAAATCATTCAATGCTTGTTTCTTTCATTTCTACGCTCTTTGAAAATGGTTTCGCAGGACTATTTTCAAAGATTCATAGCGGAAGAAGATTGGACTATAAGGTGGCTCAGGTCTTCCTATCAAAATTTCTTCAATAAATTTGGTTCTGATTGCTGCCTTGTCTTGATGAAGTATTACTCTATTGCGAAATATCCTAAGCGTTTTTTTTATAATTACGCATATCGCTATGATTGCATAAAATATTAATGGCTGAACCCCTTTCTAGAAAGTTCATTAATAGAGGGCATTAAGAATAAAAAAAAAAAAGTAGACATTAAACTTTTCCCGACGACGGTATGGCTCCGGATTTCTTTTACGTGATGACTGGCTCAAAATGGTAGTATCAGAATTCACTTCCAGTACTGATTTGGTAAAGAAACTATAAAGCCTATCGCAATAGATTGTAAAATAAGTCCTACAATTCCTTTTGTTCTGACTTTAAACTTTTTTTTCATCCACTCCCGGAATGAGTTTTCGACGGCTGCTTGGATTAGGAATGTTTTCCTCCGGAGAAAATTGTCCAGGCTCCTCTTCCACAGATCGCTTCAGATCAGCGTCATTCAACACACTGGGCGGTCTGCCGCGTGGCTTATTTGCCAGGCCCGTCACTCCCACCCTGAATTTTCGGAACCAACTTTGGACAGTGCGTACACCGAATACCTTATTGATGTTTCGAGAGGCGTTGGATAGAATGTAATTCAACCTGAACTCGTAATGCATTATCATACGTAATTCATATGAAGTCATGACTATCTACGCTTGGGTTCAAACGCTATTAAATAATATCGCAGACATGCAAATTTCAGGCAGCTGGTCACTGATAGGTTTATCTCTGGGAATGTACCACTTTGTTATGAGTACTTGCTACTAAACGTGGAAACCGTGCTGAAGCGTGGAACTCGCCTCGAAATCTGACATTTGATATGCAACGACCTGATAGAAGAAGTGATTCGCAACTGATATTGCATCCGTCTGCTTTTTCCGGAAGGTTTTGGGTCTATTTGAGAATTGCACAATATCGTCCACTCCTCCAATTTTTTCAGATGTTATAACAAAATGAGTTTGACAGAATTCCTGCCACCTTTGAAGGAGTGCCTCCTTTCTTTAAAAAGTTTATTGCATTTCTGACATGATGGTATGCCCACACAATTGTCACAATCCAAATAATAATTACGAGTATCCCGTAACCACCACAGCTAAGAAATAAGCTAGATGAGGCGAAATACAGCTGGGATTTGAGGTGACAATGTAAAGATCATGTCGTTTAGTATTTTCAAAAATAATGAATTCTCCATAAGGGAAACTGTTGCTGCAAGAATGGCATAAAGAGATAGTGGAGACTTTGCACGCCCTATCTCTTTTCACTTCTATGATAACCACTAGAATTTAGCGTGAAATTTCTTTGAGCATCAAGAGATGGCATTAATTTAGTATCACATCATGGCATTACTATTTTGAGTGTACATAACCACTGGAAATGAGTTCCCCTCAAATTTAGTGCACTGTAATAAATCTTCTTTTGGTCCCGTGATATTTTCATATCATAAATTTTTAGAAGTCCAGGATGAATATCAGTAAAAATTTTAAGATATCCCCCTTTTTTTCGATAGTTGCATCAACTGTGAAGAAATTGAGCCCTACCATAAACTCTTCATTGCTGTGACTAATAGCTTCGTGTATTGATTAGTTAAGAAACGAGGCACACATTTTATAAAGTCCTGTTATATTTCATATGATCACCTCTTATAGTTTCATTTTTTTTTCTCATTAAATTGAAGTAATTCATGTCTTATAATTTTACCGTTTTTTATTTTGTTTTACTTATAAAACACATTATAAAACAGTAAAAATTACATTGAAGACTCAGTTTGATACGTTTTTATTACGAAGGTGAGGCAGTGATGATGGTTTGTGCAAACTATACGACTAAGCAAATTCTATATTAAATATAAAAGCAGAAAAGTGAATTAAGTGGACAGAAGGAAATTTGTGGTTTTTTGTTTGTTTTTTGTTTTATTTTTGTAGAGATCATTTCACTGGGTTTTGTTGCAGTTGAAAGTGTCACCTTTCATGATTAACGGTCGCTGGTTGTAATTGCATTAGGACATGAATTGCTCCGTCCGTCGCTCGTTTTAATTATGAGTTATTGCTATAGCACTTTGTCTCGAGTTAAATTAGTGCTGAGCTCCACGAGAACAATACAGTATTTAATACGGAGCGTATTATACTACACTACAAAGCTTGCACCATCCAAATATTAAAGTTAACTGAAAACTCCAATTAGTACAGATTTGTTTAAATAGATTACAATGCTGCGTATAAAAGATATGATTGACTAAAATCCAAAAAGATTGCATGATAATTATTATTAATGAATTCTAAACCTCGCATTCCATGATAAACTGTGTTTCGATGAAAAAAATTGCATAATTTTTGAGCTTACGAATGCAGAAGCAAAAATGTGAAGTTTTCAATATATAAGTATACCGGAGGATTATAAAATCTCTATACATTTACCGCAAAATACGTTTTATTGCAGAATAAATGATAAGTCATTAATTTCAAGATGACGAATCGTCGTAAATGTCCAGGCATATCTCCAACATAGTTTGTGTAATTTCAGCACATGCGGCTGTAATGGTTATTTCATTGTTCAATGCTGTGAATCTTCACATGGTAAACTAGTCTAAGGTCTGCTGAAACTTGACGAGCCACGACCTATCCACATAGTGATGAACAACTATGGAAAAATGTGTTGGCGACCACTGTTAGAACAAAACAGTGTCTATAATTCATCAGACACTAACTGTCTCTCTAAAAATTGTTTCAAAATATGTGCTACATATTTCTATACCCGCGTCCCGGAAAGAATGAAATAAAGATCGAAATGCTCATGCGTTAATTTTACCGTTTCACCATGTCGCTCCAATTCACTATAAGAAATAACTTTTTCTCTTCGAATATATGTTTTGTAAAAAATCCTGAAATTACTACTTGAATGCTACATTTATAACATGTTCTGATTCATTTTGAAAATATTATTCCTTGACACTGTTATTTCGATCATTTCGCAACTGAGTGCTAAATCGTAGAGGTTACTAATTTGATGACAGCAGCGTCATATCTTGTCACTAAAAAATATATTAAGTAAAAAAAATCCGTATGTGGGGTATTTTGTAACTAAAAATGTTTGTGTATTTTTCTATTAGGGGAGGTTTCAAATACAAGCAAGAAATCAGATGCCTTAGAATAGTTCCAGTTTTTCAGCTTGAGCATGCGTGCTTCGTCTTTTTAGTTCATAGCGGAACTGGATTATAGTAACTATTTAATCCTTGTTCTCGTTATTTCCAGTGACACTTTAACTTTGAAATCTGCTAGTTTTTATATCCACTAATATTGTATTGCATAACCTTGTATTGTTTATTTTCTTTCATATTACCTGCAAAGATAAATTATAGAGATCTTTAAAAACAACAAATAATTTTACGACAGAGTCTAGGCGTCTCAGCCGTATCCTTCTTCTGGACTATGTGTTATTCTGATTTAAAGAAGTTTATTAGAACACTTGGGGGGGGGAGGGTTAAGGGGTGGCCTGGTAATACAAAAAGGGAAGCCAATGCAATGGCCTATATTCGTTATTAATCAACATATAGGAATAAGATTCTTCTGACTTAATAAATGTGTACAAACTGAAACAATATAGACTGTATCTAATAACTCAACAGTAAATTAAACAAAACGGTAGAAGTGTTGCAATTAAACTATTATACGCTAAAAGTGGGGACTTCAAAACAATGGATAAGAAACTGAATTAGAGTCTAGAAAGGAGTTTATTACAAAACAAAATAGTATTACTTTTTAACTCTTCCATGATTTCACCAGGGTTCAGTCAGATTTGAGTAATAAAATCCTTCCTAGACTCTGGTTCAGTTTCTTATCCATTGTCTTGAATTCCCCACTTTTAGCGTCTATTCATTAACTGTAACATTCCTACAGTTTTGTTTAATTTACGGTTATTTAAATACAGTCTTGTAATATTTCAGTTTGTACAAATTTATTAAGTCAGAAGAATCTTATTCCCATATGTTGATAAATAACGAATGTAGGTCATACCATTAGCTCCTCTTTTTGTATTATCAGCCCACCCCTTAACCCTCTCTCTCCCAAAGTGTTTTTCTAAACTTCTTTAAATCAGTATAACAGTATTGAAGAAGGCTACGGCTGAAACGCGTCGGCCCTATGTCGTAAAATTATTTGTTGCTTTTAAAGATCCTTATATTTACAAACAAGTAAGACCCAACACGTTTGAAGATAATGTATTATGCTACTATATCATAAGAATGCATAGAAAATTTTTAATCTTTATAAATCGGGGAAATTGAATGCGAGCAATTCAAATCCAATGATAACTGAGAACAGGCTTTACTAGTGTAGTGCGACCAAACAGTTCTTTGAGAGCGGAATTAAAAAAGCAGAAGAGTGATAGTAGTATTGTTGCGTTTGTGCTAATTATATTATTATATGAAATTTCAGGACAATTTGAACACTCTTTGTGATAAACGAAGGTGAACTTTGAACGAAGATTAAAATCAATATTTATAGATACTTTTCATTCTTTTTATGACGACTTCATTTCCATTTTCATCACTCAATAACCTCAAGTGGGATTCTTTAGAGTTGCATAAAACAGAAATATTCGAAATAAAACAAATTAAATGTCATTTCATCACCATTTTTACAATTATTTCAGAAAAAGTATTACTTGTCTAAAGACATTCCTTACCTTCTGAAATTCTGTAGCGAACTGTCACGTCTGGACATAAGCGATTAGCAAGAAATGCCAGAGAAATGGGTTGCGGGCCGTCGTTTTCCATTATCTTTAGGTCTGGCCAGGGTCCGGACGATAAAAAGCACAGGGAAGCCATCTCTTCGAAAGTGCACCACGAACCACTAGTCGGTTTGTAGAAGATAAGCTTCATCCTAGTCGAGGCAGCTATCTTTCGTCTCTGACCAGAATGAACCTCAATGATAAATTGAACTAGAGAAAGAAATAAAGGATGAAAACATTAAACGGTTAACAGGATCATTTAGTTCTAAGTAACATATAGCTTACTTATGCATGGTTTACGAGCAAATTAAACGAGCAAACTGGCAAAGTATGCATAGCTTAGTTAAGAAATCGCAGGTATTTGCCGCTTTGACGCTTGGCTGAAGGTAAACCAGGCATTATAACAAATGCGAACTGGAGAATTGCTGCACGCCGTCGCAAAAAACCATCCAGTTGTTTCAAAGTATTCGGCGACGGCGTGCAGCAATTCTCTAGTCCGCATTTGTAACTGTTGTGGCGGTTCTCTCAACAACAACAACAAAAAAACTGGCCTAAGAATGTCAGAACGCTATTTTTGAATCAAATGTTTTATTGAATAGGTTGTCACCACAATATTGATGAAAAAGAGGAAAGTTGTCCTATTTTTCATCAATAATTTCAACATCTGAGGTTTGGCGTGAAAAAATCCTCTTAAGACCTTTCATTTATTAACCACAATATTGCTTTTGGAATTTTCATAAAATTTCTTCACGATAAAAATGCGACGAGACTACTATGGTCAGGTGACTTTTGAGTGCCCAGGTCTGTCTTTCTCGTCGGCTGCGCTCAGACGCTAGGTGGCAAATGTCCGGGCGAATTGAGTCAGCTCAGAAAGCTACGCAGTAGTCTGAGCAACAATCCAACCTTCATTTTTTCGCACAAACGAAATAACCCTAATTGTTAAAATCAAAGATGGAGACAATGAAAGTTGAATTGTTGCTCAAATTACTAAGGTCAGGTGATTTTCGAGTGCCCAGACCTGTCTTTCTCGTCGCTACGAGAAAGCTCGGTGTGACGTAATCTGAGCCAAAAAGAAACGCTAAGTTCGGCACTAGGGTGCTAAAAAGAAACTGTACGAGCGCCACTCCCGAGCATTTCCAGCTAAAATGAAACACGGCAATCTGTCTACAACAACAAAAGAAACTGTTTAACAAACACTTAATATTACTGAGCGAGCTCCACCGTAACCACCGAGAGAGAAGGCCTTCGTAATGAAACAGAATACATTGTTGTATCATCATACTTCGTCCTTTGTTAATCGCATTTCTACCAATAATAAGCCCTAAATTTAGGCGACCTATGATCATGTAACAATGTAATATGTTTCAGTGCCGAGGCTTTCTTTACAGGAGGCGTTGTCACGGCTCAACCAACACCACCTAGATAGAAGGCCTGCGCACAAAAACGTCATACATTGTTACATCACACTAAAACGGCTATTGTTAATCGTATTTCTACCAATAATAAACCCTAAATTTGGCCGTTTGATGATGATCCAACAATGTATACAGTTTCTGTGCGCAGGCCTTCTGTCTAGGTGGTGTTGGCTCAACCAACGCCTCCTATAAAGAAAGCCTCAGCACTGAAACGTCATATATTGTTACATCATCATACTTCGTCCTTTCTTAACCGCATTTCTACCAATAATAAGCTCCAAATTTGGTCGACTTATGATGATGTAACAATGTATGACGTCCAGTGCTGAGGCTTTCTTTATAGGAGGCGTTGGCTCAACACGCTGTCAAGCATCATTGTTAACAATAAAGTCTGTTATAATGAGCATTAGCACCTCAATGCAACAAAGATAGTCAACACTATTAAATTGTTTTAAACCCCCCCAAAAATACGCTTCCACTGTAACTTGAATTAGGCATTAACAACATTACATACATATACGAAAAATAACAGTGATGAACAATTCGTCACAAGCTGATATACGTGCTTCCCATATAGAGCTCGACTTCATATATAAAGCTTCAATTTAAAAAAAAAACCCATTCTTTTCTGTTTATATAATTAAATAATAAAAAGAAAAACTGAAACAAATTGAAAAAACTGCATTGAAACAAAAACGTAAATATATACGTTGCCTGTGTTCCTGTATTATTTTCCCCGAAAATTGAAGTTTATTTAAAGGGAAAATCAGCAATTTCCGTTAACTCAATAAAGTGTTTAAGCAAAAATATTTTCAGTCTTGTTCTAATAAACAAATTTCAACGGCTTTCAGAAAGTTCTTAACTATGTTCAAATAGATTTCTTAGAATCCAATTTAAGTAAGTTTTTAAAGTTATTAATGACCCATAAATTTAAAAAAAATCTGTGCTTGATTTATTAATTATCCAAATTTGAAAAATTAATTAACTACAATTATCGCCTAGGATATATACATTTGGCTTTATCTCTTAATTTATTGCTACTAACTTGTTAAACTCGAATCTTTCTTTTATCTTAGTAAATAAATTAATTTTACTACCCTCCCATTCGCGTTTAACTTCTTTCTGGCTCTTGCAACATGCGATTATTTATTTTATTTCGGAATGTAAATTTTGTCTGCAACCGGCAAAGTATAAAAGAAAGAATGACAAATGAAGATAGAGGTTTAGGAGTAGGCGTCGGTCTCTAAATTCCTGCAATGCTCCCCGAGAATCATTAATCTTTACAGAAAACTCTGAAGACACAGGGATTCCATCGACGATCCTTGTTCTTTGAAAAGCAACACTTGGTGGAAATCATGAAAATTTGTCAAAACGTGTGCACGAAACTGGAAATCCATCCATGTGGGTGATTGCAGTGGAAATCATGAAAATTTGGCAAAACGTTGACAATTATTAGAGGGTCACGCGAGGACTTGTTATAATTATAAATTAAACCATACACAAAATGCTTAGACTATCTTAACTATGGTGCCCGGCACGAAAGAAAAAGGAAACTGGCGCTTGCGTAAATGAAAAAAAAACTCGTTCAACCACTCAAAAACGGAAAGGAAACGGGGCATTACTTATTACTGATACCAGGATTTATTGCACCATTTATTGTTCGTTTCTGATTGGTTGAACGAGGTTTTTTCATTTACGCATGCGCCAGTTTCCTTTTTCTTTCGTGCCCGGCACTATAGTATACATTTTTCTTATTTTTAAAAAGAATTTCAATAGTGATATCATTTGGCATAAAATTGTAACACCAGGAAGGAGGCATCCGAGCGCCACGAATTTTGTATGAACGTGGAAGTCGTTCAGATGATAAGTAGCGCAATCTAGAAACAGTTTAAGAAGGGAGAACAGAGAGCTACTTTTAAATAATGGAATTGTGTTTGTTCTGCAAAATTTGCTCAGAAATCTTTTGTATGCCACACGGAAGAAGACTCCATAGTTTCTAACTTTGACCACAGAGAATTGTGGCTTATCAAGACTGCAAATTATCCTTCCGATGGCATGTTCCATAGCGGCCAGTCTCCGTAAAAATCTTTCGACGTCGTTTGCAGGATGAATGAAAATTTTCAAGACATCCACTGCTGCGGTTACCTTTGATTGCACTACACAGGACGGATTGAAGGATGAATGGCATGTTATCTTCTCAGATGAATCTCGCTTCTACCTATATAGATGCATGTAAGTTGGAGATATCGCTGCAATAGACTGATAAGAGTCCTGCCTTGTACAGGATAAGGAGGATACCGAATACCATAAAAGCTACACGTTGTTACCAACAGGATGATAAGGAGGCGCTTCACTTTCCATCGTAGGAAGTAGATAAATTCTATTTTTCTCTTCTTACCATACTACTCTATTTTTCTTTCCTTATTCGAGCAGATAGATTCTGAAAAGCTCTGAATGGTTTTGAAATGAAGCTTTCCTTCATATTAGATCAAGTCGCCTTCTCGGAAGAACGCTTCTTAACTTTTAACGACAGGCAAAGCAAAGCACAATCTAAGAAAAACCTTTTACAATCGTGTGAATTGGCACACAAAGGGTGGTAAAGTTATTTTAAGTGCGTTTCTGACCCGGGGGTGTTCATTGAATTTTTTTAGCATCCGTCTCGATTACAATTCGTGACGATTCATGTTGTAACTCAAAATACACTTTGAACGACTTCCGCGATAAAACTGCTAATAAAATCATTAGAATATCGATGTTTGCAGAAAAAAATATGTATTATATTACTTCTTCTGATTTCTTCTCCAATATTGCATTTGATCGGAGCTTAACAATAGTATAATTTAATGGGGGTTTTTTGCCCAATTATTTTGAATATACCTTATGTTGAATAACTAATTGAAAACAAAAATATAAATAAAATTAAATATAAACTATTTTTGGCTAGAATTTAATATCTATAAATTCTTAGCAGTTAATTATATGGTAAGATTCTAGATAATATTAAATGAACACATTCAATATCCTTTATTATAGCTTCCAAGAAACATTTCATTTTTACAAACGGGCTGTTTTCATTTTAACAACTAGTTAATTCAACTGTAAATTTGTATAACCGAACAATCTTACTCTGTAGTTGGAATAAACAAAAACCCTCGGAGAATAAAAATCGAATACACTGTGAAACTAAAGTTAACTTTAAAATTTAAAGTGCTTTTCTGTCGCACGAACATAAATTCGACGTGCACAGTTTGCCTTAATGACTCTCCGATGTAACCGCCTTTACTTCAGCAACATTTCCTTTTCTCTATACGGTTAATAAATCAGCAACAGCACACTCAACCCTACAAGAAACTCTCGTTACATCAACAGTTTAAGACCATAATCGAGAATGCATTTAGCTTTAAGGATTAAAGCTTATGCACAATTTTAAATTTTATAGTATTAATTAAAATTAGTATAAAGCCATAGTATATTCGAATGAAATCTTAAGCAAACCCTCAAGACCTCTGGCCTAATTTCATATCTGAAATTTAAAAATCGATTTATGATGCTTACAGTCAACTTGAGAAACATTAAATAAAGTATTAATAATTCAGTTTGGTTAATAATTAATTTTCATGTAATTAGTATCTCGAGCATTAAAAATAATTTTAATGTATAAGTCGCCTTTCTTCAGGAGTAACGGTAAACAACTGAAACTTTTTATGTCATGTATTGCTAGTTTTAAGGAAACATGCAATTTTACATTAAATTAATTTTTAATTATGCAGAATGTTATTAATTTGGTGCAATTTGTAACGCAACTACCAACCGAAAGTTTGTTAAGGAGACTAATCAAGGCATGGGACATACGATTCGTGAAAAATTTCTATCGTTAAAAATGCTGCTGTATTAGCATAGAAGACATTTAAAGGCTAATGCAAATCATCGGATTACAAAGGCAAAAGGGCAGTTTAGAAAGAGATTCCGATGGATAGTTCTTCTGTTCGTTCTTACTTGCTTCAGCGCGCGTAGTTTTCAATCTAATTGTTCTGAATAAAACCAGTCTACAAGAGAGAAAGTGTGCTTGATTATGTTGAATAATACCTCATATTTCCGTTCAATTTTATTTTTGTTACTCATTTGTGGGTCATGAATAACTTTATATATATTGCACAGCGACACATTTCCCCTTTCAGCGACATATGCAAAACGGATTTTTCGCAGCTAATTTTTCATCGTCTAGTGTCTTGGATAGCTCCCTACCAAACCTGGTACCATCCGATTGGTAAAATTCCGCTACAAATTGTGTCGGTTTAATTACAAACATCCTGTAAATCTCACGTTTTTATCAATTTATTTTTAGTCATATCAATTAACTAGCGAATAATGGATGCTTGCTCTCCGTCCGTGAACGTGACATCTCTGAAAGGACTTAAATTTTTTCATTTTGTCTTCATTAACATACTGCCTATGATGCAGTTCGAAGAGTATCGACCACTTTAAAAACGTGAGTATCGGTCAAAATAGTTTTGTAGAATTACAAGTGCGTTTCTTAAGTTTAGAAACATGCATGTTACTTGGAGATTGTGCTGAAAAAATAACGAATAATTCTCAAATTTAATGACATATATTCGTGCTTTTTTCATGAATAGCACTCACTGTCAGTATAATAAATTAGAGCAAGAAATTTCAAGAATTTTAATGCAGATTTATGCATGCTATATTTAAATAAAAAAAAAAGCTAAGATGTTTCATAAGTTTAGGGACATCACAAATTTGTTTCAAAAGTTTAGAAACAATTATAGACACTATCTTTCATGAATTATCAAAACGTTACAAATATGAAAAAATAATCCACAATTAATATTTAATATTTTAAATGTTTATTGAATGTTTTCAATATTTCGTTGGGTGTCCTTTTGCATGAACAACATCCCTTATTCTCTTCGGCATTGAATGCACCAACTTCTCGCATTCCGTCGCACTGATGTTTTTCCAGGCATTCAGAATATCTTGTTCTAGTTCGGATTTGTGGAGATGCTTGCGTGCTGAAGAAGCTTTTTCATTTCCCTTCACACATTCTCGATGGGATACAAATCCGGTGACGTTGGCAGCCACTTCATTACGTCGATGTTGTTTTCGGATAGCCAATTCTTCACTTGTTTTCGTTATGGCAAGGAGCATTATCTTGTTGTGGGATGAAATGTTCATCTCCGAATAGACTCTCCACACAAGGATCCAAAACTTCATGATATGCTTCGGCATTGAGCATTCCATGTAGGACGCACATTTGTCCCACTCCACCTGAAGTCATGCACCCCCAAATCATGACTTTTGAAGGATGTTTCACTGTCCGCTTGATACAGCTTGGATAAAAGGCTTCATTTTTTGACGATAAACGCGACTTGCCTGGTTACCAAATGCACAGTAAAACAACGACTCATCTGTCCACAATACTCGTGCCCGACGTTCATGGTTTGGTTTGGTTTGTTTGGTATGAACGTTTTTTTCAACTGCTATGGTCATTTCAGAACGGCGCAAATTTTGCCTCGCAAGGGTTCTTTAGCGTGCAGCCGGCAAACGACTACACGGGACCAACGGCTTTACTTCCCTTCCGAAGGAAGTGCGTGATCTCAGGATTTTTCCCCTGAAGCTTAATTATTCAAGAGGGGGTTTCTAAACTTTTGAAACAAAATTTAAAGGTTTCTAAACTTATGAAACACACAATCTTTTTTTGAACTAAAGTTGTGTCCATAAATTTGCATATAATAGCTCGAAACTTATTGGCCTAAGACATTAGAATGAATATTTCTCAGAGGAAAAAAAAAGTAATTTATCTCATTGAATTTGCAAATTGTATACAAATCTCAGAGCGGTACTGAATTAATGCGAATGTTTCTAAACTTTTGAAACGCACTTGCAAAAGTTGACCAACTTCGCTTAAAAAATACGGGCAAATGGCCGAATCACTGTAACCTATCTACTACTTTACGTGAATTTCTTACAATTTAATAAAATGCATCATTTAATCAGGCATTTATTTATTTCGCCACTTTTCTTAATTCCGATTATTCGGCCTATTAAAATAGCAGTGGCATGTTTCTATTGTGTCGAAAAAGACTGTAAACAAAAAAATCGAGTGTTCTTCCCTAGATTTTCTCGTATTCGAACTTTGCACGATAGAGCAAAAACTGTTGAAATAAGGTCCCCCTGAAGTGGGCTAACCTCTAGAATGAATCAGGTTTGGTTCAAATCGGGCCACGGGTTGCCGAGATCTGGTATTTTAAATAACCAATAATAATATTAACAGTCTTAATTGCTAAACTGAATAGAAAAGTTTAATTGCTTACTTTTATTGTGTCACTTGCTTCATTTAAACCAAAATACATATACAGAGGTTAAGTAGGAGTTGAGGTAAAGCACCCCTTTTTCTTGTGGGATTGGACTAAAATTTGATATCTAATTCTTATTTTTCATTATAAAGACTAATTTTGTTGTCCCTTAACCTAAAGGCCTATTTATAAAGAGTTTGTATATATAATGGAGAAATAGCGCATATAAATACTAATAGAGTATGTGTTTAGGTAAAATACCACTTCCGGTTGACAAATTTAGCTAAAGTGGATAGTTGATAGAGGACTTTGTGTAAGGACTAAATTCCAAATTTCATCATCTTGCTCGTTACTAAATTCCAAATTTCATCATCTTGCTCGTTGCGTTTTTGAGTTATCGTGTTAATGAACATAAACCAACAGATCTAATTCCAAAAATATGTTTTTCGGACTTTGGGAGGTCTAAAACTTATAGATTCATCAGAATACTTTCTCTATTATGGAAAAGTAAAAATATAACAAGATACACAAGTTTTTGTTTCATATTTAGATTCCCCTTTTCTTGACAAACGACCATTTAATATTTAAAAGAAAAAAAAAACAATATCCGGCAAGTGAATTAGATTTTTATATTGTCAACAACGCTTTTTAAAAATTTGAGAAAAGAGCGATATATTGATAGTATGGTCCGGAATGAAAAGAGTTACATAGTTGAGGAAAACTATGGCGTTATTTTAAGAATATTGCATCTACTTCTTCAATTATTACCTCAGATTTTTTTTTTCTAAAATTAGATTTATTAGAGTATCAAATAAAATGTTCTAAAATAAGCTTTTCTTATACAGACAAATTATTATAGTTGTTTTATTAGAAGTTAATAACTGAATTTCCCTTCAAATTTCATTTATTATATTTGCATCTCAATAATAAAAATAAAAATTTCCTCTCTCCAAAGCCCTCGGTACAAGGAAAATGTTTCACGATGGATGTTTTCACAGACGAAGTGATCATAAAGAGGAGCTCTATATCTGTCAGCTGCGACTGACGTAACATGAAACGTCAATATTGACGTCGATGGCAAAGAAGGGGAAAAAAAGAATTAAAGAAAGGATTCAACGGAAGTTGTGCGTGACTGATCGAAGCCTCTAAATGGCTCGGCCCCAGTTCACAGGATGGAGTTAAAAACGAACCTTCCCCACCCTCATATATCGCCAGACCAATTAACCGGCAATACGCACCTCATCACAGTGCTCAAGCTTGCTGGAAGAGACATGTGTACTGTGCTTTATCTGATCTTGGGAAGAATGACCCTCAGGAAAAAAAAATTAAACGGTTTTCGGTAGGAAGAAATGTCACATTTCATGTTCCGAAACGAAAATGATTTTTTGTTGATTTTTATCACGCAAATGTGCTTACTGCAGCAAGATTGCCAAACACTCCCCTGGAAAATTGACCATCGGTTCGTCGGATGTTTGCAATGAATAATAATAAAATGGAACAAATTTAGACTTAGCAGTATTCTATTAATGATAGCAAGTAATAGAGAGAGAAATTTGGGAAGGCAGGAGAAGGGTCTATTTATAAATTTGAAAAATCATTAATACACGCGAAACATTGAATTGAGAAAATGATTGATCGCGATTTTTCGCTGGGTAGAACTTATGCACAGGAAATTATTAATCTCAATAAATGAGGGTACTTTAGAGGAAGAAATATGACAACCTAGTAAAATAATTCTTGTAAAGCGGCAAACAATGTAGAAGTCTGTAAATAAATAATAAATAAAGGCAATATTTTTTCAAAAAGTATTTCTAATATTGCTTGGTAGTAAATAATAATAAAACCACAGTAATTTGGACAGTGACATTTTAATGTCAATTTTACATCCACATAAAGTATAGGGAAAAATATCAGGAAATTTAAAAGCAGACGATAAAACTAAATTTTAACATCTTAGAAATTCTAACTTCATAATAAAACTTAATAAAATGCAAACAAATTTTATGACTTCGTTTTCAGATCGGCATCTTAAAAAGGACGTTCCCGTTTATTCTAATTCGGTAAGTGAAGAGACGATAAAAGTCAGGCAAATTTACTTGTAAATAGGTCTACTAAACTGTCAAGTGTGAAATACTGTTAAGAAGCTTATCGACTGCAATAAAAATGGTAAATGCCAGAGATCAACGTCACTCGATAGAGGGCAAGAGCTAAAAAGTGTTTTTACGTTGAAATTGCTTTGCGAAATATTTGGAAACAATAAAAAAACAAACTCTTTTCCCGCCACTGGGTGCGATTAAATTTGGCAAAACAACAAGGCGCACTTTGGAGAGGAAAACAACCCTCGCTATAAGAATCAACGCTGCTGAAAATAGAAATTATCGATTCGTTGAATGGAAGAGTTTCATTTAGTTAGTTTTATTTATTATTCAAATAGGTCCCAGCTTCCCCTTTCATTCCTAAAGAATGTTTTTTCCACATGCTTTTTTTTTAAAGTAAAACTTTCCTAATTCCGAAATTCTAATCTTGTATATAAAAAAACAAACCAAAAAAACAACTTACCTTTACACTGTCTATTTTTTAATGTACCGGTATCATAGAAATTTTCTTTACGGAATACTTCTGGTATCGTCTGAAGTTCAGATGGGATGAACCCATTGACAGATGAAGAAAATAAAACAGTTAATATGCGACACACTTTTTAAAATTATTGACATCTGAAAATTAAGTCTCCGAAAAAATCCCTAATGTAAAGCAAAAGTGCTACGAAAAAGGATGGAGTAAACTCAGGACCCACACAAAGGCCATAAACAGTTGGTATTGAACTTTTAATATATGTACAATGTACATAAGGCAAGCAAATCTTGTGTGCGCGTTCTCTACTATTCATAATTTTCAATCCGCGAAATGTCAGTGGCTCGAGGATCGTCCAAATAGCTTTAAATGCATCGTTTATTGTAATGTACGTATTCAAGTAAGTATCTCTTAGATCTTGCAAGTAAATATATGCAATGTAAGAAATAACTAACTTATTAACAGATCAAAAATGAATAACGAAAAATTTTGATCAACGGAAGACTTGGATAAATTGTACTCCCGGCAGATATCGGCTTGGCTACATCCATTCTGTATTTTTAATAATGCAAAGTTTATCTTCAATGCAGAACGCTTTACGTTTACAGCTGGCCATATTGATAAATTTTGACACAATGAATTTTCATCAATCTAGACTGACGCGAGTTAGATCATGAATCTGGGAGAGTTGATAAGAAAGGTCGTTTTGTCAGCGACCTGTCTGCCAAATGACCAATGTTAAAGCCCGTCAAGAATTGGGTATTGTGACAGTAATGAAAAAGTGCAGTATTTTTGAGTAATTTTTTCTAAACTTTTTGCGACAAAAAAATAAGTCGAAGATGTCAATAATGTAGGTTATATTCGATTTTTATTTTGTTTTTAAAACATTAAATTTATAGGAAATTGGACGGGACCAAAAATTTCATTAGTTATAACCAGCGGTTCGTTTTAAGCAGGGTTCGACTATATTATCTAGATAGAGGAAGACAAAGGAATATGTCTAACAAATTCTTACAAAGTTATATTAAAAATTTCTATAAATTATAGCAGTAATAAAATTTGATTGCGACCGAGATAGGGGTAATCAAAAAATCAAAAGAAAATAGAGCACGGAATAAAATTTTGATTGAGAATATTTTAAATCCTTTTGTGGCATCTCTCTGCTTGTAATCAAAGAAGTATATTAAAGAAATATTATTTTTTAAGTTAAATGTTTGAAACTGAGAGGCCTTTTTACAATAGAACTTTGTTATAAATGTACACCAAGATTGAAATATGTTAATATATAGAAGATTCGCACTTTATCTTCTCGTAGACATTTGTATTTAGATTTATATTATCCTCGTATTCTCCTTTAGGTTGTATCTAGGTTGTATTTTAGTTCATATAATGCAGATTGCCAGAGGCCATGGCTAATCAACATTAACTTTATGATAAAATAAATCATTAAACGAGAGAGCCACACGATTTCACTCCGAACACAATACAGATATGTTATCACCGAGATTTAGCATCTAATGGTGATACCGGGTAACGCGAACTCGACTTATAATCACCAGAGATTACCAACGTTGTCAATCTGTTAAACTGTACCCAATAAATCCAAAGGACAGATATATAGAAAAGCATTATTTTATGTTTTTAGGAACAGCAAAGCAACCTTCGGTTTTTAATACATCTTTTGATAGAGCCAGAAGCTCCCCAAATTTCTTAAAATCCGGTTGGTTTAAAATTTTTTTGGCAGATTCGTAATACAAACTGCTAATATACCCCTGCTCAGACTCAGACTATTAACTTTTTAAATTCAGTCGAAAAAAGCAGTTTTTGATGTTATAGAGTAATAGGATGTGAGATTAGTGATTTTGTACAAATTCAAACTTGGACATAATGTGTCCGAAACGGTTGCAAGCGTCAAAGTGAGGGGTGTCAGTACTAAGATTGAAAGGACTCTGCATAGACCGTTTTCAAAGTACCATGCCGGTGATGTAGACATCTAATATCTACATGCCCATCCGGTTATAAGTGACAAGATACAGAATGTTAAAAAGCTGGCGTCCACATTACGTGAGCATAGTGACGATTTTCTCGTATCTTCAACGACAATTTGCAGAAATCTGGCAGCTATGGAAGGTTTAAACTGGACACCTGTATCCACCTGAACTCATCGAATAGCAGTAGATAGGGCTTCTGGAAACTGCACTGCCCCTCAATCACAATTGACATGTACTATCGTCAGCTGGATGAAAGTCACCAGGAATCCTCATAAATAGTTTGGGTGCACGATCATATGTATCTATTGGAAGCATGCAGGAAACAACGCCGTAGGGTACGAAGTGCTCCCTCGCCCTGAGTATTCACCAATTTTGGTCCCATCAGATTTTCACAGATTTCGCCATTTGGACCACTTCTTGGAAGGTAAACGGTTCGATAACTGGAATACTATGATTCATACAGTCAAGGATTTTTTTATTAATGTGATGTCAGCATCTGCCATCTTGGTATTTCTGCACTGGAATGACGTTGAAGCCAATGTATTGCTGCCGAGGAGAAATATTTTTCTGAATAAAATGGGCTTTCGACTTCTGTTAATGTTAATGTTAATTTGTGTCAAAATCTGCAAATGATAATGAAACAACCGAATATAAAAGCACAATCTGAATTTTAAAAATAACACAAAGTTTGTTTTCTAGATATTAAATAACTGGTTAAGTTTTTTTGCAATATTTAATGTTTATTACAATGACTGATGATCATTTCCGCAATTTGATTTAGAAAATGGCAAACATCACCGAAACGATCGTTAGTCGTTGTAATAAACATTAAGTATTGCAAAAAGAACATCCAGTTATTCAATACCAAGTGTGCAATACAATAACCATATTCCAATAATTTTTGTTTTTCAGATATCTTATATGTTGATGTAAAATTTGAAAACCAAAAATCCATATAAATGATTTTCTTAAAACAACCTAAGTTGTGTTTAAAGAATTAAGAATCGCAGATATAAAATTTTATAAAACATGTAATTTAATTTTTAAAATGTTCTTAATCGAAGGATGATCTCATTTTTTAATTACGAAACTTACTAAAAAGTTTTAAAGTTTTTACGTATTATCTACTTAGTCATCAATAAAGTAAACATAATGTATTCATTTATGACAGACGGTTTTTTTTTAACTTTTCAGTTTTTCTGGAATTCGTTGCACATTATTTAGCCTGTTTGTTTACGCATTACACGAACAATTCACCTGGATAGATTGAGATTATTTTTCGTTGCACTCCGCGGGAAAACGTTCTGGGAACGAAAGCAGGATTAGTGTTTCCCCGCAATAAGCACTAATGAAGGACACAAGACATTAACTCCGAATTAGCAGTGCGTTTTGGTGTGTCGCTGATCGGACGCGCAGAAAGAATAATGATCAACGGGTTTGCAATAGGCGCCATCCAATCAAGCAGCGACACAACAACGTCGCTAAACAAATGGCCGTACACAACAGGCATTAATCATCGCCCCAACTTCCCGTTTTGCGGGGCGAGTTTTCCTTAGAATATCTAAATCGTATTTAATGCCTAGCTGCAAAATAAATAAAGCAAACAGCATACGTTATCATTAGATTTATGCTAAATGATCATGGGACCATGGAACATAATAACTCTAAGATAGAGAGACGATATTTAATAATAAAATTCTGTTTGCAGAATAAACGTAATAAATTACGGGGGATAAAACTCAACATTCTTTTGAGTGAACAATATCGTCGAAATACAATCAAGAAAATAAAACAGTTCAATAAACGCCCATTATTAATAACCCCGTGTGAAAGCTTCCTGACAAATTCCAAAGCCATGTTGTGCATCCATCTTGTTCAAACCCAATTCGCTCCAGTAGATGCGGAATTTTTGTCTATGGATCAGCTGATCCTTCATCTATCATCCGATTTTGATCGAAGCTGCAGACAGGCGTAAGCCTTTACATCATTATTTATAATCGATGGGTTGCAGGTACCTCTTTTTTTTTTCTCACGCTCTCTACCCGAGAAAAGAACTGAAGCCGGATTCTGATGTGTGCGTTTGCGTCATAATCCTTCAACGCTTTTATATTAAAACATGGTGCTGAACAAACATTAATAAATATATTTGATCTTATCACTTTACTTAATCTCCCAGAAGCTGCTATATCACAGTGAAGCTATAAAGCTTTAAGAGCAATTTCCTACGAGATTCATATTTGACGAAAAATGATATAAAAATTTTAAAAAATTCTAATATTTTCCGAAAAAAATTTATAAGAAAATCATTTCTCTCCTTTGTATATTGTTATTCTTCAAATTTTACGAATAAAAAACTTATTAGAATGTTGTTGATGAATTCTAAGGGTAAAGGCTGCCTTAATCAGTGCGGGGGTTGGCTATCGTTCCGCACGTGTTCCTCTCTCCAGGTGAGACTCCTCTTAGGCAACCCTCGTCCACCGAAATTCAATCGTAGGTAATTAGCAAGATGCTTGCTTAGCAAAATGAATGCAGCTTTCAACATTATGAAGATGTTTATTAGAGAAACCAAAGCAAAGAGAAAAACAACATGTTTATAGAAATGCACGATTTGCGTTAAATATACTAAAATAAATACAGTTGAATTTGAAAAATGAATTATAATAAAAATATGGCAAAATATAAGGAAACTCCTTAATCCAAAGTCAGGTACATTTTTAGTAAAAACTTAGCTGAATTTAAAACTTTCTGAATTTAATTTAAATCTTCCATTATATCGTACTCTTAGAAGACAAACTTTATAACGGAGACCTTACGGGTATCGGGTCTTCGATTTTTGTTAAATTTATAGGATTTGAAGCTCAATATCCAAGCATCAATTTCCTGAAGCTGTACGATGCGCTTCTCAAAAATATTCGAGAAAATAATATAGTGAAGTATTTACAAACGATAGAAGTATAGACAATTTTAACTTATAATCAGTCACGATTAGCCGATCGCTCTTGTATGAAAAATTCTCGCTAGACGCAATTTCATTTTTATTAATTTTTTTTGAATCCTATATCTAATTGAAATGCTAGTTAATAAATATTTAATCGTAATTTTTTAATTAAAAAAACATCTTTCTATTTTTAATTACCAAGTTTTCGTTACATTTTATCTATAACGCTGTGTGTCCGTTGTTTGTTTGTCTTTTGATAATGCAGAAAATACTCGACAAATCTCCACGAAACTTTCCATGTACGTAGTTAAAGTCACTGTACGTGAAATATCGGTATAAAAAATACCCTTTTTTATTTATCAATTTTTTAACTTATTCTTATTTTTCTTTGTAAAATTGAATAGACTTGTGTTTTCAAATAATATCGCTAGATGGGATCCCAGACGGTGCACTTTAATTTAGAATATAAATAGTTTTAAATGAAATAAGTATTATTAAAACGTTTAACCAAGAACAGATGAAGTATTATTAAAACGTATCTTCATGTGTTCTTGGTTTACCTTAAAGTTTTATTTTGATGTGAACAACATAGAACAACAATATTAATATTTTTAAATTAAAACATGTTTATGAAAAAACATCTTAAAATGATAAGTAAAAATTTTAATAGAATCTTATATTTACATTTAAAAAATTATTGACAACTAAAATTTAAATTAGCATTTGCAAAAATATAAAATCTATGGGAAAAAAACAAACATTTAATATTTAATTAAAAAAAATTATTTGTATTTTATGACAATATTTTAATAAATGTTTTCTACGAAAATGGCAGTGTTTTTATGTAAATATTCTTCATTTCATTTTCACGTCACTAGATGGCAGAACTGGTTGTGAAAATCTAGGGGGAAAGTTTGTAGGATTTGCACGTGTTTGTAGCTGACAACTTTAAAAGCAAATTTGCATAGAAAATGTGAGCGCACTTTGTACTTTGTGAAGTTCGTTTAAATGTGCAATGCTGTAATATAAGCGCGTCAACGTTTTGGAGTCAACTTTTTTCGCGAATTTTACATTTTTTAACATGGCTTCATACTATTTATAACATGGCTGCTCAATCATCACCCTGATGGCATTCACCCTGAAGTTTGTTTACATATGCTGTAATGTAAGCACATCAACTTGCCTGACAACGATCATATTTGGTGAAAACAATGTTTCATTTTATTCAACTTTTCATTTGCGTTTACTATTGGGAGTGAACGGTAATTTTTTAAAATGCCACAAAGACGTACGACAAATCTTTCTATTATCTCCTCTCAAGCTCGAGCAAAAAGGGCTGCCAGAAGGAGTGAAACTACTTTTCAAGCCGAGCAGAGCCGACAGGAACAGGCTGCACGTCAAAGAGCTTTAAGATACAACAATTCAGCTACTCATTTGGTTTAAAATGATTATAAAAGGTTTGGAGAAGGCTTTCTAGACTGTTTCTCATTTTCTTGAATTTCGTTCATACTTTGTTAATCACGAAATTGGCAAAAAGTGCGCACGAAAGTGGATATGTTCAAAAAGGGCGCACGTGAGTGGAAATTGGCAGAAAGTGTGCACGTGAGTGGAAATTGGCAGAAAGTGTGCACGTGAGTGGAAATTGACAAAGTGCGCACATAGTTCAGTTTTAAACATAAACAATCGTTAAAAAATAATTTAACGCATCTTTTCCATCCGGGTGCAGCCGGGTAATGTTGCTAGTAATTAATATTCGAGGATTGGGGCATAAGTCATGGCAACTTTTTTTTTCCTCAGAGCTGAGGGATGGTATCACAAAATGTCATATGCCTGAAGGAAGCCGCGCATTCATAGTATGTTTCCACAAAACCTGACTGTGTGATTTCCTGTTGTTGCACAGAGAGCAATTTTAAATTAGTTCTTACTCAACCGCCATGCAGAGAAGGGAAGAATTGGAGTTACTGTGGCGCTGGGGATGGGAAGAATTGAAGCACCCACCATACTCTCCGGACCTTTCTCCATGTGATTTTGACCGCATGCGGAAGGTAAAGGAACCATTACCTAGTAGACGGTTTGGGATACGAATGGACATTGCAAGTGCTGTGCAACAGGAGATGACCAGATTCACACATAGTGTGGGAAATGGTGAAGCACATGGTATTCACATCTCTCACATCGTTGGCAGCATGTTGCGAATGTTGCAAGGAACTACTTTGAGGTCCGTTAGAACGGTATATGTGCTGTAAGTTTGCTCGTAACGATTCTGGAACATGAAATCTGTAATGTTATGTCAACTACCTTAATAAATATGAGGAGCGAAATGTTGGCTATTGTTAAATGTCCGTACATTTCGTCCATTCTTTTTCCTTTCATCTGTACATTGCACATTTTCCACCTACACTCGAACTCTTACAAAAAATATTTGCCATGACTTATGCCCCAACCCTCGTATTTCATAAATTAGAGGATAGATTTTAGTCATACTTTATCAATTTAATAGGTCTTGTTCGACATGTTTCGCCTGGCGGCTTTATCAAAGAGAATATAATCTACAGTATATCTTAATAGGAACAATGCTACGCGTTCTCCAATTTAAAACTACATGAATAACCTTTCGTTGGAGTAATTCGTAAAGCTAATGAACTCAAAATTTTCCCTTTCTTAATTTATACGACATTTTTTCCGAGAAGCGCGTTAACATTTTGCTTCCCTAAATATTGATTCCGGGTCCCAGGTCTTCATCATAATGTTTAATAGGGCACGTGACTTGGGTGTTGCAAATGGTGTTGCTTCTTATCTAAATGGTCGAGCTTCACGCGGTCGGAAGCCGATGATAAAATTCACAATTTTTTACTAATTAACGCGAATAAGATGCAGAAGATAATTGCTCAATCTTAGTTGATGTCTTTTGTTTCCAGGGAATTGAGTGCTTTCGCTAGACACAAGAGTTTATCTGTTAATAAAATAAATAAATTCTTAATGTTCTACTTTATAAAATTGTAATTGCAACCTTTTTCGGATTCATTTTATATGTAACCATTTCTAGTTTTGATATAAAGGGTATCTACAAAAGAATGTCCTCGTTTTAACTCGCTAAATCTTCGAAATTGTTGAGCGCAGTGTCACTAATCCTATATTCTGGGAAGATAGGTTCTGTAGTTCTGGTTCCCAAAACGGCTTCACGAAGGCAGGGCGAGACGAAAATCTGGTAATAAAGCATATAACTCGAAAACTATTTGGTGTAGATTAATAAATTAAAAATGTTATTACTAAGCAGGATAGGGGCTACATGGTAGTGACATTTTCAAGTTTATCCAAGAAAGTGTTCATGAATTTTGGGAACTTATTTCCTAAACTATGACAGAGGCATAGTGTCAATCATTACTTTAAATAAAATCTTCAATTACTTTAAATCGAATGTTAAAATCATTGTTTTATTCGGGGAAAATTAAAGAAAAAGTTGCTTGAAGATGGTAAGACAACGAGACACCTGACGCGGCCAGTCCATTGATGAAATTGGGTGGGAAGGGAGAGAGAGAGAAATTGTTTCTTCGTGACTCACTTCACATGAGCGAAGAACGGCCTATGTCCCTCCCTACCCTGCTCACCCATTTTCACCAATAGACTGGCCGCTTTAGGGATGTTGTTGTCAACGTTTGACTTGTACAGTCTAGTGCTAAAAGGTTTTTACTTGCTCCGTAGGAACTGAGCTTACCGGATGTTGATCGGTTGCAAAATCAGGTACTTTTAGTGAGAGTCAAGGCAGATTAGACTGGACCTGTCCCTTCTTAATGAAAATAGGGTAGCAAGTTAGTTCAGAATTTAAAAATTCAACTTATTAAAATTTGATGATCTTTATTTTATTCAATTAGCTCAATTTATGTATAAAATCACACATAACATATATAATATTAGAAACCCCCCTATGTTAATCAGTCCATATCATCACTATCTCACAAGAGAAAAAAAAATAGTAATCCCATTTTATAGAGTAAATTACTTAAGAAGATCTATTTCGATTTCCGGCGCTATCTGTTGGTCAAAATTAACTGTGGAACTTCGGGAGGCACCTTCTCTTCAATTTTTTAAACGTCGTCTCCTTAAAAACATTCGTTCAGGCTTAATTACTTCTGATTTAATGTCTATTTACTCTTAATTAAAACCGATTTCACAGGCCTCTGTTTATTTTACTGTTTTTATTATTATTATCATAATTCCTACTATTATTATTATTGGTTATATTGTAATGTTTTAAGTTATAACAAATTATCATTACTATTATTATTGTTGGTAATATTGTCGTTGCCGTTTAATGCAATACAAACTTTTACAAATTTATAGAATTTTAAATTATTTTATAATTTTTTTATGGATGCCCCTAGACAGGCCCACTGGCCTTTTGGGCGCCTTTTTATTCTTGGATACAATATTACTTAACTTCTTATTTGATTTTTCTTTTATATTGTTGTTGTAAATATGTATTTATTGTATTTTTTCTTTTTTTTTTTTTTAATTAATTTTTACTTGACAGTTTTTAAAGTAATATTTTTATTTTCTATCATTGATATTGGTTTGGTTTTACTGTCTTGTTTTTTTTTCTATTTTTTTTTATTTCGGATTTTGTCTGTATTATTCATGCAAATTTGTATGTATTTCTTTAGTTTATTGTTCCTGTAATCCACCGGGTATTTACTTGTCGGTCATTGATTCCCGGTGGTGTCTTAATTTTTTTTTCTTTAATAAATAAATAAATAAAAAAAAGTATACGCTTGGGATATGCTATTCACGTGCTCAACTATAACTTAAAGTCTAAACCTTTATGCACTAGACTGTACCTCACTTCATTTGCAGAAAAGCCCATTTTTCTGAAACTTTCTGTTAATACAGTTTACAGACTTATTCAAACATAACGCTCTTGTTAATTTCTCTATTTTGCTGTCAGATTGGTGGTGCCAATTTGGTGTGATTTTTCCAGTATACTGTAATATTAATTCAACTACAGCCTGGCTATCATTTATGCCTCCTTCTCCCTGTCAATTTAGTGGTTTGGTCCGCGGCAACGAAGCAAATGACGTGAAGTATCTAACTTAGCAACTTCAAGCAATTTTTTTTTCCTTTAATCTCCTGCCCAATAAAATAATGATTTTAACATTCGATTTAAGCACAGTCAACCGTTGAGAACGAGACCCCTGAAGCGGCCAGTCTACTGATGAAAATGGGTGAGCAGACTGGGGAGGGACGTTGGACGTTCTTCGTTTAAGTGAAATGAGTCACGAAGATATAATTCCTCTCTCTCGCCCTTCCCACACATTTTCATCAATGAACTGGCCGCTCCAGGGGTCTCGTTGTCAACGGTTGACTATAATTGAAGGGTGCTCTACAACTTTGCAGTTCACACTATGATTCTTACATAGTTTAGGAGATAACTTACCAAAATTCAAGCACACTTTCTTGCATAAATTCATTGCCAAGTAGCCCCTATCCTGCTTAGTAATAATATTTTTCATTTCATTAACCTACACCAAATACTGTATTAATCGTCCGAGCACTTATTTGCAAAAATTAAGCATATTCCCAGGCGCTTAATGCATGCGGGCCGGTATTACAGGTCCGGCGCTTATAAAATTCTGCACAACTGTGACAGAAACTATTTCAAAATAATAAATTTTCCAAGGAGGAGAGGAGTTATTTAATGAAATGAATCACGCAACACAATTTATATAAATTTAAATGTACAAATATTTGCATTTGTGGACAAGACGTTTCTCCAGTTATTATGGCGTTATCCACAGTTACTTTCCGGTTCTCAGTATTTACGGTAGTTTTCGCGTTATACGTACTATTACTAGAAATAAACAATGCTCTTGTATAGGAGTAATAGCACTCTACGCTGAACAATATGAGAACTCTTATTAACACCTTATGTATATCATTTATCATTTGACCGCAAGATATTTTTACATATTCTGAGTTTTGGGCTATACTGTATATACTGCTATAATTTTGGCCTTTGCGATCAAAAAACACGGTCAACATCACCTTCCCCGTGCTGTTTGCGATTGCTTTCGAGGGTGGTGACCCATAATGCTTCCATTAACGACTTTGACGTTTGCTTTCGGACTGGAAATGAAAGCACCAAGTTTCATCCAATTTGAAACAATTTCTAGAAATTAATAGTTTTATATGATTAAAAAGATTTAAACTTTAAGATCTGTCTACTTGATTTCAGTTTATGCGGAGAAATTATTAATGAATATTATAATTATTGGTATAAGATTTAAAGGAATTCATAAGCTAAACTGATAAAAAAATACAAAAAAAAAGAACTAACGGAGAGCTTTTCGAACTAGATGAAAATAAATGTTATCTTATCCCTTTTTGAGCTGTCTTGATTTTCATTTTTCTGATGATCAAGCTAACTCATGGTCATTTAATTAATACACGAGAGTCATCATTACTTTTTAAATCTAGATTCGAGCTAGCTCATAGAATGAGGCACGTGGATGAGTAAAATTGATGAAGCAATTCAGAGCATTGCTAGCACAAGCATCCTCTCAAAAGACATCGCTGTCTAAAAGAGCCAAGGGCGGGGAAGGGGAAGAGTGAAGAGGAGGGATTTAAGGGGTTAGGAGGACTTTGAATAGAAAGATGATCAAAAAAAAACGCACTTCTAAGCGGATATTTCCAGTTTTGAAATGGCTAATTGGATAGACTTAATCATACACTTTCACCAATTCAATAAAATAACTTCAAAGATTCGGTTATATTCAATTTTCGTTTTTCTGGAGAGATATTTACTTTCTCTTTTTAACAATGTAAATTGATGGTAATTGCCATGATGCGCCGTTTTTTTTTTGTGTG
Source organism: Rhysida immarginata (assembly GCA_023313115.1). Lineage (NCBI taxonomy): Eukaryota > Metazoa > Arthropoda > Chilopoda > Scolopendromorpha > Scolopendridae > Rhysida > Rhysida immarginata. The sequence continues at coordinate 4,376,340 of JAHWFO010012390.1, read as the reverse complement.
TGAACTATACCTAGGCAATTAATCTGTTCTTTATTAAAATATAAGAAGACAATATTTATTAAAAAATTAAGGTGAATTTGGGTGTAAATTCTGTAAATGCAATCTGACATTTTTAAATAAAACCATTATAGGGTCTCGCTTAGAAATAAATACAAATGAAGATCTAATGATAAAGCAATACAATATTTTTTAATAATAACTAGCAGACCCGGTAATGCTTCGCTATTGTTATGTATGAGCGTCTTCTAAAAATCAACTGATGAAGCGCCATCTTTTGGCTCTTCTAAGGTTACCATACTCCAAGACATTAAATTAAGATATTTTTTTTCGTAAGCCTATATGTTGCCGCAAGCTAAACTCAACTTACCTGTGAAAACCCATGAAAATTCGTCAAGTAGTTTTGGATTTTAGCATGTTCAAACAGAGAGACAAAGTTTTTTAAAATGTTCTTATTGTATTCTGTTTCACTCCTCTATAATCACCGGTCCTTTAGTCGAGTGAATTTGACGCAGGGCCGGAGATGAAAGGTGAAGAATAATGTAGATTCACCTTCAGAAATTGCAAAATTTCATCAGCAAAGAGTCCGAGCAACGCCGAGTATATCAGCTACTTCATAATAAATCGAAAAATAGTCATGGATACTTTAAATAAATTTTAAATCAAATAACAAAATCGATATTTTATAACCAATATACAAACTAAGCTTTCAACATGCCAGTTTGTATGTTAATTTATGAAAAACAAAAAAATAATCCGGAAAAAATCTGAAAAACACAAAATACCGGAAAATTGGATCAAGACAATTAAGAAATGAACCAAACAGACATTTGATCTCGTCAATTGCCATCACCGTACTAAATATCATTATTCTAGACCTATTTTTACTCGCGAAATACTGCATTGCAGTTAGACGGCAAAAATATACAGGGTGATTTACATCGAATGTAAAATACTTAAAGGGGGTATTATAGAGGTTAAGATAAACACAAAACGTCCTATGAACATGGGTTCAAATATGAAGATAACTGAGATATGAACAGAAATAAAAATGCCGCCACCAAGATCAACAAGCTTATAACTCAGGTTCTGTAAAGCCTAGATTAATGCAATTTGGGGGAATAACAAGGTACATAAGACTGTGTATACCGTTAAAATTTGATTGAATTCCAACGAGAAGTTTCCGAGTTACACAGTCAAAATTGTGACAAGTGCTAGTTAGTACTCACAAGTGAACACGTATATATTATGATGTTGAATGAGTAACTTGGAAACTTCCTGCTAGAATTAGATCAAATTTTAAAGATATACACAGTCTTATGTACTCTGTTATTCCTCCAAATTTCATTAATCTAGGCTTTACAGAATCTGAGTTATTATAACTTGTTGATCTTGGTGGCGGCATTTTTATTTCTGTTCATATCTCAGTTATCGGTCATATTTGAACCCATGTTCATAGGACGTTTTGTGTTTATCTTAACCTCTATAATACCCCCTTTAAGTATTTTACATTCGATGTAAATCACCCTGTATAACTGGGGCCAATCTTTGGACACTCCTGGCGCCCCTCACAAAGCGGAAATATCACCGAGAACTTTCCCTCCGAATTTCGTTGCTTTATCTTTATTCCCCACGAAATTGCATCAAAAAATCAGAAAATTTTGTGAAACACCCCCGAAAAATCGATTTTTATCAGTTTTCGCACCCTTAAAATTCGAATATCGAAAATCGGGGAAACTAATATTTTTGGAACGGTAGTTAGAAAGCTTCCTGCAAAATTTCGAAGATCTGCGTTTATTGGGGGCGGAGCCAAGCGACCGAACGTGCAATTCCTTTCTGGGCAGGAGGTCCGAATTTCGAGAAACCCGGCCTTAGCACGCCTCTACGCTATCCGTCCTATTACCTCACCGGGTTTCGAGTTGGTGGCTTCAGTAGATTTGCTGTGCGTTGACGAGTCAGTCAACCAGCTTCTTTATATACTGTATTGGTCGCCACGAAAAGCCCTTTTAGATAATAAGATAGATTGTATTCCCGCGCGAAAGACTTCCAGTTACTGTTGATGCTGTTGCACGGAATAATCGCAAAAGCAAACAACGACGTCACAGTTTCTAACGCTATAAAAAATGTCATTCAGATAAAAACTAAAAGATACACTGCATTCCCGCGCCACAGACTTGCAGTCATTGTTGATGCTGCTTCACAGAACAATCGCAAAATTCTTCATTAAACAAAGCAAATGTCACAATTTTTTAAAGCTGGCAAAAATCCCATTCAGCTCCAGGTAACAACAACTTATAAATAAAAAATTAATTAAAAAACCATTTTGTAGTGGACCGAATTGTGAATCTAAACCATTCTCGAATCCACTTGAACACACACAAAAAATTTCATCAAAATCGGTCCAGCCGTTTAGGAGGAGTTCAGTCACATACACACGCACAGAAGAATTATATATATAAAGATTAGCCGAGAGAGCACTTAGATGAATAAGTGTAGCTCAATTAAAAATTTTGTATCGCGGGCGTCAGTATTATTAAAAATTTTGTATTGCTGTATCATTTGATTTTCATTTGTATTCATAATTTTAATAAAATTTACCGCGTACAGCTTTTGATAATCGATATTAAATTTCGCCTAAAAAGCAATGTTGTACAGCTTTCGATAACACTGGTCAACAAAATTTAAGATTTTTTTTGCTCACGGAATGAAAGTGGATGATTTTGGTAGGCCTATAGTTTTTTCTGCTGATTACGGATATAAATTTGAAATTTCTCTAGCACGCACAATTTTTGAGTTAAAGCGAGTTGAAAATTTTTTAAGTTTTTCTATAGAAAATAATAGCAACAATACTGTATTGAACCATTCCCTTGTTCTCTTTTATTATTACATATATTAACATATATTACGAATATTCTTGCAAAAAATGTGCTCAAATGATACGCCATGCGTTAACCAGATTAAATGTGAATAGTACAGATGACAAATTCGTTGATATTTGAAGGTCATTGGAATTTTTTTAGGCATGCAGAGCGGGTACACCAACTACTGCTATTTCATTTGTGAGTGGGGTAGCCGGGCAAAAGATTTCTACTACAGCTCAAAGGAAATCTTGGATATATCACCAATTTTATGTATATGAATATATGGCCAAAATTTGATTCCTGGTAAATGAACGGATATTAATAAGAAGAAAGGACGAGACACAAAAACCCTGGAATACAATAAATGGTAAATGAATGTCGAAAATAAACTTCTAGACGAAATTGAGAAAATCCTGCTGCCTCCATTCATATAAAACTAAGTTTAATGAAAATTTTGTAAAGGCAATGGACAAGCAGGGCACGGGATTCCAGTATCTCAAACTGAAGTTTCTCCGCTTCAGCAACGCGAAAATAAAGGAAGGCATTTTTGTCGACCCTCAAATCAGGGAGCTGATGGGATTTGAAACAGCATTGAACCCAATTCTGAAGGCTATAACGCATGGTTCTTGGGAAAGAGCAAGGAACTCCACTAAGCCGAACTTGATGAGTTTCTTCAAGCATTTCATGAACTGGGATGATGCAATATTGCACTAAAGATTCATTTCCTGTATTCTCACCGGTTTTTTTTTCCTGCCAACCTTGGTGACGTTAGGGATGAACATGGAGAAAGGTTCCACCAGGTTATTTCAACCTTAGAGAGGTGGTACCAGAGTAAAATGACTCATGCTTGCAGACTACTGCTGGACCCTCCTTCGGGACTTTGCAGATGTTACATAGAAAATAATAAAGTCCTCGGCAAAACGGGTCTAATATGCTGAAACCTGAATATATATTTGAAATTATTGAACAGGGGATAGTATTTTACGTAATATGCGCATCTTGCGAAATAGGCGTAGAAACTGGAAATACTTAATATGGCTATAATACGGAGATTTCTAAAATTGGTGTGTGATAGAAAATTTTCGTTTTAATTTTTGTAATCAGCATTAAAAATTTTATTTATTTATTTATTTAAACGTTAGGAGGAAAAATACAGAATTGCCCAACAGAGACCGGTATGGTAAAAGATCGACGAGTTAGGCCACTGAGCCTATGAGGAATGAAATAGCTATAAGGAAATAGCTATAAGGACTTTGACATAATTTAATCGATTAATTCTTTCCAAGTACAAAGTTAAACTTAATCTCGTTTGATTATAATCTGGTTATCTTCAAAACATTAAATTAAAAGCAATAAGCATTTAATGAACAGCAAAGAAAGTAAGTGAAAAGACGGCAAGCATTAATGTACAAAGAAACCCATCCATGCATTTTAGTAAAGACAAAAATATCAAATCTTCAATACTATATTTTACTTATTCAAGACTCTTATTTTCAGTATAAAAATTAAACTGAAATTTTTTTTAATCGTGAACTGTTGTTAGATTTACCTTCTAGGGGGTCGTTCACTTCGTTGGTGAGAGAAAGCTCCCCCGTGTAGGGTGACACTTGCACCAGTCGGGTCGTTGAGTTGATGGAGTAGCGCCATGTCACATTGACATCGTCCAAATCACCGATGACACCAGTCAGCTTAGCGAAAGGCTGTTTTGCTGGGTATCCAAGCGGTAACTTCACCGTCCACTCCTTTTGGGTGAAATAGATTGCGTCCACTGAAATTGACAATAGAGACGAAATTAATTTTTTCCAACAATTAATTTTATTATGAAAGATGTATTTAATTTGCATCTTTACCTTATAAAAGTTAAATATGAATAATGAGCTTAACAAAATGTAATTTTAAGCAATTTTAAATTTTCTATTTGCCGTCTGCTTTATTTACGCATAGGGCTGTTTATGCATATTAAGTAGTTCAGAAGTAGTATTTACGCTTAGACACGCATTCTGGCTTTCTTTCAACTAATCACCATTTGAAAAGAGAATTAGAAAAAAAAAATCAGACGCGAAGCCATCCGGATGTTTTCGCTATTTTTCCTCCTATCTTTGGCGTAATTAATTCCTTCCTCGTTTCGAAGATCCATAACACTTGCCCCAATGCACACAACCGAGTTTAATGTGAAGTGTTCACTTTACCAATACTGTGGTTCTCATCTGACAGCTCAAGCCGACGTGAACTAAACCCAAGCATTATACGATTTCCCGATTCAATTTTTATAAGGGATGGGGATAACAACGCCGTCAATGCTTATTTTCAGATATTCAGTAATATTCTGGTATATAGTTCTTAAAATAATATTATTGTTAATAATAAAAATTTCTTCATTACAGAAAATATCAATTAATCTGATTGTCAAAATGTACATCTGTGAACAAATGGAGTGTTTCCATATTCTTCATCTTGACTATAAGTATTCAAAATTTCTAGTTTATATCTTTTTTTTTTTTTTTTTTTTTTTTAACTTAAAACTTTTTTTTTTCAGTTGGCATTTTTTTTTGATTTTTTGCAGCTTTTCATCAAAATAAGCTTTCATTAGTTATCACTAAAGCAAAGCTGATCCGATTTCGACCAGGTTAGAATTTCCTCAGAACACATCCAAATCGCACATACAATTGATCCGAGGAAAATAATTGATAATTACTTGTGTACAATAATTAATTCATAAGTTAACTGATAGAATATAGAATAAATGTTAATTAAATGTCTACCTTTTTGTATGTATGTAATGCATGAATGCATTAAATCTACATGGAATTTGTACATTATTTCAGTTCAAAGTTATCTACTCTTACTAACCCTCAGAGGCGGATATCACAAAATCAAAATCAATGGTTAACGATCAATGGTTTCAAATGCTGTTCTTCGAAATCGTTAATTTACACGTCTTCTGAATTTGAATTACAAATCTTTTACATCGGACATTATATCATCCAACTGCTCAACTCGTTAAGGATGAAACTTCAATGAAGACCCGTCTAAAATCCACATGGAATCAGAATGTATCGTCAAGGTTATTAAGAGAGTCGTTCATCAGAACAGCATTGAATTCATCGATTGTTAACTTCAGATTTTAGTTTTAGGGGAGAGTGGGGCAAAGTAGATCACTTAATTCTAGGTTAAGATTAAACTTAAGCAATTTGAGTTAGTTTACTCAGATTCACACACATCTAATACCTCAAAGCAATGGGAACAATAATCTGAAGCAATCACAGTTATATACTCCAGCATTTTTTTAATATTAATTTTTTTTTACAAATATATGCAAATTATCCACTTTGCCCCAGTATGTGGGCAAAGTGGATCATACATATAGAATAGCCTAAGAGGTACAGTGATCTCAGATAAAAGCAAGTTGTCCTTCATAGAATGCCCATGACGCCAGAGTTTTTGAAAGCTCAAGTTTCTTCACACATTTCTTCGAACCTTTCCCTCTCGAGCTTCTAGCTGCAGAATTGGATGATTTTTCCTATTTCTGGCGAGCTTGTCAATATTTCGGAAGTTTCCTCCAGACACTTCGTTTACGCACTTCTCCAACAGTCTTGATAGGCAGTGGTCTCATATTTCCTGATCCATCTTGCCCCTTCTTCAATTATCCACTTTGCCCCATCCTCTCACTTTAAAAACAAAAAAAAATCCATGGGCAACACATTAAGCCTAACAGACGAAAACTGAGTCGAATTATATTATCGATAAATCACTAACACACATATCTGGAAGAAATTTTGATCAAACGAGTCATTACAGAACTACAGCTAAATGATGAAACATTGTAAATTTTACGAAAACCGCATGAAAACACATTAACTTACATAATTTGCTTCGTTCGGTCTTAACACGTCGCACGATGACTTGTACTCTGTGTGCACTGACTAGGCAACACACAGAAAGTTGCATGCCGTGCCATTTATCTGGAAAAAGGGAAATATGCGGCTGTATTCGCTTTGCCCCCTATATCCACTTTGCCCTACTCTCCCTTATGTGTGATATTTGCCTAAGAGAAAGAGTGGGTAACTTTTCATGCGCGATTCTTAAGAACAAATTCTTCGCAGTTCTATATACAGTATACAGAATTTAAAACTGCAGATAGTGTTGCAACCTTTTAATTACTGAAATTCAATTGTTTTCCTTGTTGATCTGGAAAGCAATTTCAGCGATGCCGAAAGAAGGCCATGGAAAAAATCCTTTCCTGGGCTCTGCTCATATTTTGCGCGCATTCAGCAACGAATTTCTCATACATATTTTTGCTGACAAATGCTCGTTTTGACGGAGTTTCCAAAAAATATAAATTTTATGACCAGAAGCGTTTTGCTATTGATGGAAAAAATTATTATCTACTTATAAATTATCTAGATTGTAAAAAGCTAGATAAAAGTTTTAGAAAAAATTTGAACGAAAAATAAAGTGATGACTAGTGGAATCAATAAGAAAAGTATACCTTTAGAGAAAATTTTTTTAAAGGAACTAAATATTTTAAAGCCACTCATTTCTAAAAATGACGAAATAAATACCTATATGAAAAAGTGCATTTAAATTGTCTATGTGCATTTAACAACTAAATCATGTATATGTTTTCCGAACTGGATAAGTTGAATTTTTAAAAAGGGAAATTTATTCATCGGTAGAGTTTTTAAAAAAGGAAAATGAAAATAATTTTTGGGTTAACTATCTTGTTGATTTGCAGCAACCGCGTTAATTATTGTTGTTGTTGTTGCCGCCGTCGTCGTCATCGTGATTGCGGCTGCCTAATTACGATATGATTGATGAACAAAATATGAAACCGAGCTTGAAACCTAAAACATAAGGGGGACCATTTATAATTGTCACCTGTTAGTGACAACCGAGAATTAGAGGCAGTTCATCAACGATTGAAATCCAATAATATACGAAGAAAGATTGAGCCAGTTAACTTCTGAAGAGTTCGCAATACGATACGAAATGAAATAAAATTATGCAAAAAAAACCCAAAAAAACAAACCCGAATCAAATTGCATATAATCAACTTATCAAACTATAACGAGTTTCAATAATTAAGAATTTATTTAAATTTATGTTAATTTAATTCATGACGTTATATTAAACCTGTTTTAAATATACCAATGAATAATAGAACAGGTTGAGTGATAGAAAATTTTAAAAATAGAAAGAATTTTTTTTATCTCAGTAATTACAAACTATGAATAAAAAATTACTGTTCAATTAAAAACAGTCTTTTTAAAAATAGACACCCAATGATATAAAAATAGCGAAAAATATAACTATATAAATAATGTATACGTGCAGCATCAAAAAATATAAAATTTCAACAGACAATTTAAAAAGTTTGACTAGTTTAAAGCTCCATCAAATCAGAGACTCAATCACAAATCGAATGAAGAAACGGCAGCAACTCCTATATTTTTCTTGTTTGGCTAAATGGTGATATCTTCATCTACGTAAGATTTTTGAAATCAATTTTAGACTTTGATGTCTAAAAAGTTTATCTGAAAACAAAATGAGTGATGAAACCTTGAAATACTCAATTCCTTAATCGTCACGTATTAACGGTAAATTAAACAACCAATGAAGAAATGAAATCAAAATAATTCCAATAGTCACATTTAGATAAGGAACGTTTTCAGAACCCTGAATACAAATGCTTATCGTTCACTAGATGATTAAATTACCACAAATGATTGTAACATATTTCGCATATACTGCTGTATAATCATCCTCAGTTATAATTTTTAATATAATTGATTCGAATATGATGTATCGAATCAGATGAGTGAATCAGCATATACGCTTTAAAGTAAAGTTACTCCAGATAACATTAAAAATAAGTAAACGGAGAATTTTCCGGATACTTCAAGTTGTACTATGTTTTTTCTTTATCAATTGGCAACATTGTTTTCCTTACTCTTTCCAATATTATATTATGTAGCTAACAATTTATAGCGATCTCCATTTACACACACATTCATATTTTTATGTGCGTTAAAACAAATATTAAAAACAACATTCTAATATTAAACTGAAGATCGCATCCTATACATTTGTGAATAATTTAAGTATGAGGGCTAAGTGTGTGTATTTATGGAGAATAAAATCAATTTAAACGGCATATATCTTAGTATTTAGATATTAAAAATTTTGGGTGCCTTGACCGATTTGAATTTATTTATTTATTTATTTATTTTACAATTTTTCCTATATTGATATATTTCCCAATATTTTACAACGTCATTTACGATTTATTCTCCGACCAATCGTAAGAGGACCGCCTTCAAACTAAATTAAGTTCAAACAGCTCCTCGCGTTAAATAAAGACACTTTGTAAGCGGTTTGAAAAAAATGCAATGTAAACGTTTTCTCCTATGGATAGACTTAACAACACCGCCACCAGCAACGTTAAAAACATTCTGGCAATCGCTCGACAAAAGAATAAATAATTTTTTGGCTCCCTTTCTCTTGCTCTCTGCCTCTCTCTACTCTCACCGCGCATTATGTCATGATCCATTGATTTCTGCCCTCGGTTTTTATTTATTCCCACCCTCACTCAGAACGGTCCATTTCATTGTTTCCTATACAATAATTTATTTCTCTCAATTTTCTCCTCCCACTTGTTAACTCACTCTGACCTTCAACGTAGTTGTAATTGAAAAGGTCAAGCCAAACCGCGCCCGCAACGCCCCCGGCCGATGAGTTTAGCGTCGGACACTTTCCGGGAAAAGTCGGACTTCGTGTGATTTGATCCGATAAGTTTCCTAACTAGAAGAAAAAGAAAGTAAATTATCTAATAATTAATCGAGTGGAACTAGATATGGGTTTTATCACCCTCGAAATCACGCACTGGAAGTTTTTCTACTCAGTCAGCAGCTTTACAAAAGCTTGATTTATGGAATAGTGAGCAAATGTAATGGAAAAAGAGGATTCTGGGAAAAGAATATTTTTTTATTTATTTTTCTTATTAAATTCTATGAAAATGTTTTAAAATCCCTGCATAATTTATTTGATTTATAGAATTATCGATGTTCAACTTCAATGACGTGGTTAACCATTTAAAAAGATTATTTTCACATATTAAAAGCGACTAACCAACTTTGCAATTCATAAAATATGAATAGCTGTAGGAATTCTTAAAATTTCATATTATGAGTATCACTTTAAGAGGAACTGATGTCAATTTTAATGGTTAGATGAAAGGTGGGCGGACGTGAACGAGAACGGTGACGTTGATTCGCCAGGTGTCGAAAGAGATTCATTTTAGTCATTACAAGACTTGACATTTAAATTACCGGACTTTATCACCCTATTGTGAATTCGGTATGTGCCCCCAAATTTTTCTTTCGGAGGTCACCCCTTCCCACCAGTGACTTTTTCTTGAAACCATGGATTGTATGGTTTTTGGTCATCGCTAATGGGTACTATTCATTTTTAAAGTGAGCGGTTGGTGTAGCGCAGGTCAATGAGAATTGGACCACATGGTGGAACTGAAGTCCAAGAAGCTGTCTATGCAAAGAAGGAAGCCGATTTGCTATGGGTTGCAAACAAGCCATCTTCGGGTCGAGTGCGGTTGGGTATCTTTTAAATTAAAGAAAATCACGACTACGAATTTTCATGAACTTTAACGTTAGACATAGCTTTCAGCGCTCATTTGAAATTGTACGTTTTCGCTTTGAAATGCCTCAAAAACCATTTGGGGACTGCCTGCTGTTGATGAAGATCCATTGAAAGTACTCATTGCAGCTAATCCACGCCAAACCTGCCATGAATAAGCCAGACAAGTCTGTCAGAGTGAAATCCGCATAATCATCTTCGCATACAGAGATAAGTCAAAAAATTGGATAAAAAAGTCCTCATGAAATGAAAAATGTTGTACTTTTCTATTTTCGTCTTTTTCAAAGAAATTCTAAGATTGGAATAAATCCACGTTAAAGTTTTCTATTTTATCAAATTACCATATCAAGTACCCTTAATAGCAATTTATATTTCCTTCCTATAAGTAATGATATACAATTCCTATGCAATTATAAACCGTAATTTATAAGTAATTTTAGTTTAAATTATAAATATTAAAAAAAACAACAAGTTATTACAAAGTTGTTCTTAAAGAAATGCCGACTTAAGGAAACGTTATAAACGATCTCATCAAATAAGGGCACTTAGTAAAATTAATTTTTTTTTACTGATTTCACATGTTGGAAAAAAATGAACTTTTTAAATTTAAAATGCAGGGATTTTTCTCAGCTGCTTTCTTTAATTAAAACTCTTTTAATTAAGAAACAACTCTCCTTTTTAAGGCTTGTCGATCAATAATAACATTAATTACGCGAGAGAAATTGTTGTGTGGTGTAAACGTTTTGCGGTTTGCCACCAAGTTAGGTGAACCTGTCACATTAAGGCAACATTTGGGCGAACCCTCACCACAGAGAGCACACTTCCCTCACACACTGAACGCTTTGGCCTCGATTTCATATCTCACAAGTGGGAAAAAAAGTTAAAATACGTATGATGCCATAATGCTTATGAGGTAACCTCTTACATGCCATTATGCTTTTGAACAAATTCAATCTACTGCATTTTTATGAACCATATAATATCACATACACCTGAATCTTGCAGTTTGTAGATGAGATCGATTCAAAATTCCGAGAAAAGAAGGTAAATTGTTCATCACAAAGTAATAGGCCTTATCACTTGATAAATTTCCAGGCTGATTCCATAGAACGCGCTTCTATATCTTTACAGACCAACCAGGAAGAGAAATTACAATGGTTTGTATTCTATTTAGATACAATGCATACCGTTATCCGTGTTATTTTACGCTTCAATAATTTCAAAAGTGAAGATCTCCGCGATTGTTGTATATATTTTTATAATGATTACCATATGTACAAACCTTTTTTGTGTCCAAGATCAACAAAGATGATAAATTGTTCCTGTTAAAAAAGCCAGCTTATTAGGCCTATATATGTAAGCTCGTAAAATTCGTAGCTTGGAAACGATTCTGATAATTTCATACATTTCGCATAAATTTATTTTCATCTTATTTCTCAAAGCAAAGATATTATTGCTCCTCCATTCTATTAAATTCTCCTGAGCATTACAATTTATTTTGCTTTTCACGCCGAGATCCTGAACATTTTAGACTATTGCGGTTTCCTTCATAATGAACCCGAAATTCTGCTAACAACACGAAGGACAGAAAATTGTTTATGAATGAAAGTAGTAATTGAATGACGACCATTGAGACTGGGAAACTGGCTCCGAGTGACGACATTTAGAGAAGCAACTCTTCAGCCAGTCTATTTCGAAAGAGTAGCAACTTGCCTCGAAGGAGATTATCGGAAAACATTATTATATTTTATATCTTGATGGGTTATATAATTCACAAAATTGCCAAGAATTTACTTGTTTAAAATATTGTTTTATGAACAATTCGGAGAAGTCTAGTATTGGTAATTCCGACAGTGTATTAGATGCAGATTTAAGTGATTACACTGCTCTAGACTTTGCCCATAAGGATCACACAACTGCGCACACAAGCTCCTAAGACGGTGCGTTTACTTTTACTCTCGATTATTTTTATGGAAAAATAGACATTTTGAATTTGTTTTCAGCATAATTACATTTTAATAGTAATCAAATTAAATATGCATATGTTAAGCTGTATGATTTAATATTGTGGGGGGAAATTTTTCTTCTAAAATTTAAAATTTTAAAACATTATTCGTGATATGTCACTAATAAAGATGACAACGAAACAAATAATATCTAGTAAACTTACAACATATTTGTAATTACTGCATAATAATACATTTCATACATTTATTAGTTATTGTAATTTATGTTGTCATCGTTATCTTTATTTTTCTTGATGTTGTTAAAAATTATAAACTCTAACAAAGACTGCAGTGAATAGGAATAATGTTGGAACAGTTGTATTAATTCCATTGATAATGACGTTTTAAAGTCTTAAGAGAAATTGGTTTCTTTAGGAAATAATGATAAACTCGTCTGAATTAAGTTAGAAAATTATTTGCCTACAAACAAGAAAGAAAATAATTATCTTATCTGATACAGGATGAACATAAAAAAGGGGAATTTTCAAAAATCCAACAAAAAAAACTTTTATTGACATACAATACCATTACAGCTTGTCTTTTAAAAGCCACTAATCCAAATTACCAGTCATTACGCTTACATAGAAAAAACCGTCGTAGCTCACACTGCGCACATTCCTAATAATCATTGTTTTTGTAAAACAGTTTTTTTGGCGTAAGCACGCTGTTGACCGTTCCACAGATCCAAGATTACTAAATGGTGAGGTTGTGTGTAGCTTCAAGTTACTATTCCGCAGTGCTGCCATCTGTACATGATTGCCACTACTCATTTTCGTTTTTTGTGTCATTCTGTATGCTTTTCTTCAGCATGCTCCACCAACAAATGGATTTAACAAGAAGTAGCTTTGTGGCTATATTGAAGCCATTTGTGCATAGCTTCTACACGGTATGCTATGTATCTAGGTATCACCATTCTTGCAATACGATTAAATTAGATCGAAATTCTCAGCTCTATTTAAGTGAGGGGATAATGGCATCGTGATAGAGTTTGTAAATGTTGCCAGCAGGTATGTACACTATTTCTTAATATGCATTTAATTTTTTCCAATTAGCATGAAAATTTCTCCGCAAGATTGTATAGTTTTTTTATTTTGCGTGTTTTGCATTTTTATAAATTATTTTACAGGCTTCATTTGATTATTCTTTTCATTTAGGAAAACAAACTTGCGACATCAATTTTCTTCTTATTCGCACGAGGTACAAAAAGAAAATATGCGCAAATTATTTTTCTTCTTTTCTATATTTTCTCGAAACAGCGTGCTTTCTGAGTTAATCACACCTTTTTCAGATGAACGCCGTGGTACGTTTATAATGATGAATTTATATTATAAACATTAACGTAAATAAAAATTTCTTAGAAAAATTGGTTGGAATTTGACTACTGTACTTTAAGATTTCTTTTGCCTAGTGTGCTAATGCTTCTAAAAGTGGCTATATACTAGGAATAACACCGTCTCAGCATGGATATGTAATTTCGAAATTAGAAATTCTTTCATTAGAATCTTCGCAAGCCGAATGCTTTTGATAGGTACCATTCGCCTTAGATTGCCGACGGTGTATTTGTTATTCGTGTACTCGAAGAAAGGTTTCGCTACCAACTTGAAAAAAAATAATTTCACTTATGAACTGTGGTTCCATTAAATTTTCATTAAGTTGGGACAATAGGAATCTGAAAATTATATTAGTTTCACCAAGTGATGAAATTTCTTTCTGAATAAAAAGCATTAGACTGCGTTTCTCAACACTTTTTGGCTGAAATGCCGAATGAACAGCCAAAAAACTTCACCATGTCCCCTAGTGCTGCTTATGCCATAAAAATAAATAAGTAATTTTAAAAGATGGGTCCAACGTTCAAGTTATCCCTTGACATCTCTCAAGGTACCCCATGGGGTATACGCACTCTCGGTTGCAAAACACGGAATTATATTACGGCACAAAACTTTTCTGCACAACATTTCTGTTTTATGAAAAGATTGCTATCAGCGACTATCTTGAGAAAAAAATGTTACAGGTTTTTTTTTCTGCAAACGAAATATAAAAATAAAAAAGACAATGTGTAAAAGTGGTTTATTTTTCTATTTTAATGTGTAAAAATGCTTTATAAAAGATTACAAAGAGTTACAGACAAAATGGTTTGATTATTTCCTAACAATCTCTTAATTACTTATCACTAGGAAGAAACTTTTTTCATTTCCAGGTTAACACTTTCGTTAGGAAATTCACCAAGAGATGCTTCCGACTTAAAATGCTCTCCAATTAACAGACAAAAGAGGAATGAGGGAAAATTTTAAATCTGCCAAAAATAAAAGAAAGTTTGCTGACAACATTGAGGATGAAAAACCTAAGTGGGGAGGGAAGACCTAATCTGTGAGACACAATTCTACAATTATCATTTAACCCATGAAAGATAATTACCGTGATTCGCAGAGCACTTATTATAGATCCATGCTTCTTTGCTAAAATAACTACGTTGGTATTTGATTAATAGTGAAGTAAGTAATGAGTTTCTTGAGAAAAAGCAGCTGCTCTAAAAGGTTAGTTATTTTTCACCTACTATTGGAAATAGGGAGGAGCCCCTTTTAGATAAGGTCACTGACTTTGAAAAATATAAATTGTTTTTCCCATGTCTATACTCCAAGCAGAGCTTTTTTAATAGATTTTAAATTAAGCTAAAATAGCCAGAAACTGTCACTTTCAGAGTGATAAGCAACAATGGACGAATTGAATAAGATTGAAGCTATTTAAAAACTTGTAAAATATGTAGATCTATTATTATTATTATTATTGAGAGGTGGGTCAGGCAAAATGGAATGAAGATGAATATCGACAACACTTTTTATGTTAGGTATACAATTAAAAGCTTACCGTTTGCCAATAATTATAGCGTGAATGATAATAGTATAACTCAGAAGCATACGATTCCTGACTTGGGAATATATTATAGTGATAATGGAACGTTTGTTGAACATATCAACCATTTGATTGTTCACCTATCTAGAATTACGGGAACGATAAAAAGATTAAAAAATTTTTTCCATAAAGTTCGGACATTTGAGAAATTATTTGAAACACTTATAATGAGCAAAATTTTTTATGGCTTTGAGATATGGTTTACTATTATGAATTATGCTACCATTAGATTACAGAAGAAAATTGATAGCTGGAAGAAATTTTTGAGTTCTTTTAAAAGTATTAAACCCATTAGTATTATTTTACCTGAATTGGCAGATCGAAGTTATCAACGCTTACTTTTAAAATTAAGCAGTGGCAAAATAGTTTGTAAAGAAATTTTAAATAAAATAGGAATCGCCTACAATGTTGGCTCAAAAAGATCTGGCGCCAAACTTGTATGGAAACATTATAAATCAAATTACAAATATATTGATGTAGGGTGGAAACTTGTCGATTGTTATAACCGGTCCAGTGTTAAACCCAACATTTTTTATCCTTTTAATTAAACATTTTAAATTTCCTTTATTGAATTTTTAAATTTTTAGCTTAATAGTATGTTTAATGAAATTTTCTTTTCCTAATGATCCTGCTTATAGTAGAATTATTATTATTTATTATGTTTGTTCTAATGTGTTATTATTATACTATTATTATTATTTTACTAAATAGTTAAGTTTATTTTTCTAATGTCCTCTTATATAGATAGTTAAGTTTTTTTCCTTTTGACTTTTCTGACTTCAGGCTCAGTCTTGCCGATTATTTTAATCGTGCAATTATTTGGGCTTGATATTTCTTATTTATGACCCTCGATTTAGTAACCCCGCTTTTGGGCTTCGGCCTGTTGGGGGCGACTCTTTTTGTGAGATGTCGTACATTATTATTATTATTATTAAATAATGTCAAATTGTAATTTCAGTAATACTCCAATTTATTCTCTATCCCAAGCATTTTGCCTCAAATATTCAATGGAGATCTTAAAATTTGCAAAAATCTCGAAAAAGCTAGATATTCTTGAAAACAAAGAAATATTGAAGCAAGGTGCTCAGAAAGATATACTGTTAAATAACCAAAAAGAACTAAAAGCAGATTTGCTTTTTCATCAAAAAGATAGATTAGTTATATTCTGATTTATTTTATTTTTATTTTATGTAAAAAAAAATTCAAAATTTTCAACCACTTAGTTATTAAATAATTTTATCATCTCTCTTTTCTATCTTATACTAAAAGAAAATTCCCGTACTTTTAATCTTGTTTTTAATTATTTCTTAAAGTTTTAAATATTTCAAAATATTTTAAATCTTTGTCATTTTAAAAATTTATTTAGGTTTTTAAAATGTTATGATTACAGGATAAATACAAGTATTCAAATGAAGGCACGCCACTTTTTCACAAAAATATTTACGCAGAATAGTCGAAATGTACGTTTATGCACAATAAATAGTTTGTGGAAAAGCGGCTTTTGAAGACTTTACAATTTTTAAGTATCCACAGGTTTTTCTTTGTCTGCACTCTTATAGAAAATATAGAAATTACTATTAAGTAAAATTAAAAACCAACCCATATTTGATTTGCAATGTTTCATCTATAAGTTTAAATTTTTTGTTGTAAATTTCTTTAGTTGTTTCCACTTTCAACGAGATTTACTTCACTGCCAGCCATCTAAATGATGAAAGATTTGCTTTATAATTGCGCATCTTAACGATTCAATATTTTCTGTAAACTGTTGATGTTTTATTTTTTATTTCGTGTGGATAAAGAGGTTTTTTTTCCTTTATAATGTTTAGAAATTAATATGCGGAAATTTTTAATATCACTATTAAAAGAAATGAAATCGTATATTTTGTAATGTTCAGTAAATTTTTCGGAAAAAAATCTAATTCCGTAAAATATTTTTATAAAAATTATTTAAAAGTTAGCTTTATCGCTTAAAAAAATATTGCAACATCCATGTTTCTAATTTTCAATGTCATTTTTTTCTTAAACAAAACCATCGAGTTATCTGAAATTAATAGGAAAATGCTTACTGCACATGCAATTCCACAAATATACACTCTAGTACATAAATATATCTTTGTAAATAAGCAAAATCTAACTGAAATGATTTCCAGTAGGCACCTAATCTTTCGTATTATTATAAATTATTTTCTTTAGTTCTTTACCCACCCAAAATTAACTATACATATTTCTCCTTTTCAACAACGCACACGCACACTTGCTCTTAACCTTAATTTTTTTTTTCTTTACGTGAATCTAAAAATATAAATTTTTCCTATTTTCCCATTTATCGAGAAGGGTTGGAAAGCAGCTGTCGCGTGTAAGAAGCTCAACCATAATGCTCGGCCATAATGTCTTCCCCTGATTAAACGACTTTATTTATCGCATTTTTTCCCATTTTTGTTTTTCGTTTTCGATTCCATCTGCTTCCTGGATGCTAATTACTATTCAAATTTAACAAAAAAATCAATTATATTCTCAGAGCCTTCTCACCTAATACTCAAAAATTCTTTTCTCTGATCCTTTTTCGCTCATGTGTAAGTCAGTTAAATGAATTGCCGACTGATAAAAGTTAAGGTTGCATCTATGACGTCATTACCAAGGGTGCGGGGGTGTAATTAAATTTCGGATGAAACCAAAACCATTGGACGTCATCGAAATTTAGTGACGTACGTTGTCTCCGTAAAGGATAATGCTCTTTTCGTTCGCAGTCTCCAAGGAGTTCTAAATTAGAGTCTCTCACACACACACATACACGCACTTTCCCTTCTTTTCTTTTTCTGGCGCATTAATCAACCTTTTTGTTTCTTTAGAAGTTTTTTGCCCTTCGAAACCTCCAGCTGCGTAATCACTGTCTGCTTTATTTTTGATTATTATTATTTTCTCATCCTTTTTTCTCCTTAAGTTGTCTTTCACCTGACTCGGTTGCTTTGCAGTGGATGAAATACCGCAAAATTCGGTTTTAACATTTAAACCACACCCATCACAAAGAGAACCTCTAGCCAAGGTTGAGTCCATAAGTTCAAAGGGGTTCATAGGATCTCCCACGCTTCTTAGAAAACTATTTTTTTAATTTTTTGAAACATTACTGAATTAATTAATTAATTTTCTCATTAATTTATTGATGTATCTATATAATTTATCAGTGAGTGTTTCAAAACAAACTTAATTTTTTATTCTGTAGACAAAACATCTTTTAATTATAGCTTAATATGCTTGTAAGTCAAGAGAGTTTTAAACATTATGAATTTTAAAATAAAATTATTATAATTAGTCCTTTCTGAAGGAAGTTAAATTTTTGTATGTCTAGGTTACTCTGTTTAATTAATTTCAATTATTTCTTCTTATAAGGCAACGTTCTTAAAGCTGATGGTCACTTCTAGTGACAGTAAATAAATTTTATCCACATGTTAATTACAAAACACGAGTATTATAAAAAGTGTAGCAGAAAATATCGGTGAATAATATTTTACTCGAGGGATATCTAGTACTATAATTCTCTTATCCGTCTGTTCGTCCGAGACCAACAAAGAAAGTTACAACAATTCGTCCGAACCCAGGGAATGTTGTGGCAAGAAAACACCCCGTCTTTGTTTATTAAATAAATAAACTGAAAGACAAATAATAACCCTATTAGTCTGTCCAAAGCCAGGGATTATTGTGGTAAGATAATACTCTTAAGGGCTGTATTTTTTGAACGGAAATAGGTAGCCAGTTGAAATTTTCACAGAATATACTTTATTATTGCAGATAGTCTAACAAACAATAAAAAACAGTTTTTTTTTCTTTCCTGTTCTATCGTAAAAACGGATTTACATACAAGTGTCAAACTTGGCATGATTATAAGGTCAAACTCTAAAGTATTACAATAAATAATGAAAAAACTGGCCAAGTGTGAGTTGGACTTGCGCAACACCAAACGTAAAATCTTTTTTCAGGTGATCTGTTAATTTAATGCTTAAAAACGTTTTTGTTCAAAGCGCTTTTGTTCAAGTTACAAAGTAAACAATCTAAAAAGTGTGCGAGTTTAATTTATTGTTCAAAGCGCTTATTTTATAAATTTCGACACTTAAACTATTATAATTTATATGTCTACAAAAGCCGAAATCGAGAACACGGTGCCACACCTACTAGAACCTGGCATATTATGGTAAATATATTTTATGGTAGTACGGAACCCTCGATGCGCGAGCTCGACTCGCACTTGCCCAATTTATTTTATATGCAGATGAACAGTAGCCTATATTGTTGCAGAATATAAGTTTTGAAAACCATTGATGCTCCACTTTCATTTCTTTACCGTTCAACCTGTATGGTTGACACCCGTCATGCGACGGATGGAATTCTAGTGATATAGAAATACACTGCTCAGCTAAAAATTATGGTCACCGTCCTAATATATAAGACAGCTGTAAACTCTAAATCCTTGGAAAGTATCCGCAGGAAGATTGTACCAAAATTGCAGGCAGAGGTCATACAATTTCCGTAGATTATGAGGAGGTAGTTGATGAATTCTGAGATGGCGCTCCATGACATCCCAAATGTATTCAGTAGGAAGCTATCAGCATGTTCCTCAAATCACTAAGAAAAATTCTGATCTTTTGACAAGGAGTGTTGGCCTGTGGCGAAACAGAAGCCATGAAAGGGTATAACTGGTCAAAAGAATATTCGCAAAGTCCACAGCTTTCGTGGTGTATTCTACAAGAACCACAGGTCACAGGGATGCCGTAGAGAATGTCCTCCAAAGCATAATAACTCCACCACCATTGAGTTTGTGTTCTAAAGACTCCTAAGGAGAAGCTTAAAATGGTTATCAGTGCTTCCAAACATTGTTAGAGCGGCGAACTACTGCCTGAGCAACATTGATCGAAGCTCAAAGGTCGACGCAGCAGTAGGAATGCTGCACTTGCCGTTTCACTTTTTTCCCGAAGGGCCGCTAATGTAGTCAGGTTTCTGCGATACACGATATAAACATTCCCGCAAGAGAACGTGTAGAAAACACAATTGCATCTCTTCCTCCTATCCTGTGTTCTTGCAAATTTTCATCCAGGTAAGCTTGCACAATGATAATTGTGTGGTTTGCGCCTTATTTTTGAAAGAAAATGTCATACTATGTCCAAAGAAAGATGAACTGTGCATGTCCAGTTCAATTTACGATTTTAATTATTAGACCTTAGTATAAAAAAAACTAACAATATGGATTGAAAATGCAATTGGGCATGCCAAATTTATCTTTTATTGGATAGAGTATACATATTGTTGCCATAATTCGGTCCAACTTCAATAAAAGTCCAAAGATGGCGTCTGTTAAAGTGAGTACACATTTTTTGGCGAACTCTGTAGATTAAAACACTATCGGGGGGGAAAAACCGAATTTTTAAATTCCATATTTAAATATTGATTATTCATTAACGCTCTGAGTTAATGACGGTTCAAGTTTTTTTTTCTCTAATCCAAATCTAACAAGAAACCCCAAGATGAATGGACTGGAGGCAAATAAAAAAAAACAAAAAAACTCTTCTTGCATTAGAGTAAAAAAATCATTTTTATGAAAAACTAAAATTTATAAACATTTGTTATGAGGCAATGCTTATACGATAAACTGATTTATGTAATTAATTCTAAGCTATTTCGAACGAACAGTGGGTATAAAATATCATTTTACGAGTCTAGTGGTCACCAGCCAACATTTTTCAGTATACAAATAAAGAAAATTTTGCCAGGAACTCCAAAACCTAATTTAAACTTAATTTGTTTTTAACGTTTTTTTCTTACATATTCCCCACATGAAATATTTATTTACAGGTACGCACAGTGTAAAGGTGATTTACGCCAATATAAGTAGATGCTTCCTTATGATGGTGAATCCTTCAGGTTAAAAGCAAACTTAATAGACATTCTTTTTTTCAACACTTAAAAGGGAAGTGCCGTATAGACCACGGAGCAATTAATTTGGAGGCAATACTCAAGTATTCGTGCGCTAATTTTGCCATAATGGTTTCACAGCGACAAACTGTCGGATAATTTCTATGCTGCATCCCTTAAAAGATCCTAGCATTTTTGTTATATTATTATTGGACATAGCATATAAGTATTCATTACTGATTAATTTCAAGATCAGTCCGTTAATAATAATAGACATTAAGAAGAAAATAAAGTAAGATATGTTTCCAAAATTTGATAGAAATTTATTGTTAATAAATAAATATTTTGTATTTTTATTAAACAATTTTAACCTGCTGTCTTTTAAGTAAAAGAACAAATATTACTTAAATTTCCCATCTTTGTGTGTACTAATTAATGTAAGTAAGGATTCGCAAATGAAAACAAGCGAATAAACTGAAATACAAAATTTTGTAAATAGAAGAGAGACAAATATTTTAATAAAAGAAAATGTAAACAATGATTGTTGCTCTGTGATAGTCAGAAATATCTTATAGAATTAAGACTTAATTTTTATTGTGTTATTGGTTTAAAAAAAAAATAGTTCATTACATATAATTTTTTTAAAGTTCTATTGTCTTGCTAAAAGTAAAAATGAAGTTTCATAATATTTTAAATTCATACAGTATAATTTCGACATCTAGAAGTTTCTGTTTATTAAGCGAATGAGTTGGGATTTCCCCTTCGCAAATTTACAATATATTTTAAAAACTGAAATATATAAAGTTAGGGGAAGCTTTTAGTTATTATATTTCATGCATCCAGGACATTCCCTAGAACAGGCATATTTATTTTAATATTGCGCAAGCGAGAAATCGAGTCCCCTATAGAGTGATGAAATCGGACAATGAAAGTACAGCTATTATCTATCATTTATTAGCAAGAGGAGACACGATGGCGACACTCCGAACAGCCAATTGCATAGTAAATGCAAGGCAGGAAAAATGGCGTAACTTCTTGTCTTGGACTCAAAACCCAGACCCTTTCCTGCCACTTGTCGATCCTGGAAAATAACGGAGAAGGGAAAGGTTAACTCTTCGTTTTATTGATACCATTCATGGACAAGGGAGTAGGATCTTATTTGCTATAGCGATTATCAGTGGCTCCCCGCTTCTTCTCCAAGATTTCTCTCGCCATCTGGGCCACAGAAGCCTTTTTTAATTAAAACTCTTGGCGAGTGATCGCCCTGTGCAAACAAGGCCACCGAGTAGCGGCGGCGGGTGAATCGAGCCTTGCCCGCTCAATTGAAACCCTGGAAGGCCACAGAATCCAGTCCTCCCTCCCCGAGCATCCATTAACACTTCAACATGGATGTAAACGATCTTAAGATGAAGATGAAAAGATAAAAGGAGGAGCACCACCACACTACCGCCCAGTCTTTTATACTTTATTTCTGCTGACCTGTCTGTCTTCTTCAATCGTCTCTAGTTTCTTCTTTCCAAAATTAAAATAAGCATATTTGCATTCATAAAATTATTTAATCATTATTATTCATGGAAACCTATATAAAGTTTAATAATCGGAAAATTATTTTTCTTTGTGAAAATTTACGCAAGGAAATTAATAAATGCAACCGCCGCCAATGAACTTCGTAATCTTAGAAACACTTCAATTTGTTGACGTCAAATACAATCTATTTATAACGGGATTTATAAATATCGTAGTCATCCCTTATCGTTATCGAAATTATAGTAGTTCAATATTTATTTTCAGTGAAGAAAGAAATGAAAATGTTTAAAATGGTTTTTATTACTTAAACAAAAACAAGCCATTTAATTTCTGAAATGGAATTACGACAACATTTTAATTATTGTTCACAAAATTTAAGAACAGCACTTTAACAAAGAATTCACTTTCTATACATTCGTAATTTTCCGCGTTTCTACTAAACATCATTAAGAACGGCATTTTATGTCGGTTTTAAACAAAACGAAGTCTGCAGTGCTGCAAGATGGGTGGGCGCGTTGTTTCCTCTCTCCCTTTGGCATTAAAAATATAAATTACAATTCCGGAAGTGAGAAGTCGCATCCGAATAATAAACATCCACGTTTTTTAATTGCACTTTAATTCTTTCCCGTTAATAACGAAGAGGGGGGAGGATCCTTCATTTTGCCAAGGAAACAAAACTCGATGGAATCGATACAACGTCCTGCAGGGACTCTCTCTTTACCAACCTCGAACTGAATACCGATATTTGTGTTCCTAACGGCCAGCCTTCCTCTCCTAACGTACTCCGTTTCCTAACAACCGTAAAATAATAATAAAAAGCGTGACAAGATGTCGTTAAGAAATCTCGTAGCGTTTAACATGCACGCGCTATACAACACGACACTTGCTGTATCGTAACGATGGCACCCGTTACGGCAATGAGAAAAGTTATTCGAGGTTGTTTTTCGGAGCAAAGATTAAGTGACCCTCTTTACCGTGACGATTCAATGTTTGGGGGAAAAATTTATCATCTTGTGAAGATCGCGGATGCGATTGGTGTTTTTTCATCGACTTCATGAGGAGAGCACGTGAAAAATAAAGAGAAGCTTATTTACGTCAAGTGCTTACGTCAGCAATTTAGATTCTGACTAGAGAGCATTTTCCTCCCGTTTTATCTAGGGAAAAAACTCAAAGATTGTTTTGCGCACGGTTTATTAATAATGGAACGTATTTTTTCATCTATTTTATAAAAAAATTCGTTAATTCTTATTCTATATTATATAGGAGTACAATGGCCTTTCAGTACAATGGTACTAGTATTTTTTGAGATAAACGAAGTTAAATTTTAGTATTTCTTTAATTGTTAGTATCATAAAGTCATTTCTTCTTGCTTAATCGTAAATGCTTAAGTTGGCATTTTACACCCTTAGTCGTCAATTAGAATATTAAATATTTAATTGATTCTCGTTACAGTCACGAAAATTTGAATTATTTCTTGTGTACTAACTGAAGGCTAGAAAGGGAGGTTATACAAAATGCTTTTAAACTTACTATAAAAATTATTTCAAGATTTCTGTCGACGGCCAAATTCCATATTTTGATTTGCCAATTTAAAAAAATTAGAAACAGCAAGTTTAAGCAAGCAATTATTTGTGTATAAGCCGACTCCTGATTTTTTTACTCGAGTATAAGCAGACGCCAAGAGACTAGAATTAGATGTCAAGAATTTCCAACATGATAATTCTGCAGCAAATTATAGTTTTGTGTTAATAAAAAGGTCATAAATATTATGGAAAAAGTAAAGGCTAGTAAGGGAGGTTATACAAAATGTGAAACTTATTTCAAGATTTCGGTCGATGGCCAAATTCCGTTTTCTGATTTGCCAATTTAATAAAATTAGAAACAGCAAGCAAACTATCTGCTTAGGAAATAGAAAGGACGTCGCCCATCTTCGTAACACGGAAGTGCGACTCAAACGCCTCCTGAATTCGCTTCGTGCTCATCTTTGTCGAAGGTAAAAAAATTATTCCTCAAATTAAAGCGTATCTAATTTTGAAAGCTTTGCGCTTTCTCTTCATATGTCATAGATAATTAATATTACCATTTAAAAATTCTGCAACGCCGTCTTGTTAGTTTCGAAAATTATTAAGTGAAACATAAGTGAAGCTAACAGTGTTCTCTAAAGCATAAAACGCGAAGATATTGCGGAAGTAGTAAAGGGAAGAAATTTTTTTTATGAACCTCTTGTTAATGACGGCATCACCATTAGATTACTTGGAGACTCATTAAGGAGAAAAACAGAATCGAGATTGCCTCTGTATAAATGTCTAATTCTTTATCAACTATCACAGCTTTTCTTTAAATTGTACCTCTAACTTCAAGAAATATTTATTTATTTATTTAATGTATTTATTTAATTAACATTGACATAATAATAATAATGATAATGATATAAAATAAATTGAATAATATATGGAATACTTAATCATCAAAGAGAATAAATTAAATACGAAAGGGAAATAAGAAAATAAGGTTCACAACTTGTAAAACTTAATTTAACACAAAGCACTTAAGTTCTTACATAAATGCATCCTTAAATTATTTTTCCACACGATGGTCTTCTCTGTTGAGGCACTTGTCTATGAATCAAAACGACTGTCACTAAATTCAGGACTTTCGCACGTGCTTCACAAATGGGTCTTCTTTAACAACTTTAGTTCATGATGAAATTAAATCTATACTGTCTATTTGGTCACAAAGACCGTGTAACACCTCCAACTTCTTTTATCTATTATAGTGTAGTAAACATTATTATATAAAGTAGTTCTGGAAAGTGATAGTTTTTCTGCTGCTTACAAGGGAATGCCACATAGCCTATCCGCTTTAACAATGGACTCCTTGTATGGGTATGTGTGCTCAAGTTTTTTCGTTTTCGCGGTTTATTTTGAAAGAAACAAAATTTCGCACTCTTATTTTGCAAGCATCTATAGTAGCTTCAGATGAGTAACATTTCAATTTGGTGGAAATCTGTAACATACATGTTCGAGGGATTCCCTTCTTAGTAGTAAAAAGATGTAACTAGAGCTAGCTATGATTCTTATTTAGGAATGGGGCGAGGATAAATGTTATAAAAAAAAAGTTATTTCCTTTTCTAAAAAGGCTAACCCAATTGTTTTCATCCGCATATAAAATATTAGGGGATGTGAACGAGCGATTGGGATTGCTGTTGATGAGAAAGTATCTTTTCATCCGCATATTATAAAGCGCTTTGAGGACTGGGTGCAGGTTTTAAATTGAGCTCTGTATTTACTAAATTGTTTAAGAATCAAATTATACCAATATTAAGATTTTGGATTATTGTACGGTTTTTTTTTATTACAATAACTGTGACAGCTATTTGTTGAAGTTGCGAGCGGTTTTTACAAAACTTTTTAAATATTATCATAATGGATATGTGCAGAGGGGACAATTATTCTTTTCCTGTCATAAAATCTCTTATTAGGGATAAACATTAATTGTAAATCATGTGTACGAAATAGAGAATTTAAAAATATACCTTTGTTTAAGTAGGTATTAATTTATTAAGTTTTTACTTCAATCAGATTCTTAAATATAATTTGGATTGTAAAGATTTTGTTTTGGATTTTTGATTTTAGTTTTTTCGGTGCCTTTTTGTTTCTCACGTTTAGCTCCATTTTGATGTAAAATTCAAATAAAATAAAAATTAAAATATTAATACAAGAACACTTATGTGGCTACCTCCTGACAAAATGTAAAAGATAATTCTATTAAAGCTCTAAACTAAAGCCGAACACAAGAAGTTTAATAACATATTTCCCATATCAGTGAATTTTTCTTTATCATAAAGCTTCAAAGAATCTTAGGCCAAGTTTAATGTTGCTATAGATCTACAAACAAAAAAGATCTCTTTTGTTATAGATCTACAAGACATCTGAAGTTCTTATTCTGACACGTTGTTTGGAAAATATGACTTTATTGATTTTAGTGTTATATTTTAAAAGTATCATGGAAATCTATAGTGTCTCCATTGCGCCATAAACACATCGAGCATTTGTCATGTTTCAAGATGAATGACCCAGTTTTTTTCCCCTTTAGGTACTTTACTAACAAATGCATTAAAAAGCACTTAGCAGTTTATCATGGTTTAACGTTGATGTAAATGGAAAGTATTTTGAACGTTATAGTTATCGATTTATCTTGACGCCTAGCAAAGTATCTTTACTTTATCTTTTTAACTACATATAAGAAGCTCTATTATTAAGATTTTTATTAATTTCATTTCTCTTAATCAAAACACTGGTAATAAAGATTTGTTAAGTGGCTTGATATGATCAATGGAGTTTGTATACAGGCTTCAAATTATGCTCTTTATGTTATACAGTATTTGAAAAGGAAATGCAATACGTGTCGATACTATAGCCAGAGTCTTTAAATAAAGTAACATTGCATAATAATAAATCCTAATTAATTATCGCTTTGGTTTAATGAGACATTTGAAGCTAATAATAGAACAGCGCTGTTATTCGTATAGTATTAAGGATAGTCGTGTTATTTATTAATTAGATTAATTAACCCAAGCGATCTTTTGCATTGCATTAAATCAACTTCCTTCTCATTGTTTGCTTTACTCATTATGTTCTAATTATAAGGATTCATAATTTTTAATGGTTTTTCAATTTCGAAACTTGTTTATTTCATTAAGCTTGTTCTTCTTTAATGATTACATAAGTTTGGGTAGACTTTATTTATTCTTCACAATTATTTTGATTATTTTTGATTAGATCGCGGTCATGGTAAAGTCAGTTTTGGCAGGTTGCCGATCGAGTTAATATTTTAGCATGAAACTGCCGAGGGTTTTCTTTCCATTCCAGAGAGAGAAAACGAGTTTCAGGATTGAATCGGAAGTTTTTCAGGAAGCCCTCTCTTTAAAGGAACAGAGTTAGCCAAGTGGATAATGAAACCGTTCGAGAAGCGATTTTCAATTTCTGCATGTTTTAATGGAAGAGCCAGAATCAGTTGGATCTTCAAACAAACATAAAAGGAAAGCCATGAGCTCTTTTTTCAATTACTATCACTCTAAACCAAGACAGTTTATTTCAATTGAAGTTAGGGTAATTAAATTATAAACGGCTTGATTCACTCTATTGACCTAGGTAATCGTGCATCTTATAAATTTTCATATTCAAATCATGCATAATATTTGCTTGTATATTATTTTTGCCTATACTAACTAATTGCTTTACACCAATGTTTAATTATTATTATTATAGCATGTCTTACATTTTGTAAATTTCGGGTCTTATATGTTATATTTTGGTACAATTCTTTCATTGTTTATTTGATTCGATCATTTGTTTGTTCTCTAGTTATATGTTATCTGATCTGACACATTGTTTTATTTTGTATAATGCCCTGTTAGCACTGCTTATAATTTATTTGTTTGTTATTAACCTGTTTACTAACTGTAATTTCTACAATATAGTTTTTCTGAGTGCACCTGGGGACCTACTCCTCGGTCCCCGGATATGCACTCTTGTGTATTTAATCTAACAATCTTTATAAATAAATAAATAAATAAATAAATAAATAAATAAATTATCTAAGCGGGGGCTGTCATTTTTTGACGCGCTTTATATTATGCCTTTGAATAATCTAATGCTGAAATCGACGGGAAAAAATTCCCAATTGCATTAAAAATTTGCAGGATTACAAAACGGTAAGCATTGAAATTTCTTTATTTTTATCTCCATACGCTTGAAAAACTGTTAAATTGAAGCTAAAAATGAAATATTCTTCAGATAACGAAATTGCTAAAAACATTATCCTATTGACGAAATTCTATCAAATTCCAAATTTAAAGAAAAAAATAAGGTTCTTCTAGAGGTTTGTTCTTTTTTCAAAATAAAATTTGAAGCAGATACTGAAAATAATAAGCATGTAAGAATTTTAACTATATATTTGGAAATGTAAGATATTAATTTAACAACTATTCTACTTAATAATGTGCGCTTGCGACTACGGAAAGGGAAAATTCTTTTCGAGGTAAAATGACCCTAATATACACTTTAACAAGATTTAATACAAGGTTTAAATCCATTATGCGGATAAAATGAAGTTCAAAGTCGTTATTTAAATTTTATACCATTTTCATAGGATTCAGAGCTGCTTCAAAATTTATTTAAATCGATTCTAAGATATGCATGATATAACTTTCAGCATTAGCAATTTCCACTAGGGGCTTGCTTTTACTGGTAATTTTAAATTATATATATCTAAGAGAAGACCGGTTGTTTTCGGCTGTTGCTATGGAGAAATGAAGATTAGGTATCAAATGCGCATTTGATTCCACATCCTTTTTACTTGATTCCACATCTTAACACTCAAAACCCACTCGCGTTTCCGTTTCATCATCTTCATCTTTTTATTCTCAAGATGCTTTTTCTTTCGTTCACGTTCGCCATTGTTATCCTACTTTTCTTTTTCTTCAGTTAGATCACGATAAATCGATTTCCCAGTCCAACACCCACGCGTAATCCGTACGCGTTTCGTCCATTGTTGCATCTTTTGCCGCAGCTGTAAAATTTAAACCTTGAAAATGCCTCCTCAACAAAATCTGTCTGCCTTGCTAACGATGCTGCCATTGTCGCGAATGATGGCGGCACAGAAATGATGGGAGTGTGGCAAGCAGACAACACACACATTCACACACGCAGCTTTATACATTTTTCTTCCTTCACGTGATTTGCGAGGGAGTTCCTCCCTCTTTATAATTTTGTCCTTGCTTAATCAATTCTTGACTAGAAATAAATGCGTTTCGCAGTTAGAAATGGAATTAGTTCTGTATATTGAGAATCCGATGATCCAGCCTTTTCGGTGTTAAGGTGCCTCAGATTGCACAACATAAATTTAGAAGATTGAAATACAATTCCTGGCACGAAATAGCGTCGAGTTCTATGATAAGTGTCAAACGCCTCGGCTCACATAATGCTTCTTATATAATTTCGATTTTATAAAAGAAAAAGGTGACAACCGAAGTTTTAATTGCCGTCACTCTTGTTACTCTTTCAAAAGCAGATGAGAGGCTAGCAATTTTAAATTTTAAACAAAAATTACTTTATTACTTCAGTTAGAAATACATATTTGTTATTTATTAAAGGTTTGGAAAAGAACATGGTGCAATATACCGCGTTTTTTCCTTGTTCGTTTCAACATATTAGAAATCTGTTTTTTTCATTCGGCTCGAATAATAATGTTCGCTCTCCCTAAATCTATCTTAGGCGTGGCCTAATTTTCATGCGTCTTCCTTTCTATTAAATATTTTCTTCAAACAAATAATATTATTTCACTTTAAAAAGAGCGAAATCTTTTTTTTAAAAAATTCTTTAAAAACGTTAATAAATAAAAATTAAAACTTCCATCAACCTTAATTTCATTAAGCTTCGCTTCCTCTTATTTTCTGAAGGGAAGCGGGTAATTTTTTGCAAAACAGTTTCCACCTTTATCTAGAAAGCTGATATGACAATACTAGCTCATTAGTACACCTTCTACGAGAATTAACAGATCTGCACCAAAACTTATTGACGTCGATTAATAATTAAAGAAGCACCAACAATGATTAATGATATTTAATTTGCAATTTAGTCTGAGAGACTCCTCTCTTCCTGAAGCTCCATTCCCTGTCCTCCGTCCTTTTCCCCTTTCCCCCTCTTTTTCCGTAAAATTCTCTTTGTCATGCAATATTTCACAACCTTCTCTAATTCAAACGGAGTTTAAATGGATCTGAAGACCCCGTGACCTTCGCTGTCAGTCTGTTTAACAAGAGGGCGGGCAGACGGAGCTGTAAATTGTTGCAATTTAGATGAAATTCTAAATACTTGCAGGAATTTAGTTTCATAACGAAGAAAATGTTAATGCTAATCAAACGATAATGCTTTATAGAATGTAAAAATTAAAGAACAGTTGTATTAAAGAGATAACTGCAACACATTTTCAAAATGTGTATAACTGTTTCAGTTTTTCAGAGTTGTTGCCACTATTTTTATAGCTGGATTTTAAATATAGAAAATTTTGTCAGATTTTATAATAAGAAAAACAAAGTTCCCCCTTTAAGTGAATACCTTACCAATATCTGACGAATAAAATTTAGTCTATAGAATGAAACCTGTCTGAGGTTGAAGTTTTCACGGTTCCTTGGGATTTTGCTTCTAACAAATTTCACTTTAAGAAACATTTATTTTGAAAGTGGATAACTCCATTTTTCCTTGTTTCGATATATTTAAGAATTTTACCATTTTCAATATTTTATATTTGTTTGTTTATTTATTTAACAGTATTTTTTTCAAATCTTACAAGAGATGTTAAGTTGTAACCGCTAATTAACGGCGTTCAATATAAATATTGCGCACAAAAATATTCGTCGAAAAGGAGGAGAAACGATACTGTTAAGTTAGCCAGTTAAAAGTAAAAGTGCAGGCTTTGCTATTAAATACTTTTAAAAAATGAATTTTTAAAAATATATTATCATCTTGAAATATTCATTTATAGATAAGTTTGAAAACAACAACCACATATATGTACTGATCCATTTTTAAACTGTGCTTATGAAATATACTAACTACATTAACTCTAGAAAATACATATAGAAGGTTGAAAGTCATAGAGAATTTCTTAATAAAATAGAATTACAGTGAAGTTGCTTCCGTGGAATCTTAAAATATTTTCTTTATTTCTTTATCTTGTTAAGACCCAAACTTCAATAACTTGATATTAATATGCCACGTCTGCCTCTCGAAATTGGCTAACTTAAACTTGATCTTCATCTATTCTTTCATGGCGCTCACGTACCCACTTAGGAAATCAGATTCAGAATCATAGCTCTAAACGTTAAATTATGAAATTAAATAAGATTTGCAGGAGGATTGTTTTTATAATTGAATTCCACAGTACGATTGAAGCGTTACGTAATGCATTGTTTACGATGTTTCATTATATTATCCTGGTGACTTTTGTTTGCAATTCTTCATTTTGGCATACATCACTCCGCTGCCAAACGTGAAATGGAATCACAGCGACGGCTTGCGTTACGCACCTGGCTCCTCCAATTCCCAGTCTACATGCGCCACCTGTTTCTCATCTTTTCATCTAAAAGGAAGATGATAGGATCGCACGAGTGCTCGCTAAGGGGCAATAAAACGAAGTGGCCGATTGTGATTTGTCAAAACGCAATCACTCACTTGAACTTCGACCCCCATCAACCTCCAGCGTTGTAGGGAGCTCAAACGTCGAACGATTGAGAACTTCTCAATGAGAAGAACTCTTCTCCCTTAAACAGCTGATCGTCATACAAATGAGGTGTCTCCATCAGATGAGGGTGATCTGAATATTTTAAGTCTCTCTGCAATGCAATGCTTAACTTAATTTGGAATAATTTGATTTATTTGTCAATCTTAAGCATAGAAAAAAAAAAATGTAACGAATTTTCAGATAAAAATATCTTTCTAAAAATTCAATATTTATTTAAATAACTTCGTTTTACAAGTATCTTTAAGCTCGTTTTTGAAATTTATAAAGCACGCCTTTATATCTAACATTTACACACTGTCTCTGGTTTCTTTCTTTTGGTGGAAACTGTAATCCCTTTCCTTATCCTAATGATTGTCTTAAGTCTCCAAGTGCACGGGGCGCCTAAAGTAGAGCTCATTTCCCTGAAAGCACTGACTTTTTTGTTCACTTGTGGTTTGTACGCTGAGTCTTTCTCAGACCTCGAGAAAACGTGCCAATTCGGGGAAGTGCAAAATTCGCCGTGTTGGCATGTGCAGCAATTATTCTTGTCACCAGAAACGCTTCCCACATTTTTCATGTTCAAAAAAATTTTTCGTGTGTAATTTTTATGGTGTCAAACGATGCCTTTGACATTGAGGTATTTGTTTGTATGGCTAAGCTTTTTTGAACGTTAACTCCTCTGACACTCGATTTTTCTTAGTAAAAAAGAATGAAAAAATTTATATTAAAATGAAATTAATATAAATTAAATTAAGAGAAAATGAAAAAAGGTTTTGGGAAAGCATACGAGCATTGGTCAAATTTGCCGACTCGTTTCGAAATTGATTTTCATTTGACGAGCATATCTTACAAATGATGGAAATTTCAAATTTTTGAAGATGTTATTACAATGTAATGCAACAATTGGGATATGTGATGAAGTTTTATATGGTATTAAATGTAGTTGTTGATAATTTTGAGTAATGGGTTCATGTCAAAATTTAATTGATTTAGCATAGAAAATAAATGCAAGGTTTTTCCCTAATGTTTGTTTGTCCAAGTTTTGATTTATTTTGTTTTCGTGTTAAGGTTATATTTATTTATAAAATTTTGCCTTGCCATAAGAATATTGTATTTCAGAAGGCTTTAAAAATCTCAATCTTGGGAAATCTAAAGGAGATTATAAATATCTTGAAAATATATAATAGACTAAGAAATATGTCAAAATGCAATTTTAGTAAAACTTAAATTTATTCTCTTTCGCAAAGACTTTCGCCTGTCGGCATTTTGATATTATTTAATAGTAATACAAAATTTACATATTTTGCGATAACACTATTATAATTTAATTTTTATCCGTCATTTTTTTAGAATATTCTTTAATAGATTTGTCTTTTCGTCATTCTAGCTAGAGAAGTTATGGCAACTTCGTGTTTTTATTGAAAAAAACCCACCTTAATAAAATCATTCATTCGGTCATTTATTTATTAATCAAAATTTATTAATCGGAAATTTATTTATCTTTGATTCTCAAATTTGGAAATCTTTTTATATTTTGGATATTGATTCGCTTCTTTATGAATACGAGCAAACGTACATAGAGGCAGTTTAATGCAAGCCGTTAAACTTATGACATTCTGTAAACAGATAGCATTTAGGCATATACAGAGATAAGTATATGAATAGTCTGAAATTAGTAGCATTTAGACAGAATTATGCATAGACCAGTAAGGACACAAAGTTTCGGGTTCGTTTTCGGGGGGCACTGTGGGCCGTTTGGATATAAATTTCTGGAAGCAAAACGTTTGAGAAACATTGGTCTAGACTAAAGTATAATCTCTTTTGGTGATTGGCAATAATCTCTCATCATTATTCTGGGGGTCTTTTCATAAAATGCGCCGACCAAATGGAAAATTAATCTCTAATTTATATCGAAGTCAAAGGACTGTTATAATATGTAACGAAATGAAAGAGTAATAAAAAAGACATACAGACGATCAGACCAAATCTTCTAAATCATTTAGAAATGTCAATTTTTGTTAACTTTGAAGGGAAAAAAACTCAACAGAATGATGTTCAAATAATACCATCGACCCAGAAGTAATCTTTTCTGTCGATATTTTGTTTGGTGAAAGAAAATCTCTTAAGCTCGTAGGATTTGTCTTCGGCCGCGAATGACAATATTTCCTTCTTAACGGTCTTTGTCACTTCTATAACTCCAGTGACTTGGAAAACTGTGAAAACATAACATTTTAAAAGACCACAGAATTACTATAACCTCTGTATTTTGAGATTTTCAAGTGTTCTATTCTTGTATTTTAATCAGAATATAATTCATATAATATAAAAAATTAGTCTATTTTAAAAATTCGCTTTCATTAGCTTGAAATTTTTTAATAATAATCTTAATGCTAGTTCGAGAAATAGTAGTTGAATAAATAGTCCTGGTAACCTGAATTTTATTTTTTCTTAACCCTACTCTTCAGGGAATAAAAAAGATGATTATTGTCAAATGATGACGACATCAATGAAATTGCTCCCCTGATATTATTCTTTCCGCAAAATGACAATCCAAATTAAATAGGCAAATGATTTACTTTGTAAGAATTTAATGGCACCAGGACGTAGCGTAACGATACTACAGGGAGTAACTAATTGAGCTTAAACATTTTATGAATAATTTGCTTAATGAAGTGTATTTTTGAAAAAAAAAACTAGTAAAATGAGAACTTATTAAAGCACTTCTGAACTTTAAAGGAATGATCAACGAGTACTTAGCTACTAAAATGTTCAGAAGGTGTGTTTACCAATTTCAAATTTTTAATTAGAATATAAGATTGGCGTTTTAATCCGAAGCCCGAGCAATAAAAATTATGATTGTGACCAGACTTGGATTACTGTTACCTCATTAATAAGATGAACCATCATCTTAAAGAATTTTCACTTATTAAGAAAATATTAAATACAAATGCCATCGTCTTGTAAGTGAATATGGTTCAAGTTATTGCCCTAAGCAAATCGCTGTATCTTCAATTAAATCTTAATTAGAAGCATCTCTTTGAATTTATAAGTGTCGCGTTAGATTCTAAATTAGCTCCTAGAAGAGGGCCTGTGCTTATGTGTAGGTCGTATACTTTTTCCATTCATAACGAAGCTTTCTATTCAAAAACGTTATCGCCTAATACGACTGGGTGCAATTTGGAAGTTCAGTGATCTGAGTGTAAACAACCTTGGTGAGCATTCATTAAATTGAACTTGAACAGGAGTAAAGGGCTGTTATATAGAATCAAAATTACAAGAAAACGATCAAGGAGTCACATGGTCAAAGAAATGTTATTTTTATCTTAAGCGAAGATTTGAGAACCGAAAGAAGACAGCTTTCAACGCGAAAACTTATGTTAACCAAATAGAAGTAATTCACAAAGGATGGAGTTCAATTTTTTTTAAGAAGAAACATACAAT
The DNA here is from genome assembly GCA_023313115.1 of Rhysida immarginata. Taxonomy (NCBI): domain Eukaryota; kingdom Metazoa; phylum Arthropoda; class Chilopoda; order Scolopendromorpha; family Scolopendridae; genus Rhysida; species Rhysida immarginata. Next base: position 4,340,765 of record JAHWFO010012390.1, on the reverse strand, counting down.
TTCTTGTTTAATAAACAACGTGCCATTTATATTAAGAGACTCGTCGAATGACATACTTTGCTTCTGCAAATAGTTCACATTCAAATGAATTAACTTAGAACATAATAATCTACAAAAAGTGCTCAAGATTGATTTGCGATGATAGTAACCGAGTTTCAAATTACGGACAGCACTTTTAATTACGAGGAGTCATCTCCCATCCAAGCTCTGAGGCCCCACTGGAACCCATTCATATTCCAGGGGCGTCCACAGAGACAATTGCAATGGGTTGGAAATGAAAAATGAAGGACGATGAAAGTTCTACATGTTAAAGAATTTAAAAATATCAAATTCCATATGAAACCAAATAAATCGCTCTGCGGGATCCTTAAACCAATTTTCGAAAAAACAGCATTCCAATTTCCTAAAATTACAAAGCTAATTAATACTCACATTAAAAGAGACTATTAAAACTAACCTTATAATTAGTCTTCCTTGGAATACTCGTATCTGACCGCTACAAATTGATACAAGTAAATGCACGAATTTCATTTAAACAAAAACATTCATCCACCTGATTATCATTTCCTAGAAAAGTCAGTCAATTTCAAATTAATTATTGAAAATGAAATTGCTCTTCATAAATTTAAAACTAACTGCAAAATACTATTAGTACCCGTTGCAAAAATATTAACAAATACTATTATTACCGCTTGCAAAAAAAATTCAATAAATTTTTTATTCATTAGACTATATATAAATTTTCTATAAAGCTTGTAAATTTTCTACATGCGACGAGAAATGGCGACGTAATACCCTTTTAGAAGCCAAAGTTTGTTGGGTATTGTAAAGCAAGAATATTCTTTGGAAGAACATTGTTTGGCAATGCTGCTCAGAATAAAACCGTATATTTTATATAAATAGGATGAAATGTGCTTCAGTGAAGTATTGTATAACCTAGGATGGCCAAGATTCGAAATAGCATGATGGTTGAGACAAGTTTAGGTTGCAGGCCATGTGGCGGCATCCTGGATGGATGAAGAGAGTTGAGAAACTCTGTTCACATCTTCATACAAATGAAGCGGTAGGCAAGACGCCTTATCTAGGGTGTTTCATAATTGGTGTCCCGTCTTTAGGTCCAAATAACGACTCAAGGGGAACAGATTGGGGGAAAATGAATATTGATTATTTGGTTTTAATGTCCCCTAATTCAGAATAAAAACATTTCGCGTCCCTGGGGGTGAAGGGGTAAATTTTGAAAATTTTAATTTTGTAGGGGTAGGGGTTAGACCCCATGTGTTATTTAGAAAGTTGTAGAGCAGCATGTCAAATGTGGGTTTAGCAAAAAAAACGGTGAAAAAATCTCATCCCCTGCCCTTTATCGAGTGGGTAAACTGAAAGGTTTGGCTAGCTAATGTAGACAAAAACAGAAAAACTCATTAGAAACTTATTAGAACTTTATTACTTATTAGAAAACAGTACATTTGAAAATGAATGAGAATGAATGAGTCGTTACCCTGAAAAGCTAATGGTCTTGACCCCACTCGTTAATTTTCCAAATGTAGGCCCTACTGTTTTCTTTAAAGATAAAACTCTACGCAAAATATTGTTTTAGCGTCGACTTTTAATGAAAGGGGTTGAGAGTCCACGTTGATTAACCCTTTCACTGTCTTTCCTGATGAAATGAAAATATCTACTTTTCGCAGCATAATGAATTCGATTTCCGCGGATAAAGATAATGAAATTTTGGATGGATATATCCGCTTTACGCAGCAAAAGGGTTAAAACAATAATTCATATGAACGTGTTTTGCAGAAACTAATCCTGTAAACATCATTCTTCTTATCTATCTTGTAAAAAGAACTTATTGTTCGGGAGGCACATAAGCGGGCTTATTATCACGGTTTCCGCGTTACTTTCCTGGAAATCGAATGTATTTGAATTTTTCTGTATCCCTACGACTATAGATGGTTCACAAATAAACACCTAAAATGTGCTATACACACATTTCGTCTATGGATGTTTAGAAATGGTGTGTAAGCATTTAAACATAAAAAGTGTCGTTATGCTAATTTTTTTCCTTATACCTTCAATGTACCATCTGTTTTTCTTTTTTCATATTGGTCATAACATTGACTAGGATACAAACAAGATTAGAATTATTATGAATAATGAGATGTATATGGACGATTTCATTATTTCAAATTGCTAAATACATGCAAGTTTTAGAAACTGCTCCCATAATATGAGCGAACGTGGCACCCTTGTATTTCGCATATTTCATAAAATGCGAGACACTAATTTACATTGAAGTTTGAAATCGATAAATTTTGGGAAAATTTGCCACGAAAGCGCTCCTCGAAATGTGCGTATTTGCAGGTATATATCAAAAGTTATGGGGGAAAGTAAATTTGAAAAATTGTATGTATGCAAACAAGACATTTAATGTAATATTAGTTTTTGCTTCACTGCCATAAAAATTTTTTTCATATACAGAAGTGCATATTTTGCCATATTCTCATTCTTATTTTACTATTACAGAATTTGATTTTTTCTTAAATCGCAAGTTTGATGCGAGTTTTTTTTCCATCTCAACACTATAAGCACTGTTTACATTCTAGATTTCCTAGTTGCATAACAAAATTGCATCAATAATCGCTTTTGTGCCCTTCTTGCATCTGTGATAATTCTTCATGGACAACTGTGCTCATTCCTCAAACAACAATTCTTCCGCCAAAGGAGAAGAGGAGGAGAGGAGGCAACGAAATTAAAGGTTGTCAACGGGGATCTGCGCATCCGGTGCGACGGAAACGGAAACGACGTCTTCCGAGTCACGTCGGCTCTTTACTGCGTTCGATCTACAGAAAAACGGTCGGGAAGGAAATAGGACTCGTTTCGATGTGAAGTCGCAATAAGGAGTTTCAATGCATTACGAAGAGCTGATCACTTGGTCGGTGTTATTCTCTTATAAATCTCTTACATTTCATGTCTAAAGGAAAGCCAATCTGTTGAATTTTCAAAAATTCAATATTTTGATTATAGTTCTCACCTTCCGATTCACTTGGAGGAAAGCAAACAATTGTGGAAATTTTTTCATTCTCTCCTCTTATTTTGTATTCGCTGAACGTAAACATTACATGGAGCGAGGGAGGTGGTGGAATAAGTTGAAGCAGTGGAAAACTTGTTTGAAAAGCGAGGGGAGAGGAAAGTTCCAGTGGTGGACTTTTTCAATCTGTTAGCCTCAAGTGGGGACAAATAATGTCAAATCTCATCCTGAGACCAATAAAGAGCGTAGCAGGAAAAAGATAAATTGAATAGTCCGGAGAAAAGAAACAGCAGGAAGTTGTTTATCTACAACAGTTGAAAGTTTCGTCCGTCCCCATGGCAACTACTGGTAGAGAATTTATCACAATTTTAGAGCCTAGGAGATCCCTTAGATCTCTTCATCACTTTGATAACAAAACTTCTATTTTTTTCATCCATCTCCCGTTTTATACGATTTAAGATGTCCGAACCCCTTTTCCTAGAAACTCCTCACAGCTTTTACAAAAGCGTGCCGGATTACACCTTCATACTCTCTTTTCAGAGACCTTTATCGATGAAGGCAGAACCTGCTACTGGATTCGACTGATTTCAGCTCTATAATAAAAGTATTTATTACTGTTCACCCGTGAAGTGAATTTCGCAATAACGCCAAAAGCAATTTATCTCGTATAGAAAGTTGTCTTTATAACCTATGCTGAAATATTAAATAGTAGATTCAAACCTCTTTTACTATATGCAAGCATTCCGTTAATTGCCTCGAAATATTCTTGTAAAATATTATATTAGAGTAGCAATTTTCTTTGAAAGTTCGAAAAGCTAACAGTAACTCATGACACCTGAGTGTTGCAGAAAAGCATCGCGTAATAATTTTGTTTACTCGTATTTAATACCGTATAAATAAAATTTGTAAACTACAAGAAAACTTCAGCAATAAATAAATAAATAAATAAATAAATAAATAAATAAATAAAAAACAGAAAAATAAAGTCATAATGTAATATAAATAAGAGAAGAACATAAATAAAACTAGCCAAAACCAAACTATAAAATTAATAAAAAGTAGTAAATACTAAAAACAAAAAAATAAAAATACCTATTCATCTTTAAAATTACTTTACCTTTATTAATTTTATTATGATTGTAACCGTTAATTATATCTCTATTGTTACTTCATTGTTAGTCCTTTCTTCACATTGTAGATTTAAATTGTAATTTTCAAAATTGTTTAATTATTTAAAAGAATTTAACTGAAATTAAAGAAAGATATATCCTGAAAAAGTTTTTTTAAGAATTTTCCAACATCTAATTCCAAAACCTATTTTGAATAATTTAACTTCAAACTCAGTCCAAAATTCAATTTTAAAGTCAGTTCAAAATTCATGAAAACGGTTTGAAAAATGTTTAATTCAACTTCAAATCTCCACATCATTATTGGATAACATCATCTGAGTCCAAATATCAAGGACTCCAAATTTTGACTGCTGTGAATTTGAAACACTTTAAATTAGTATTTATTATTATTTCTTTAAATGATTTTACTTCATTAAATTAGTAGGAAGTCATTTCTTCATTCTCATTTTCAATTCAATTACATAAGAACAGTAAACTGAATATTTTATTATTCCTAGAACAATGATTTCAACCGTTTTTTAAGATACAACACACAAATCCAGACAATAAAATTATCTAAACCTACCTCAAGTTTGAATAAAAATAAAGCATATTTTAAAATGGTGCCGTCGATATCGCGGTTTTAATGATTCGCAGATAATGTATTAATCATGCGGCTAATTTCATTCAATACTTCTTTGAAGAAAGTGCTGAATAACCTATTCTAACAAAGGCGGATACAAAACTAAGTTATAAAAATTCTGTATCTGGATTTCTTTCCCCCGCATCTTTCCGACTCTTCCCAAACATCTTAAAAAAAAAAGGGAGGATATTAAAAAATCTTTTGAAAAGTAGACCCGGCCAATACGCCGCGAAAGTAGAAACAGCACTGTCAACCCTTTCGAGCAAATGGAAAAAGGATTACCTAGCCTATTCACCTTGAATAAATGAAAACGGGTTACCTATTCACCTACTATCCAACCATTTATGTCGAGCAAGTAGAAAGAATATTACACAACCAATTCCCCACGAGTAAATGGTAAAGGAACTACACATTCAGTCGATTCACCTGGAGCTTCAAATATATAAGCTGTATTATACTAACATTAATTATCTATGTTTATTTTACAGTGGATGCAATTTTATTTCGTAATGAGAATGTTCACAAAACATGATTTTAATTTTAATATCTGAGAACTTGCTTAACTTTGTTTACAGCAAGTTTTAATATTTTTTGTTTTGCTATTACGCAACATACTGCCTTCAATGTGACTCTGCCATCTGGCAGAGATGCCGCCTGCAAAGCGCTTTTTTTTTTTTTTTTGTTGAGAATTAAAAAAAAAAGTAGCTAATCAAAAAATCGTTATGATTGAGCTAAAAAGACAACGGTGAAAGGAATCTTTATGCATAGTTTAAAATTACCTCCTCTAAGTGGCTTAAGAGGATCGCTTTTAGATTACAAACACGATGGAAAACGAAGAGCATATTAATGCAGATACAGGATTTTTTTCTAATTCAAAAGACAATTTTGATTCTAATTCAGATGTTATCTATATTGCTTTTGCAATTAATTTTTCTCGTGTGCCTTCAGCTTTCTCCATCCTTTTAGACAGTATCTACGCATCGAATTATATAACTAATAAAAAAATTTATTCTTACAGAAATCTACGACTAGGAACATTATTTATTTAATCTATAATTTCTCTTATGTAGGAAAATTGTATGGATTCATCTCTCTTCAGTTAACTTCTATTTTGGCTCAAATGTCAAATTGATGGCAATGTCAAATTTGTTCACGCTTGTTTTCAGAAGTGAGCTTTTGTTTCACGAATAATCATTTTTAATAGGATGGAGCGATTGATTGGCTATGGTTGATTAATATTTTATAAAACTCAAATTTTATATGCTTTTTATTCTTACGTATTTAAAAAACACCCCCCCCCCCGGAATATATTGGATTTCTAAGTCTTCTTTTCAAAAAACGTAAACTTGAATTACAGGTCCTTTCTTGAATTTTAAATAGCAAGCTGAGATCTTAACATAATAAAGTTTCTTATATAAATAAATGAGCAATTAAAAGACCTTCTAAAAGAAGTTTATTCTGTTTAATTTAGGTGAAATGCATGATTATTGGGAAACAAAAATAATTTTAGAAAAGATTAAGAGCTAAGAAAAAAAATTTAAACAGCCACGTAATATTTTTTCCCTCACTTTTAAGTTAATCATGAATTGTGTATTTAATGAACCTAAATTCGTCTGTTCTTTTTATAAAAGTTTTAAGTAATTAACGCCAAAAGAAATAAATTTTTGTAACCTCTCATTATTTTATATATTGTGCATTTTCTTCTATAACTCAAAAGGTCATAAAAATTTTCTCAGGTATTAACCAATTTATTGCTGTTTATTGCCATATTTTTCAAATTTCCTATATAATTTATTTTACCCACTCTGAGTCTTGCAGAGAAGTAGTTTGAAGTTAATGCAAGAAATCCTAGCATATTATGTCGATAACGCAATGTAATTAAACTCTATAAAAACAATTCCATAGAATTTATAATCTGCCATGAGTAACTCAAAATTATGGAAAATGCAGTTTGTTATTATTGCTGTTGCATCTCTAGCAAATTACACAATTAAGAATGTATTTTAATCATTTCACTCTTTAAACGATTACATATATTCACGTGGGTCAGAAAGTTTTTGTTAAGTTAGTTTGGCTCGAATGACCCAGATAGTAAACAGAATAGGAAGTTTCCATTTGATTACGAAGGGGTTGAGATGACATTATGGATTTATTGATGTTGCAAACAACAATTGCACTATTTCGTTGTCATAATAGCTAAAGATTTCCATGAAACTTACTTTGCTTTTTATTTTTATTTTTATTAAATTACATTTGTGAACAAAATTACGATAAACCAATGGTTTAAAATTTATCGATTTCAAATTATGGAAATATAATTTTAATTTAGACACACAATATGGCAATGACATGATATTCTCCTCTATGATACAATTCTAGCAATATGAATGTTAACTTTGCTCAAAAGCATAATTTGAATATATGTTAAGGAATTTTGGCTTATTTAGCTGTTAGAGATATCAGGTTATAAACTGCTTAGCTCAATGCTTATAGTAAAACTGCTAAATTCGTTATGAACTTATTTTTATTTTATTTTAACGCAATTAAAAATGTCATCATTTCTTGTCGACTCTTAAACCTAATGAATTAGAGGGAGAAAGCAATTTATACACTATAATTAAATACGTAAATTTGTTGAGGTTTTAAATTCATTTACAACACAGAAAAACAAATTGTGTTCAATAATATGCGTCACCCAATATAATAATCCGTTTCAAAATTTTCGGATGTCTTAAGTTTAATGTATTCTTAGCAAATTATAATCATTCATACTACCGTATTGACCAATAACTGATGAAATTTATTCAACTTCACGTCGGTTATCTCTTCAAAAAATATCAAAACAAAATATGTACCGTAATACGTTCATGTAGATAAAATTTTGAAAGTAATCTTTTGAAAACGCTCGTTTCGAAAGTTTGGGATAATCTAAACTTCATTAATTAAAATTCCAAATACCATAGGATAGTACATTCTTCATCAGTGGAGTGGAGGGACCAATAATTACAAGGGTTGGTCGAAAAGTAATGCTCCATGGCCGTAACTTTATTTGTTTACCGATTTTCAAAATTCTAATTCTACCTGATATTTACATTTGTCCTCTATGTAATGCACTATTCACTTTTCGACATAGTCCCCATCCTTTTCGACGCATTGAGCTAACGCGTGACTAGTCGGGTGAACCCGTCGGAGAGGAATTCCGGGGTTGTTGTCGTCGACACGAGGATTGAATGGCATCTTTCACCTCGTCTTCAGAACGCAACTCATGTCCCTTAAGGTGCTCTTTCTTCTTTGGGAAGTGGTGAAAGTCGCAAGGTGCAAAGTCTTTCATCTTTGAACTGCAGTTTTTCATCTTTGAACGCCTCTTGTGTGGCGATCGTGTGCGGGGAGGGGGGGGGCGTTATCGTTTTGCAGAAGATGGTCCAAAGCTGCCATTCAATCCTGGTGTCGACAACAACCCTGGAATTCCTCTACGACGGGTTCACCCGACTAGACACGCGTTGGCGCAATGCGTGGAAAGGGATGGGGACTATGTCGAAAAGTGAATACTGCATTACATAGATGACAAATATAAGTAACGGATACAAAACGAATTTGGAAAATCGTTAACAAATAAAAAGTTACAGCCATGAAGGCATTACTTTTCGACCAACTCTCGTACGAGGGCGTTTTGAAAAGTAATGCCTCCATGACTTTAACTTTTTTATTTGTTAACCGATTTTCAAAATTCTTTTTGTATCTTATACTGACGTTTGTCCTCTGTGTAAAACACTATTCACTTTTTGACATAGTCCCCGTCCCTTTCCACGCATTGAGCTAACGCGTGACTAGTTGGGTGAACCCGTCGGAGAGGAATTCCGGAGTTGTTGTCGACACCAGGATTGAATGGCAGCGTTTACCTCGACGTCAGAACCAACTCATGTCCCTTAAGGGGCTCTTTCTTCTTTGAGAAGCGGGGAAAGTGGCAAGGTGTAAAGTCTTTCATCTTTGAACTTCAGTCATTCATCTTTGAACTGTAGGCGCTGCAACGCCTCTGGTGTGTTCAAAGGCGTGTGCGGGCGGACGTTATCGTACTCCAGAAGAGGGTCCAAAGCTTCCATTCAATAACCAGGATATCGCCTGACCTGAATACAATCGAAAATCTATGAAGAACAGAATCCTGGAAACAGTGCCCAAGAAACAAAAATGGTCTCATTGTATGCATCAAAAATGTTTCGGAAAAAATCCGGAAACTTTGCTTTGACCTTACTTATACCATGTCCAAAAGAACTGAGACTGTCATCAAAGCAAAAGGTGGCTTTACAAAGAGGTAAAATCAATTATCCCAAACTTTTCAAAAGATTAATTTCAAAAATTTATTTCTATGAATGTTGTAGGGTACATATTTTGTTTTGATATTTTCTGAAGAGTTAATCATTGTGAAGCTGAAAGAATTTCATTAGTTTTTTGGTTAAGTGTTGTGTGAATTGTTTAAGTGGCTTAGAATGCATTTAACAATTCTAAGGATATCCGAAACTTTTGAATCTCCAAAACTGATACAAGTACATGTATATAGCAATTATAATTAGAGGAAGGAAAGTATTTGTTCCACCTTAAATATGTCAATCAGCATTTTAATTGAATCCCTTCTAAGCTTATGCAATATAGAGAAGGAAAAACAAATACAAGCAACCCAGTTATGACTTTATTTATTTAATCATTTGTATTAGCCGAATTAACTTTTTTAACCGCTGTGTTTATCTTTTTAAGAGAGCGTCGAAACATTTCCGTTAACAATTTCCGAGAACGGAATCTTTTTTTGACCATTAGCGTTCACAATAGAACCCATGTGGTCATTTGTGCAAAACTAGCAAACGGAAAAAATAAAAGAATTCTCCAGATGGGAGTTCGGCGTGTGTGTATATGTATAAATGTTAACCCTTTGTTCTCGAACGAAAAAGCCAATTAGGTGGCGGCGGCGATGATGTTTTCATTCCAACGGCGCGTTCTTTTCCCCGGAAGTCAATTGAAAGAATTTGTATCGTGGTTCGAGATCGCAGAAAAGCAATTTTTTTCTGCCTTTACCTTTTTCTCCCCTTCATCTTTCCTTGCCCATACTTCAACTCTTCTTTCTTTCTCTCTTTACAACCCATTGAAAACGATTGGCATTTATCCGGAAGACTGCGAGAGCGAGCGGGGCCTCGGTTCCCTTTCGACCTCTTCGGCAAACAAGCTCGTAAATATGGACGGAATGGGCGCCGTATTTTGCAGCGATTTTTCCAAGTCATGACAAAAGTTACTTCAACCTTCCTCCTTCTATCCATCACTAATTCTTAGAGAAAGAAAGCGAAAAAGAAAAATTTCGACAAGCGACGCCGTTCAAGGAGAAAAAAGAAAAAGAAAATTTCCATTTTAATACAGAACCACGAAACTTGTTATAACGAAGTTTGAAGGATAGAGCAAAGTCCCTCACGAAACTTTTTATAATGAAATTCTATCGAAGTCAGTGGCATCAATAGGTGCTCTTGACGTTTGAGGAAAGTGGTAATAAGATCGAGAGAGCCCTCAATAAGGCGATTTGTCTAATTGTACTGACGGAGGACAGACGTCTGGGTTCATGGAGAGAAGTTAATGAAAGAAGGAGAAAGTAACTGGATTGAATTGTCAAAAGCCACCATCTCTCCGGGGATATTACTGAAGCGAGGGATTTCACAGGAAATGAAGAAGAGGCCCGAGTGGAGTCATCGTTCGAGAGATCGAAATGGCTAGATAGACTCAAGAAAATTTAACCGTTTTACAGTAAACTCCTGGGTGTGTTGACAATGTTTTCCTAGGAAGGTTTCATCCACTTTAATTTAAACATCACGATACTTGGAATGTCAAATACGAAATTCAGCTAAACCGTAAAACAAGGCAAAACGTTATTTATGAAAAGGGCTGGGGAACCTTAAGGAAATGTGCGCTCTTATTAAATTTGACTTAAACATGGAATGCAGGGTGAAAATTTAAATTTTAAATAAAGCCGTGGTGCAATATTTTAATATACAGTTTTCTTAAGATGATTAGTTTATTTTTTCCATGCAGAAATCTTAGAATGCATTCGAATAGTCCTTGTGTTACTTATTCTATGATCGAGGGTACGACTGCGTTGGCAGGAATTCAAAATAATTTTTTAAAGCTTCAGCGTAGAATTTTTAAGCTGACATCAGCAAATTTTAAACACCTTGAAAAGTTATCATTTCCTAAATCTTCTTAAACGACTTTAATCGCATTTTGAAGGATTAGAAGAGAAAGGAGCAAATCACAGATTTAAAGATACTTTGTTAAAGCTTATTTAAACGCAATTTATTTATTAGCTTCAGCTTGTCTTATTCAATTTAAGTTTTTAAAATGTATTAAGGCATTTAAAGTTTGAATTCCATTTAATTAATTAATATAAAAATACAAAAATTCTTAATAAAGTTTCACGATACTTATCGAAACCAAGATTGTCCTACTATTGACGACATACTCTTTCTTGATGTTAACCCTGCAATCTTGAGCATATTTGAATTCCTTCTTCGCCTCGTTTGATAACTTACCCTTGCACAATTTAATGAAGGTTGCACTTGTAGATGATACTAGGTCTTGATTGTATACGAAGGAAACCCGGATGTTCTTTTGTGATATGAGGTGTTTCCTTCATATACAGACAATTCCACGCCACAGTTTTCTTCTTTTATTTTTCATTATGTCTTGATGATCTCCATTTTATTGGATAAAAATAATTTGGCGCAGCCACCAATAGATATAATCAAAAAGGGAAAGCTCTAATCCAAAGGAGAATTGAAATACCGTATACGTATTTCGGATACAGGTATCAATCTTCAGCAGAGAAAGACAAAAGTAAGAAGACAGTTTTTCATTCTTACTTTTGTCATTCTCCGCGGAAGATGAGGACCTAGTACACGAAATACGTATCCGGTATTTCAATTCTCCTTGTGGATAAGAGGCTTCCCTTTTTGATTGTTCCATTTCACAGTTTTTGCTTAATTATGATCAATAGATATTGATTAGTTAAGAATTTTTAATAGGCAAATAACGGATATATATTGAGAAGGACGAGACACAGAACCCTGGAATACAATAAATAATAGTTATTAATTAAAAATACAAATTAAATAAAAAATAAGATATAATATTATATTATAATAATAATATAATATAATAATATTATATCTTATTTTTTTATTTAATTTGTATTTTTAATAGGCAAGTAATAAGAATAACTAATTGGAAAAATTCACTTAAAAATTAAATGTCATATTAAATATTAAACAGTTGAGAATGAGCAAGCTATCATAATCCAAACGAAGTTAAAAATATTAAGAATAATTTAAATGTGAAAAAATATGAATAGGTAAATGTATTCGATAGCATGATTGGGTGAGTGAATTAGATATTGTATGAGCATGCTTGATTGAGATGTGTAAGTGGATGTGTATATATTTGTGAAAAGATGAATAATGTATAACATAAAAGGCATGTAAGTGGCTGCGTGAGAATAAAACATGAAACCATAAAAACAGAAAATATGGTAGGAATTATATAAATAAAAACATTCTAGAGTCCGCCAGTTTAAATAGCGATACCACATGCAAATAGTATTTAACCATCAGATATATCCTATTTCATACTATTTTTGCAATATCGCTCTTATTTTCCGAGGTGATAAACTGTGTCTCTTTCCTCTAGCGTTTATATTATTAAATTTAAACGTCATATTCAAAAATGAAATTAACGGAATATGACGGGAGAGTATAGGAAAGTAGCGGAAACCCTGAGATCACCTATTTTTACCCCTTTTATCTGCACTTTTTAGCCCCCCCTCAAATTTTTTAATCAACATAGTATTAGAAAATGAAAAAAATTAATAAATAGTGTTTATTTATCTATATTTCGTTTTTCATCATTTTTGATCGAATGATATATCACATGACGTATGTTGCCATAGTTCCAAAGACCAAGTGACTGCCACCCCACAACTCCGATGCCCTTGGAGCACTTTCGCCCAAACTTCATAATAATGCAGATATTGCCTAGAGGAATCTGCATACCGAATTTCATTTCTTTTCATACTTAAATACACTTAGACCATTTGGTCCCCTCTAACTCCCACCCCCGTAACTCCAAATGGGACAAGCATAACCTAATTAAATAATGAAGGAGGACATGCCCATGGGAAAATGCGTTTTGAATTTCAACATTCTTCGCGAAAAAATGTAGAAAGCATGAAAGGAACAGACGGACATTGTGAAACCAGTAAGTGCTTTATTTTTCCTCTTCTTAATAATGATTGAGTACCTTAATATAATCAGGTTGATATGCTATATATATATCCGAGACCGGATATATATGTGCATCCGAGACCGGATATAAAAGTGTGCATTGGACCATATATCTTCTTAATGTTTGGTCCAATTGTGAATTTTTTAAAAATTTATGCTGATTATTGAGTGCAATATACAGGGTGAGTATAATTAAAGTTACGATTTCAAAAATCGATAATTTGAAAACTACTCGTCAAAATGACCTGATATTTAGCAGAACAATTGTGAAGCAATGGAATTTTGTTTGGCGAAGGAAAAAATAGTTCAAAATCTGCCGATAGATGGCGCTGGCAGGGTAATGTCAGGGGGAAAACCAAAAATGGATTCGTGAAACACAGGAATGTTCTTAGCCAAAAGGAAACAATAGAGTTCAGGGGTTTACGAAAAATTTATTAGCGAAAAGACAAGAATACGTGTTTACAGTAGTACTAGTTTACAGTGACAACAGTTATAATGCCAAAAAAACAGAGCTTCATGGAACAAACTCTTACTGATGATTAAGGCAGAAGTTGTTCGATATGCCCTCCGCCTTGTTCCGCTACTAATTGGAAGCGCAAAATGGCATGCTCCACAACAGATCAGAGGGTATCTGTACTGATGCAATGGATGCTATACTCGACCAACCCCAACTTTGGCCTAACTCCTATTGGTCAGGCACATCACCATGCGTAATAATACGAAAGCGGCTTCATTGCCTAGCAACAAGCCACTGATGTAAACAAATGTTGAAGCATGAAGCGAAACTGCAGTGGCTAGAATAGAAACTATTCCAGCCACTGTAGCGAAACCATAGTTTCAGCCATTTTGGCAGGGTCGCACCGCATTCCAGGCAAATACCGCATTCGTAGGGTTTTCCCGCTAGTTTTTTTCCTCTTATTTTAAGCCAATAAAAAGTCAACAATCGAATGATATGAGCACTATATCATGTTGCGCATTCATTATTTTCTTTGGAAAGAGTTGTTCGGCTTCAACCAATAGCAGTTAGGCCAAAGTTGGGGTTGGTCGCTGTATAGATTCTCAATCCGCCCGCTGTAAACAACATTCTTCAGGTACCCCCAAAGCATTCAAGCAAAGAGCTGGTGCTCTGCATTTTTATGGCAGCTATGTCTGCGGTGCGCATGTCACGTATTAGTAATTTGCATATCGCCAGACAATGTGAATCCTGCCAGCGCCATCTATCGGCAGATTTTGGAACTGTTTTTTTTTTTTTTTTTCCCTTCGCCAAACAAAATTCCATTGCCTCACGATTGTTCTGCTAAAATATCAGGTCATTCTGACGAGTAGTTTTCAAATTATCGATTTTTGAAATCGTAACTTTAATTATAATCACCCTGTACATCGTATCGGTATCGGCTGTTATATAGAAAGATACTGAATAACGATTTTCGATAATTATGATTATTCAGTAGTATTCTTCGGAAAATTGACCACTGATGAATACAAAATTTTATTGATTTTTTTTGTGTACTATTAAAACTGTTTTGGTTCCATTTTGCTACGACTCACCATTTTCGAGATATTGCATATTTCGGAAAATCTATTTATGGCCGATATCTCAAGAAAAATTGATCCTACAGAAACTTGGATCAAATATTCGTTATCAACGATGAAAGATGTGTTCATTTCACACATCATATCCCGCACCTTAAAAAAAATACGGACAGACGGAAATACAGAATTCAATGTCATAACAAACAATAAAAAAAGTAAAATAATGATCATTAAATGCCAACAATACGTTTAACTTTAATTCTATCAGATTAAAAATATTTTAACATCAAACTGAAGATGACGCATCATTACCTCCAAAACGGTTTTTTTTTTCAGTTTTTTTAATTATTAATAATTCCAAATATTGAAAAGGAAGAACTGAACTTGTTCTTGTAATATTCAATATTGTGCAAACGGCGGTCTAGATATAATATCTAGAGCTGCAACCATCATTGATGTGTGCAAGTGAAGATTGTCAAAAGAGATGAAAGAAGGAATTCAAAAACGGTATGCTTGTTTGTACGATTATTATGGAATATTAACAATTTATTTGGGATTATTTATTAATTAATTACATGGAATTCAAATATTAAATACCTTAACAGAAGAAATCTATTTTTCTATCAAATATTAACTAATAATTTTAAAATGTATACTTCAACTAATAATAGCATTACTCGGGACTATTAATTAATAAAGACATTTTAATAACTTGTTTTGCATTAAAACTATTTTATCTTGATATTCACATACAAGGTGATTTGTTACTCGGAATAAATTATTTTGCGTCACGCTAGCGTCATCATGATAGACAGAATGTTCGCCTAAAATAAAGTTAATTGCTTAATAGATTAATCAAAATTAAAATCCAACATAATTAAAATCAAATTAAAACTCCGTAACATAGTTTATTCGTAATAGTGTAACATATGAAGTTACATTACGGATTTCGGAATCCCTTGGATAACAGTTTTCTCCATCATTAATAAGAGTCTATCGCTTTTTAAATGACTCGTGCTGTAAAAACGTCAAAAAGGAACTTCCGTTTGACAGAAGGCTCGTGGATCTTCATTGAATGGTTGTCGGTGGTGACATTTATTAAACCCACCCGTGGAACAGACTCAAACACTGATACTAATGCTCCTTGCCAAGCAATTGTAGGGGGATGAGGCGGGAGGGGAGGGGGGATAAAGTGAGAGGAAAAGTGAAAAACCTCCTCCCACGTCAGTTTGGATTCGGCCACATAAAAAAGCCTTTTACGGTTAATCACGATTCCCTTTAACCACAATTTTCTCTCATTTTCTGTTGTTTTACAGCTTTTTCTCTTGCTCCCATTTTGCCTGCAAAACTTTAATGCTCTCTTATGGTTTACGTCCAATTTAGTTAATTAATTCGGAAAAACTGCTTTGCATCGAGAAGAAATTAAATTATTTTTCGCAACATTTTCAAAATGCTATTCTTTTCACCGAGGCCACGTGACTCTGGATCAATTGCGAGAATGTTGGCGCCAAAACAAACTCAAATGCGGGCGCGACGAGGGTGTATTAATCATAAAACCCGGTACCCGATGCGATTTTCCTACTTGAACACTCCGATGGAAATGGAGCCATCTGTTCAAATCAGATAGGTAATTGAAAAAAACGAGGAAGAAGCCTTGAATGACGTCACTTAGTAACGCTTTAACAAAACCGAGTCGGGTTCAATCGAATGTGACGCTAACGCGGGGTCTAATATTACACAATTCTCCGAGTTTCGTATGAACACCCACCCCGTTAAAATGGTTCTTCTATTACGCCAACACATTTTCTCAGGTTTTAACATCGGATTCTCTTCTGGCCTGTCAATACAAATAGACGGTGCGAGCACTAGTTCATTCTTCTCCGTCCCATGAACGAGTTGAGTGAAAGTCAAGTTAAGTAATAACATCTGGAGAGTATACATTTCAAATTCGACTGTATCAGTCGTTTAAAATCTAGAGTAATTTTTATCTAGGCTACGATAATATTTTTACCTATAACGTATATAATTATCCATTGGAGTGAAATGCAAAATATATTTGCCGTAAATATCTGTCATTGTTATTAATATCTTTCTATATGGTTATAAAAATGTATTAATATTCATATAAATTTTTAAGGAAAACTTGTAAAGGAAAAATATTCGACAGTAGCGCTTTTCAATAGTAACAAAAAAAAACTCCAACTAAACAGTTAAATCCATTGACGTAGTTTACGAGAAGAATTGCACTATTAATGGATTTTCATGGTAATGAATTCGGTTTGAACTTCCGCAATCGTCGCATTTAATACGGAACTTGAGGTAAAAATAAGTTCCCATACGATTTAACAGTAAAAACATTACCGCATATATTTTGTACTTATTCTAGTGAAAAATTTAAATTAGAGATAAAACGCTTCAGCTGCTGAATGCATAGACTGTTTGCTGTAATTATATTCTATATAAATGCGAAATCATCGGTATAGTACATATATATCACGTGAAGTTTATGTAGGCGTGATTAAGCTGAATAAACAGGGATTTAATTTAAAAAATGAAATAAGAAAAATATGAAATGTAACCACTGATATGAAAACATCTTTTTGCGAGATTCTGAACTGGGAGGAAGTAATCTATGTCAGACCTGGGAGTCAGGAACTAAAGAGAACTAATTAAAATACTTTATTTTTTTTTTTATTTTTATAAAGTATATTTTTGTGAACCAAAATTTTATTCAGCTTTCTTTAACTGCACTGTGGGGTTTCATAGACCCATGGCCTCAATTGTATGCGACAACGGCTGGAATGATTTTTTTTTTAATTGCACCCTATGTAAATTCTTTTTTTTTTTTTTGTTAGCTAAGTTGGAATATGTATCTTTTTCACATTTTATTACACGCACGGACAAGGGAGACCCCAGCGTGCAGTTCTTGTAACTTTTCTATGTGCATAGTTGAGTTTCAGTTTTCAGAATAATGGCTTCATGCAGCCGCACAAATTATCGTCCATTTAGTCAAAGAGAATTTAGAAATATATGTGGAGAATAAGAGTGATAAACAGGTTTGCATGTTCTGCCTGCCACATGCAGCTTTCCTGCAGTCTGAGGACCAAAATGTAGGAAACTAAAGCACCTGGCTAAGAATGGCTATCCCAATCACTTTTTTGTTAAAAGAACCCTTATTTAGTTAATTCCTCTGCTCGTATTTTGAATTACATATTTACTTTTTAGTTAAAAGTAGTTTATACCTGTAGTTGCAAAAATTATTATAGTTTGTCCTTTTAGTTCATATCAATTAGATGATTAGATATTCTAATGAAACCATAAAATAGTGAAGTTTTTTATTAAATGTTAAAAATAAGTACATATAGTCATTGGGTCTCAGAGATTCCACTGTGCAATTCATGTCAAAAAATAAGTATGATGTTCCAGGGTTAATCATATTTGATTTAACACTACGTACTAGAAAACTCTGCTAAATTGTATCAAAAAATCATTTCTCATAATGTTGCGTTTATTCTTTCAGTTTATTGCCAATTTCCATGAATATGTGTGAATGAAAGATCTTTTAATTTGAGAAAAATAATTTCTTAATATATTTAAAAAAACGTATTAAGAATGTCATTTTTTAAAGTTCATGTAAAATTCTTTAATTTTAGAGATCAGCAACTACAGCTTAACGGACGGGCATCCGGTTATTATGAAGACGTAATTCTTAGTAAAGTGATCAATTGTCAATCGGGTGATCGTCGTAGTAGACGACTGTAGTAGGAAAGCCGCTTCCTTAATCAAGTGCAATGAATCTAATTGCAGTTCTTAGTAGAACGGAAGATGATGAAGAAGGTCGTCCATGCGGCCATTGAAGCCAGTCAGTCAACGTAGCCATCTGTCGATTGAGCCACGAAAAGCCCTACGTGGGCGTGATGGCTCTCTCTAATACACCCGTATGCGAAGAGATTCGGAGAATTTGTATGCCCTTTCACTACCTTCTGAAGAACTCTCAAGGGCCGAAGCTTTATCAACCTGAGCCGCGGAGTTAAGAGAGGATTAGCTCTCGACCGGACCTCGGCAATGTCATCAGTGCCAATAGCGTGCCGGAGTCTCACTAATATAACCTCGTACCCCTACAAATGACGGCACTTTCGACCCTTCTTCTACTCTGTACAATTAACATCCGAAGAGTTCAATTCCACGGGGGATGATAGAAAGAGGGTGTAGTCAATTTTAGAACGCTGGTGTGGGCTCGAAATCCCATCGGATTCCAAAGTAAAAATTAATTGATAGATTTCGTCCCTTCCCATAAATTGTGATTCGACATTCATGAGCTTTTTATACTTATCAAATTAAATAAGTAGGCTAATTAATAATAAAAACTATGCATTTCGCATAGGGTTCTCTTCCTTTTTCCACATTTATGAATATTTGGAATATTGAGCTACACCCTCGAGCAACACCCTCAACCCCTGGCTCCGTGTGCATTTGGAATCAATCGGATGGTTGTAAGGAGGAAAGAGGAACACTCCCACGAGCTATCGAAGGTAAAAAAGCCTGTTTTGGTCGCTACACAATGAAATATAGAAAAGGAGGAAAAAAAACGAGACCAACTTCTCTCCCGTGATCGCTCTACATTTCATCATAGCTTCATTTTGCTCACGAGCACGTACGTCATTGCCACCCCCCCCCCTCTCTTTTCACTCGTATATTTTTTATTCAAAAATAATTCCATCAAACTTTACGTTCTCTTCATCGCCAAATGAATAAATTATAAGAGCTGATAAAAAATTAAGTAATTTAATTTGAAAGATAATCAATTTTTTTGAACTCATTAACCCAAAGAGGAAAACGGTTCTTTGAACGGGAAGAGACAGTTTATGGATCTATATCGGCGGGAAAACCCTGCTTTTATATCCACGCTCTATTTCGAATTAGAAAAATCCTTTATAGTAAAATTATTATACAAAAAGGCAAATATAAGTTGAGGTTATTTCAATATAGTCCAACACTTCCTCTGCAGCCCTGAAAAGAGCAATCACGTTGAAGCAAACGAGATTTTTTTTTTTATTCTTTAAAATTGTTTATCTCGTCTAATGAGATGTTTGAAAAGTTTCCGTTTATTAATAAAAACAGCAAACCATATTGTGCGGTTGGTATGGTTTTGTGTCGTTTCTCTTCCCGGTGAAGATTCCAAGTGCGCAAATAGACGCCCACATGCCGGCCTACAAAAGCTATTTTTCACCGGGGGAAAATAAAAATAATAGGCAATTTAATCTCTTTACGTAAATGGTTGAGTGGACAGTGCATAGGGACAACGGCAATTCTTCGCTTTCTCCTCATTCTCTTCTAGGCCATAAAGGGTTCCTTTTAATTGTTTTTGAACTCATTAGATAACAAGCGTCGAGGTGCAATCTCTTAAGCGGATAAGGAACTGTTTGAGTCTAAGGATCAGATCTCTAGCACACTAATACTTGGGAGATTAGAGCATTAATGCCTCGTTATTAAGCCCGTATTGTAAATAGAGACTTTAACTTGGATTGAATCGATCACAGCAGAAGCGTTTTCGTTGTTATGTTACATAGAAACGTATAAGATAAGCTTGTTGATGCGTAGAAATTTCGGAAATTAATTAAAAGTAGTAAAGTGAATCACGTTACATAAATTTTGGAGAAGACCAATTAGGCGAGAAAAGAAGAGATTTTGGCTGTAAGACAAAGCATATGGCCTATCGTGTTAAACCAATTTAGAAGATTGCAGAGTTAGCTACACTAGAAAAGCCGAAGTCACACATTAAAAATAGCAGTATAACCGATTAAAACTATCTAAACACGACTAAGTAACAATAAATCATAAATGAGTAGCTTTCTTCCAACTAGGGCAGCGAATTAACATTTTACACAGGGACATTAATCACTGAAAACTCATTCGAGTAATTGGAAAACTAATTAAATAAGCCAACACGCGTGTATTTTTTTTTTCAAATTTCAATTTCTGTATTTTTGTATATAATAATAAAATTTTCAGATTCGTAAATAAAACTTTTAAATCCAGTTCTTGGTCACTGTACAGATGCGTAAAAATATTTACCACAAAATATTTGAACAGTTGCGCTATTCAAAGTTTATTTTATAAAGAAGAGTTTATTTGTAAATTTAATTTTTTACTTCACAATATTTTTTCAACGCCGGCGTGTAGATTTTAAATGAAATCAAGAGTTAGAAATAAAACGAAGAATCACTGGAAACATTTAGCGAATCGTCTAGTTAATATTCATTAGATCGAGGAAATTTGCATATTTAGTTATTAAGAGGAAATAGGAATATTTAATTTGATGTCCGTTCTTTGTTTCCTTTTGAGAGGATAAATGCTGATTCGAAGAATCTAAAGCGAGGATTGAATAATATCATCTCGATTCTATGTATTAAGAGAAAAAAAAATGTTTTTTAAAGGACGCTTATCTTATGCATTTCAATAAATTTAATCTATAAAAAAATTGGAAGCAATATTTTATTTAAGCGAGTGATTAAGATTAATTTAATTCATATTAGAGGGGAGAAGCGGCCTATTTGTGCGTGTCTATTGATTTAGAACGGTTCGTGACGCGTTTACACTGGCTACTATATTCGGTCGCTCACTCACTCAGGTAGAGAATAAGCAATTACAAACGTTTGCTTCTACTGGGATCTTCACTTTCCTCTCTATTGGCTGCGAAACAAGAGACTTAGACAGCTAGTTTCAAAGCGCTTACTCTTCAGAGGCCTTTAAACTTCACTTTCACCAAAGCCACTATTTTTATGTTTTCTTACGCAATCAAAATCAGTGCATCTAAAGACAAACTTAAAAACAGGTAAACAAATGGAGACGCGACCAAAACAAATGAATTTGAAAGGGTGTGTTCGGCTTACCTGGTCTAAGTAGGTGGACTAATCCATAGAGGAGCAGGAGGACGGAGGAGGCGGGGCCCGACAGCTGCATGGCTCCGTGGACAGGTGAGACCAAAAAAGAAGGAGAGGAGGAGGAGCGGAGACGGCCGTAGGAGAGCGCATAACCTGGCGAGAGTGGCTTCTCTGGCGGGACTGCCTCAAGCTCGACGTCGACTGGAGCTAGGCTAGATCGCAGCATTGATGGCGCTGCGAGTGAAGCCCTTGTCTCGCGAGATCTCGTGGCAGGCGCGTGTCTCTCTCTCTCTCTCTCTCCCCACGCGTGCTGGGCAATGATCAATTAGATCGCTTCGAGGAGCATACTGTATCCGTCGTCTGCCGTTTTTTTTATTTTATTTTCCGTTCTTTCATAGACCGAGCCGTGGAAACTCCCTCGTCCGCCCTGCCGCACCCACTTGGCATCCAATTCCTTGTCCCGTCTCCTTCGTCACTCTCCCGTTTAATCATTAGAATAGCCGCATACATGGACGAAAGTAGCGTCTTGTTTTTTTTCCTTTTTTTTCCCACTTGCCTATTTACACAAAGCTGTGCGGGGAAGTGTTTATGTTAGAATTCAATTTGCTTTTAAAGGCTCTAAGCAGGCTTTTTCGTATGGGCAATTCAAAACTTTACCAAAAATTCCAAAAATTAATTTTAAAACAAAGACAAGGATTCAGTAATCATTTAAAATACCTTTTATTATCTCAACACATAAAAATATTGAAAATAAATCGAAAATAAACAAGATAAGAGGGAAAAAGCTTTTTTTTTAAAAAAAAAAAAACCACGCTTTTATTATCTTTTATTATAATATCTCTTCAAGCCGGCGTCAACAATTAGTAAAATTAATAAAGCTTAATTTTGCAACAATGAACAACGGATACATGTAACCCTCGTCATAACGAATTGTTTATTGTGGCAATTGGACAGTTCGTAGTAATGAATTAGTACCATTAGGACACGAACACGTGAACCGATTTGAAAATTTTTTT
>JAHWFO010012390.1:4291675-4312175 GCA_023313115.1 Rhysida immarginata | reverse complement strand
TGCTTTTTATGCGGTTTTTGGCCCAAGGACAATTAAAAACCGATTTTTCCCATCCGATGTGGTACGACCTTGCCGTGGTGGATGGGCTTTGCACTAACAGTGCCACAACTGTTAAATGACTTGAAAGTCATGTTTTCCATCATCAAACCCGAAGCAATCATGTTCATTGACCGGTACAGTTGATTTTTTGCTAATACTGTACTGTATAATAAAAAAAAAATCATGTTTAACTTGTTTTAGTGTCAATTGCATTCCTTGACCAACTTTAATGTAAAAACATCATGCCATAAACAACTCATGCCAAAGCCGTCGTATTTCAATTCAAAATGTCACTTCTAGCTGAATCCGCTTCCGTTATGCCGCTTACAGCGCCATCTAGTGATAAATTTTGGAACTATTTTTTTCTTATCCCATATCAAATGCCCCTTCTTCAAGAATGCTCAGTCCAAATTTGAAGTCATTCGGACTCATGGTTGTTTTTTTATAGCATTTTTACAAAGGGACTTTAATTATAATCACCTTGTATATTATCTATATTTAACCACGTATTTGTTACTTCATGCCAAAGATAACATGTAAAATGCATAAATTCACTAGCAAAAAGCATAAAGACAAACATTTAAAAATTTACTTAAAAATTCGAGTTTGGCTTAAAATTTACGGTACTTTTAGAATTTCCCTTTTTCCTTACTTTTTCTGATTTTACAGATGTTTTAAAAACCATCCATAATAATATTCTGAAACGCCCATATTGATATTGCTGAATTTATCAGAGATTTTCTGAAGAAGAATCTAAGTCGTGAGTTTGTTTGTGGGTGGTTGCCTTTTATTCCAAACAAAATTCTTCTAAGGATATCAAATGAATTTGATCATTATATTGTTTTTCTTCTTCTCTTCTCTCTGAAATACTAAGATTAATTTTGCTCTAATCTCAAATTTTAAAACAACATTTTAAAAACTTAGAGACTTAGAGATTTAAATAATAAGCTTCACTAAAATCTTTTGATAGCTCTGTGTTTCATTTTTCATGAATATTTGTTTCTTTATGTTTTTTATATGTGATTTTATTTTATTAACGCAAATATTTCCGTTATGCAACTCTCATTCTTCTTTTTAAGATCATTTTTCCACCAAACCTGAACATATACATAGAGAGAAACTTTGTTTTTTATCATTCTTTGAAGAAATTTTGGAAATTGCTTTTATAATTGAATATTTCTTTTAAAAGTACATGTGTTTTAGCATGAAAAAAATTTATATGATTACTCTAAATACAATCTATTGAGTCTCGTTAGAATAATTTATTTTATCTTTTATATCATTTATCTAGTAAATGTTGCATTTTTGGTTATTAAAAGAAAACTTTGAGGAATGGTGTTGGTTTAAATTCAACAAATACCACACGAAATTGATCGTAACCGGTCTGTCAAGCCTGACGTTATCAAGAAATTCTGACGTCCCTTAGATTATTAACGTTAAAAGATAGAAAACGACCGAATTGGATGTCATCATCAATTATTAAACTTCAGAAAATACCAAGAGAATGAATAGTATAGTCGTAGATCATTTTAGCATTCAATTTCAGGATTAACCGTCTCTTTTGGATTGCTTTAGTTATGTAAGATAACAATTTGAAGATAAACGCACGTCATTCTTCAATTTAACTGCGTATGTTCACATTATTTAAAGCTAAAAAAAATTATTTCTAGATGTTTATGGTATTCTAGGAGTACAATGGCATAAAAATAATAGAAACCCCACATAACCAAAGGATAAGCCTTACTCCATGTCAAATTTGTTATCATTCAAACTGGTATGTTTTGAAAAATAACAATCTTAACTGCTAAGCTGCAGATTTCAATGTTTTATGTGAAAACCTTGAATAATTTATTAGAGAAGGAATAAAACTGTCGGGCGCCCCTCAGCTGCAACAGTGTCCCCGAGAGTTTGCTGGGGAGCTAAGACAACATAGGCCACCGAGAACGAAGAAAGAAAGTACAGTCGAGTCCACATTATCCGATATTCGCTTAACCGATGTTTCATTTATCCGAAACAGTACCACAAAAGTATTAAAAATTTGACGATTGAAATAAAAACATTCTAAATGCTGCGTTGCTTTGTCTCGTCATGAAATTATTCAATCGTGAAAGAAATAAGTAAATTGAATGATAAACAACGAAATGCCGAAGGACCCAAGGATACATACACTGTAATTACTTTTCTAACAAAAACCTGTTTTAATAAGTAAATAAATTCAAAATACTTTAAAATAAATATGATGTTTATAATAATACATAATGTATTCTCACAAATGTAATATAAATTAGTTCAAAAACTGAAAAATTAAGGGTATATTTAATTTCGTTTTATCCGACATTTTCGGTTATCCGCCCGTTTGTGTCGGGTATCCCATAATTTCAATTTATATGTATGAGAAGGTTTCCCATTCCCCATCCGCCTTTCGCGGATTGGTCTGAGAAACTGTTAACCGCGGTTTTTTGGCAGTTTGTCGATTTTTTAATGTCTTGTTCTCGATGGTTTATGCTTGATTCGGTTCCTCAGCAATTCCTAGGGCACGAAACTATGGCTCTTTTTCTCAAATTTTTTCAGATTTTCTCTCATAAAATAGCGAAATTTGCAGCTTAGCAAGCAAGACTAGTTTTTTTGAATTAGTAAAAACCTCGAATAATAGATATATATACGAAACCTTGGAGATACGAAAGCAAAAACATTTTGTAAGATTCAACAAGTTTGTGGCGACGATGCCATAGGGTTTAACCAATAAAATAACTCTACAACCGATCCAAAAATGACTATAATTGGAGGAGATTAGCCAGCGCTCTGAGAAAACATCAATAAGTTGCAATTTGTTTAATTCGGTGAGAGAGTGTGGACTTTGGACGTCACATAAAGTGTTGACATCTTGATATCTGCAATAAGACGCTGAGGTTTTGCATGGCATGCTGGAGACTGCTAATGGAGAGATGAAACTCGAGTTCCTCATTGCAGATAAAATTTGAGTCTACGGGTATGACGCAGACACCAAAGAACATACTGGAAGCATCCATCTTCGGAAAATGACGACATGGGCGAAACAAAAACATGATGAAGACTGTTTTATTTTTATTTTACTATTGTTCATCATGAATGCGGCTCATAAAAATAACCATTTACGAGTATTAAGGATGAGTTGTTTTCCGTCGCTTCATTATGCAGTTTATCTCAAGAGACTGAACAAGCGGGCCTGGCAAATTTGCAGCTGATCATATTTTTTTTAATGACGGACTTTGCCCGGGTCAAAGGTTCGGACTTGATTCGGAATTTCCTGAATAAGAATGGCATTATGCTCGTTCTCTAGGATCCTTACTCTCCAGACTTTGCTCTGCGAGTCTTCTAGTGCAACTATTCCCTAGAGTATAAATGCCACTGAAAGGTATCGGCTTCGATACTCAAGATGACATAATGCATATCGCAAACGCGGCATCGAAAGCCAGTTCAAAGCACGCCTTCCACACGTGCTTTCAACAACGTAAAGACTATTAAATTGCAGAAAAGGGAAGGGAAAATTCCGGGAACTGGATTCAAACCAGGGACTAAAACTATTGCTCTCGCTGAGTCTAGGTCGCGAAATTTTTTCTTTCATTTTCCTGCATTGTAATGATTAATTTATTGCAGCATTATTCTACTTTAAATTGAAGGAGCCTTAGGTTGCATTTGGAAGCAGAAGGGGCCTACCTTGAAGAAGATTAAGAAGTGAACCACAAAACGGAAATACATCTACCTTTTTTCTCGATCGAAGGTCACATACTTTCTTGGAAAAAACTCGTATTTTATGTAAAAACTAGCCAAGATTTTAATAATTTAATTAATAATATTTACCTCTTTATAACTGGCCATGAAAGAAACAGAAAAATACAATAACTAACTGGATAAAACATGGAAGTTGACAAGAATTCTTTTTGTGTTTGTCGTCTCGAAGTTTTACTTTGAAGGATAAACAAGTCTGTGTAATGGAATTAAATGCAAACAACTTCAGACAGAGCATATGATTGATAAAATTAAATGAATGGCTTCAAAATCATTAGGAAATTGTGTTAATTAAAAAAACACTTTCGAATAGTTTTTCTTATATAACTTGATCGCGTATGTAAGATAATTATCTTTTAAATTTCTAACTTTTAAGCAAATTAAAACTATATAGATAGGTAAAAGTACTCGGTATAAGGAAAGTAATAGCATTTATTAATCGAAAATAATGTTGTTGGCTCACCTTTGGTTATAATGACTGAAATGACCGCTCTCAGAATGCTTTACGGAGATGATTTTTTTTTAGAATATCTATCCATTTCTAGTTATATAAGTAAAAAATACATTATATTAATTACATGTCTCGTATTTTCTGCGAAGTCAAAGAAATAAAATAAAAACAAAAGAAAGAAGTTCTCAACTCCTAGAAAGACGTCTTGAGTCCAGTCTTAAAATACTCTCTCAATCTTGAAAGTTGCTCACCAATTTTCGATAATGATGTAAATATTTTTTCTGAGAAATCCTCTTGTTTTACAGACTCTCTAGTTTGGATTAATAAAGTTTTAAAGAAGCAAAATGAAGGCAAGATAATTGAAATATAAATGCCTGCATCCAAGACTATTTTTAGCAAAATTCTCACCTAAGATTTCAGTTATCAAACTTTCTGCAAATCTACCGATGAAGATTACAACCACTGCATCTGTAAGAGCACCTCAATATAAAATTTATTCAAAAGTATTGAAAATATTTAAAAAACGTTTCCATTGTCAAAATTCAAGTTATCATTCAAGCACTTATTTGTGGACATACATGTAGAATCTTTTCGATAACCCCGTCCATTTGACTATCAAACATTTGCGGTTCTGCAATGTCAGAAACGTATCTTAGAGAAAGAAATTGATACATCCTTATTGAAAACTTATTAGGGATAAAAAGGCAGTGTCCGAGCCATTTACGGGAGAGTATTTTTACCTCATCTTCAGAGATTCTTCTTCTTAAAAAGAAAAAAAAAAAAAAAGAGAGAGTCTACAGGTATTTTTTTATTGTTATTATATATATTATTTTTGTTGAATAATGCGCATGTCCTTTGTATAGTCAAACAGTAAGATCTTAGAGCCCTGAATAGAACGATCGATTAACAAGAAAATGGGATAGAAATGATAATCCATGGATGAAGGAAATATTATGCAACTGCACTCGTGCGAACCCTTTAAGAAATGTGCGAGCAGAAACTTCATTTTTCTTTTAATGTTCTCAGGATCCTAAATTCTCTAGCTACAAATTCTCAAAAATGATTTAATTTCCTACTTCTTTTTTTGTTAATGGATCACTCCACTCAGGGCTTCGATCTTACGGCTTAACTATATTCACTTCCCTGATTTCTTCTTCCTCCGTATTAAGTTAAAACCTAATAAGAAAATTATCATCAACGTAGGATAAAAGTGAATGTGGATTTAGAATATAAAATTGTTTAAAAGCTATACCATAATATGTCTATCAACCATTTTATTAATAAATTTATTTGACAGATTTAGAGACATTTGATGTTCTTAATTGTTTTCTCATTATTTATGAAAATGAGAGTTGTTGAAGTATTGATCTGAAAGACTGGCATTTCTGAAATCGAAAAAAATCAAAAAAAAAAACAAAAACCCAAAAGAATAGTGAAACTGAAAGATCGCCTCAAACAGTGAATAAAGACTTATTAAATTTGCTTTAATTTCAGGGAATATTTTTTTTCTGTTGTGAAATACTTATTCCTTTTAACAATCTATGTTTTCTTGATTAAATAGCAGGAATCCATGCTACATACATTTCATGTCCGTTAAATTAATAATTTCATATGGAAACGCAGGCTTATCAGCTCCACTTGGAAAGTATTTGTTTGAAGATTTCTTCTTCAGATATGCTTATTTCAAATGACAGTGAGTTGAAATTTCTTAATTAATTTGCCTAAATTACAGAAATCTGTTCATGACAATTTGGTCATTCTCGATTGCATTTTGTAGAATTTAAAGCAGCTGATTCCTAATTAACACAGTTAATTACCGGATTAGAAATATTAAAAAAAATGAATTCCGTAATTATAAAGTTTGGACTTTGAGCAAAGAACGGGAACAAATAAATCAATGACTAAACGAAAATTTCAGATAGCCTGATATTTGATCTGATCAATCAGTAGAAATTGCAAAAATAAACGTTTCTAAGCGTGACAAGAAAAAATATAATGGTTTAAGAGTTGTCTTGGAATATATTTATTTTTTGCATGCTATCCCTAAGCAATAGAAGATTCGAATGTATGATTGCGTTGACTATGAAATTAATTCATAATCAAAAATATTCATTTAGAAACTTCTTGGGATTCGTTAATGGAACAAATCAAACGTGAATTGACACTTTTTTTAAATTATATTTGGCTTTTAGATTCGTGTGAAAATTAGTATTTGATGTTATTTATTAGTAGTCCTGGAAGCAGCTTAATGCTAAGCTTTATGCCGGACCTCTAACAAACATTTTATCGTAAGTTGGCGCATTATATGTTGCCAAATCAACTTAAATGGTTTTTTTTAAGATGTTATTATACCCTATGTTGTTCAGTTTTATGTAAATATATTATCTGTATTCAGTATCTATTTGAAGTGATTTTATAGTAAATAAATAAATAAACATAATGCATATACATAGTTCACTAAA
This sequence comes from Rhysida immarginata, assembly GCA_023313115.1. Lineage (NCBI taxonomy): Eukaryota > Metazoa > Arthropoda > Chilopoda > Scolopendromorpha > Scolopendridae > Rhysida > Rhysida immarginata. The sequence continues at coordinate 4,305,455 of JAHWFO010012390.1, read as the reverse complement.
AATGTATAACCGCTTTTATAGATATTATCTAGTAGATGGAAGTAGTCGTCCTCCGTAATCAGAAGATTTCGGACACTTATGGTAATCATTCTGAGTAGGTGTAGTAACTGTAAAACTCAAAGGTGACTTATCCCTTCAGTATGAATTTAGTATTAGGTAAAAACCATTATATAATTTTTCTTTGTCTTGAAGTGCATATACATTTTATGGCGGATTTCATATTAAACTGTGATAAAACTAATTTATTCAGAACAATAAAACCGACAGCCACCGAGCGTGAATTTGCTCTTCTTTAACGTGTACAGATAATTTTATGAGTAGGTGTATTCGACAGATATCATAAAACTGAACTAAAAAGCATGAGCATTGGACTTTCTTCTTTTCAACAATGAAAGTTATATATAAACAGTGTGTTTTTGGTGCACAAACTTCACAGGGTGATAGGTGATAACATATTGAATATTTTTTACCTAAGACTGGATGGTCCAAATTTCACCATTAAATCGCTACAGAGAAAAGTTACCACAATTAGTTAACATTTTATTGACAACTGATTACAGTAACTGTTCAAAGGTGCTATCACGAAGAGTAGCACCTGCCTGACATCGTCGAGACACTGATTGGCGAACAGTTTCAAAAATGCCTGGCATGTCACGTACGTTGCTAGCTGCAACTGCAATTCTGACAACTAAGTCCTCATCTAAATAAATAAGAGTCTCATAAACTTGACTCTTCATGTGTTCCCAGAAAAAGTAATCTAGAGATGACAAATCAGGAGACTTAAGTGCCCAAGCAACAGGTCCGCTTTTGCCACTCCATTAGGACCCAAAAATTGTATTGAGATAATTCAGCACATCACTGCTGAGTATGCAGGGACCCCAACATGTTGAAACCACATCCAATTGCGAATGGCAACTGGTACATGTTCCAACAGTTCTGGCAATTGTTCCTCTAGAAAGGTTTGGTAGACCTGGCCATTGAGTCGAGATGGAAGCAGATATGGTCCAATCAAGAAGTCAATGAGTATTCCAACATTTTTCCTTGTAGCAATTTAAGGGTTAACTTTGGATCATCCATTCTTTGGTAAAAACGTTCTGTATATTATCACCTATCTCCCTGTGAATTTTGTGCACCGAATTCAAAAACACCCTGCTTACGAATTCTGCGTGCACGCTTTTTCAGGCGTGGTGGAGGACCTTATTTTGAACATGTTTTGCCAATAAACTGGGGGTCACAAATGAATCATTGTTACATAAAAAAATTCTCAAACATCATACATACAACGGAGTTGTTTGAGGGGATCCCTCGGCTGTTCGAAGAATCCTGTGGTTCCAATATTTATTTATTTATTTATTTTAAATTGTAAGCAACAGGCTGAGTGGCCAGGAACAGCTTACAGCTGAGCAATTGCAATGAGAGAAATTAAAGTAAAATAAAAAATACAGATTATTAAAAAAATGAAATGTTAATATGAAAAAAATTGTAATCAAAGAAAAATAATTAAGAATTACAGAATGAGTGAAATATTTTATATAACAATTTTGTTGAAATGGTTATAATTCATTGCATTGACATCAATCAGATTGGATATAATAATACATAATTTAAACACTCTATAGAAGGGTAAATTATTTACAATATGACGAAGCACCAAGCCCATTACAGTACATCTGTACGACATCACTTAGACAATACGTTCTATGATCGATGGGGAAGTTGCTTGGCCATCTCGATAGCTGTATTTATTTAAATTTTGATCGCTTGACCAAACCCTTTAGACCAGAAGAAAATGGGGAAACCACGATTCCACAAAAAAAAAAAATTTATTAGCACGAATGCGCATTTCAATGGCCAAATCTTTTGTGACGTAGAACCATTCGACAATCGACAATCGAACAGTGAAGTGTACATTTCTTCGGGTGGGACGAAGGCAGTGCCTTCACGAAGCTCGCCCTACCAGAATAAATTCCACAGAAATATACTGAAATAGGCAAGAAGCCTGACTAACCCTGGAGGTCTTCCACTTTATGAAAAAATAATAAGATTGACGAGTGTCAGAAGATTGGGAGAGGGGGCGGGGGTGGGTGGTATCACATCTTCCAATAGCCCGGGAAGGAAACGTTGCCAATGTCTTCAAAGTTGACATCAAGAATATGCGTCGGATTTCTATACTTTATATGCCACTTCATTACCATTGGGTTGTTTAGTATTCCAGCTACCAGGACACTGTCATGGCTCTTCATCGTCTGCACCATGTTCATCTGGAGATCTTGGACACACTTACAAGGTGAGTCATGTTCAGATCCTAGTGGATGTAATGATTTTTTACGGTCCTTCTTCCATGCTGGGCAATGGTCCTCAAGGTGACATTCTGGAACCACTGGAGTTCTGGAGGCATGCCATAGAGGAGGTTGGTCCAAATCATGGTCTTGTACCGTAGCAGCTTATTGTCGGTGCTGAGGACACTGTTTCGACCCAGGAGAGCTATGAGGCTGTATTTAGCCTTCTTTGCTTTGTTCAGAGCGTAAGTCACGTGACAGTTCCAGGAGAGTCTTGAGTCGATTATAACGCCAAGGCACCTGTAATTGTCGACCCATTCGAGTTCCCTATTTAATAGAACAAGAGAATCCGGGGACGCTTAAGTTTTTTGTTGAAGTACACAGCTTTGCATTTTCCGACGTTAAGGTTTAGTTTCCAGCAATTAAACCAGTCTTCAAATTTCTTCAAGGCGTTCTGCAGCCGAGTGATAACGTGAGATGGCTGGTGCGCCCATGCCATGATGGCAGTATCATCAGCATAGAAATATAAATTACATTTTTCTGGTTTGTGGAAATCTTGTGCAAAATAATTAAATAAAACGGATCCAAGGATAGAGCCTTGTGAGACACCGGCCTTTACATTGCAGGGAGTGGAGAAGTTATCGCCAACTTTAGCTAAGATAGGATTTCGCTAAGAAAGGATTTGATGGTTCACCATCAAAATCAAATCAGGAGGAAACACGTCTCTAATCATCTTGTAGATTAGCCCTTCGTGCTACACCTGATCGAAAGCCTTACTGACATCAAGAAAAACCACGCCACAGTACCTTGAAAGGTTCAGTGGGGTGCTCAGATCTTCAAAAAGCCTCCATAGCTGCACGCACAGAAAAACAATTTATTACAAAATAATCTTCATACCTTGAACTATTTTTCTACATAGCTCTTTTTTCAACCAAGGCATTTATCATATCAGGGCACAAGTTTTTGTATCCATCTTCATAAAAAGTTGATGCCTGTGATGTCTACCACATAATTGACGCCTGTGATGACGTCGCTTCTTTTACCCGGTCGTCGTTGTTGAACTTCTGCCACCAATGAGCGACTTCAGGTGTAAAAGAGACGAAAGTTGCCTGATAAAAGCGACCAGAAGATTAAAATTTGAGTTTATATTTTTGAATATTTCTCGAATACTTAAAGTTTATCAGGAAAGTATATCTAAGGCGAATAGCTTGACAATATCATGGGAAGTATTTTATCTCTTTTCAACGAAAACGGGGCGCCAAAACTGTAGGTGGTCATGTATTAAATACATTCTAAGGAAAACCTTATTATTTTTAATGGGAAAAATTGACATTTGATATATTCAAACTCGTTTTATATCTGAATGTTCTTGCTATTTATATTACTGAGCAGTTGCTTAAACTTAATCAAATTTGATGCATTTAAATTATATTTTGGGAAGTATATGTAGCGTATTAATTTAGAATAATCAACAAGTTGAATAGAAATTAATTTGTATTTAATCTTGAGTGGTTCTTGAATTTACTAACTTTAATAAAGATATTCAACTTTTTATTTTGTCTTTTACAATTCAGCTTTTCTTGAATTTTTTTTATTTGTCTTTTACAATTTACTACATTTAATTTCATTCTGGCTATTCCAGAGATCGCAAATAAGTAAAGAAGGTACGTAAAGGAAAAAAAGTAAATTTTAAGCTGGAATTCTATATAAAGAATTATCAAAGAAACTTTCTGCTGTATAATTTTATTGCTGTACGACTAAGGCTTACAGTTGCTACGGATTTCACCCGGACCATTGTCTTTAGATAGTAGACATCTATCTATCTAAAAACAATGCCCGGACTCGCTCGTTTCCGATTTACAACTTCCTTTTTCTACATTTGGCTTTATTTTCAATTTGTATCCAACATTACACGTGCACAGATTTGTTTTCGAACCGCCTCCTCCGTTATCTCCTTTTTTATTAGGCTCAACTAAGGATCGTTTAACTAGATCCGTATACGTAAAACTTTGGAAAAGACAAATAGTGGAGATTTGTTTTATATAAGAAATGTCTATATATCAATTTAACTGAAGATTGGATTTTAATATCGCGCTTGTCATATTAAATTATTCTAGTGAAACAGAAGCCTTTCATTCGACTACTCTTCTTTCAGCATCGTCAGTAGAGGGTTAAATTGAATGTCACTTTCCTTATGTCTGCAATCTAATGCATGTTATGATTCCTCTTTTATTTATGCTTTGCTTATTGGAAGCAGTTAAAAATTTTCTCTTTAACTTATTCAAGCTGTTTAAACTTCTCAAAGGATCGTTCCATCGCCTTCGAGTTTCCTTTGTCATTCGAAGCTACACTTCCATTTCACTTTCTTTTGTGATGTTCGGTGAAAAGTGTTGGAGAGGCGTCGTTCTTCTTATCGCAAACGAATAAAACGACGCCGAACCCGTTTTCTCCATCCTCCCTTTCACCACAATCTCCACTTCAGACTGAATGAGAAAACTAAAGGGGAGTAGAAAAAATAAAAAAGGAACCATAGGCGAACTATTAGCGATTATCTAAAGGTTTTGCGATTTTTACGATCACCGATGTCGCTGTTAGAAAAAATAAGGAGAGAACGTCATTCTCCGAAGGGAGAAGACCGAGTGAAGAGCAACTCTGAGATCCTAGCATCCGATTTGCGAACGAAAGCGCTTCGCCGGCTTATCCGCTTCCTAACCTCGGCTCTACCACTGAAAGCCAGAAAATAATGACTTCCCTTTGAGGAAGGAATAAAATCTCCTCGACTCGGCCAAAATTCACTGAACGCCAATCCCGTCTACTCTAGAACAAAAGCAATTGAAAAAAATGATAGGCCAAGAAAATAGGTTATATTAAAATCCGAGATGAGATGGAAGAGGAAAATCAATTTTCATTTACTATTCACGAAAAAATACGATAAAAAGAAAAGATATGAAAAATTAAAAAAATTCAATACAATACTAAATGCTTACTTTGAATTAAATGGCATCCAAACGATACCTAATTTCATTTTAGAGTTAGACTTCACTGGTGCTGAATTTTTTGTATTTAATTAAGGTGCAACCAGAAATAATAAAACCACTTATATTATTGTAAAAATGGTGATGCAACAAAACATAAAAAATTATTCACAATGTCATAGTTAGAAGACGAGGTAAAAACTTTAAATAGAAAAAACAAAATATGCCTGACCAAAACTAATAAAGCCGTAATGCAAAATTTGTTTTCAGAAGTAGAGAAATAGCAATGTAAATCAACAGCTGCCATTAACTAGTAATACAAATGACTACTAATGTGCGAATTAATTGTCTGATTAATTATTAAGTCCAAAGAATGCCAAGTAAATTTAAGGTAGGAAGATCAATAGCTAAAGCCTTTGAGACGTTCACATACCCCAATGGACCATTATCTCAAATTAAAACATAATTATGGGAAGAAAAAGCTGTCAACTCGAGGTGGGGCAGAATAAAAAACCCCTATCCTTGTTGGAAGAATAACAGTCGTCAATGTTATTCTTGAAGCAGAAAGATTTCTGATGGTTGTATATCCAGAAATCAACCATCACTCCTTCCCAGGCATAAAAAAACTGACACTACTTTGGGACGAGAAATGGTTTCTTGGACCACACAATGGCAAAAGGTGATTTGGAGCGAAGAGAAAAAACTTACCTGGATGGTCCAGAGGGATATAATTTTTTTTGCATGATCTAAAAAAGGACGATGAAAAGCACTCGGCCAGCAAGGATGAGATAGCGTAATGGTTTAGGGACCCTTTAGTTGGCATGGGCAGTCCAATTTGGCATTTATTTGCGGAAGAATGAATGCTATCTACTTCCAGCTGCAGAGAAAATCGGAGGATCTTTATTTGCGTTCCAAGAAAACAATGCCCCACTTCGCAAATAGGGAAGTTATGAACTGGCCTCCCGTGTTGCCTGATCTTAACCCTATAGAAAATGTTCGAGCTTGCATATCAAGGGCTGTTTATGCAATTTACATAAATTTGAGAATTGAGAGCCCAAATCACAAGAAGCTGGAAAAATACCGACATAAAAGATCAGGGTTATACCACCAAATCAAATCTATTACGATTACGTCACTTACAAAAATGATTCGTAAGAATCTACCTAAACTTAAATAAATCCGACCATGTCTCTCATCTATTTCCTTCTGTAGGAATATTACCCATTTCCCATTTATACTCATTTCACTTAGCTCTCTTCTTAAATAAAGTCTTAAATAATAAGTTTTTAGTAATCCTCCTTCCTAACTTTTATAATTCTTCACCTCTCCACTCATATAACTTACGTAACAAAGATTCCCTACCCAAGTTAGCAATTAAATACACTTATCAACATAACAGGGTCTCCATCTCTGGATACAAGCTATGGGATACTTTTCCCCCGAATTACGCACCACCCATATCTACCTTTAAATCCAAACTGAAGACTATTCTTACTAAATCCACCTTTTAATATCTTACCTATTTTGCAATTGTTTCAGTTTAATAGCTATCTATTAGATTGGTTCCACCCAGGGACCTAACTTGTCGGCCAATGGCCATACCGGGCCAGGCTGGATATCTTCTGTATTTCCTTCCTTCAAATAAAAAAAAATAATAAATAATTAAAATAAAATATCTACAATCATTTGTAAAATCAATGTCAATTTGTTTATTCAATATTACTCAGAAAAATGAGGGATTGGATATTAAACAATCTAGGTTTTAATTTCTGATCGCACCTTATTTTATAGGCTCTATTTCAACCAATAAAATGAGACGTTTACAAAGTTTAAAATTTTCTTTAATTGAATTGATTGCAAAAAAATTCTTCTGTTTACAAGAAGAAAGTTTAAATTTCAATTTCGGTTTACTCGTTATCAATTTAGACATAAAAATTAAATCTTTAGCAATTTTGAATACCTTTTAGTGTCGCTTATCTTAGAAATCCTGAATAGTATCAGATTCTCATTGTTTTTAATAAATTATTAGGAAAACTCTTCATGAAATCGCTTTTTAAAGTAAAAGACCCGCATCTCAAACTCTTAAATTTTCTATTAAAAATACACTATTATGATAAATTTAATAACGAAGATTTTTATAAGGAAGTTCATTAAATTATTTTCTCCAAACTCCCATATCAATGATTAAGATATTAATTTTCTTATCCACTTTACTGTATATTTCATCGCAATTGGTGCAATTAAGATGCGGTAATCTCGGAACTCGATTTAAGAGTGAGTAAATCAAGCCGACAGGTTCTTAAGATTGCAATGCGACTCACATTCTTTCACTGACACATTCCCTGGGCTATAGCCTATTCGAGCACCATCTTAGAACAAAGGACTGACTTTTCCATTGCCTTGGTTTCCCCTTGGGGTAGAACTCTCTTCCCAAATGATTCAGAGGAACCTTGTGATAAAGAATTCGTTTCCATGAAATGCACTTTCCTTTGAAACAGATTGTCGTTTATCTGATTGGTTTCTGTTAATTTATCGGATTATGTAAAATTAATTTCGATTATTAAAAAATTATTTGATTATGCCTTGGCCTCATCTGCAGTGTAATTTCAGTGTAATAGGTTTATTGATGAACTCAAAATTAAAAAAAAAAACGTAATATAGTAAAACGTATCTAATCTGGAACTTATATAATCTTGAAACCTGTCATTTCTGGAAATAAAATATAGTCCCGAACAGAGGTACAGATATATGTTTCACCTCCCTGTTGTGGAAATACTGGAAATAATTTTTGGTCCCGTGCAATTCCATATTAGACAGGTTTTACTGTACTTGCAAATACATAAGCGGATATGATTTCACAAGTTCCCGAAAACGTGCCAGTTATAATGGTTGATCGACATAGAACTATCAATATTTCATCCAAAACTTAAAAATCGAATATCAAATACTTTTTGCTAACAATAACAGAGTTGAAAAGTAAGAGAAACAGAAGAGAAAAATTTTTTGGTAAACAACACTTCAGAAAAAGTTTTGATCGATCAACATTTATTATTAAGCTGTGTAAAAATAAAATTGCTATTAAATTTTGTTGTTATGTTTCATGCTTTTCGGAGATGGAGTCATGAAGGGGATGTAGGACAGGAAGCAATCAACGCTGTTGACGTCACGGCTCGTTCTATCATCGTCACCTGTCACGCACGTTGATTGGCGGCTATCGTAGTCTGAGCTTCGCTGCTATTTTCGAGTCTTTTTACACGATGCGTAGCCAAAGCTGTAAATTCGGAATAAATATACACTATCGGCGGCATTTGAGTCTAAAGTATCGCGTTAGGCTCGTGCATATGTCTCAGTGAATTTATAAATAATGATTCAAGCTACTATTCTAACTAGAAAAACTAAAATATAACGCGCTAATCACTCAGAAACGCACACGCACTCACGCACGCACACACACACAAACTCACTCATACGCACAAACAAACAAATGCATATTTGATTTTGTACATGATCTTCGGCTAATGATGGCACAAAGTGCATGTACAGGAGTACACTATTCGTTGTATGAAAAATAAAATATTTTAGATAAATACACAGGAGTGCTAAAGGAGTGATAAATACACTCACGTACCGTATCAGGAAGGACATTTACATAAACTACGTACTAAAGGACTGTCTGAAAAGGAATTCGCCTATCCACGAATAATATGTTTATCGATATACGGTATATAAAATTCCCTGTCTATCTGTTCTCTATCCATTCCAAAATGGCTAGACCAATCTTGAAGAAATTTTGTATGGCAATTCAGGTTGACCCTGGGCAGATTTTAGGCAGGTCAAATGGATCTGAGGTCAAGGTCATGGTGGAGATGTAACGCTTTTTTACCCCCCCCCCCCCCTCTCTCTCTCTCTCTCTCTCTCTCTCTTTTAGGGGATGCTAATTTCTCTGACCACGTAAAGGGGTAATAGAAGAAGAAGATAGACAGATAAACAGAAATGATAGATAGATTAACTGGAGGCTTTTGTTGCTGAAAATAAGCCAAAGCTACTCGATGACCAAACAGCTGCTTACAACAGGATAATTGATGTTGTCAGAAGACAGACTGGAAAACTTTTCTTTCTTGATGCGCCTGGGGCACAGGAAAAGAAAAGAAAATAGTCACTTCTTAATGAATTCAATGTGGTGAACACGAATATGACTAAGAAAAGGATAAATTGACTACGGTTTCTTAGTAATGTGTACGTATTTTTGAAGAAAAAATGTATATATACAAATATTTAGTCTGATCAACCTCCTGGTAAAGATCAGGTAGCACTGCATAGCTCTTGCTGTGACATCTTCTGTCATTACAAGATTCCTTACTGGAGGCAGGACTGCACATTCAGCTTTTAAGATTCCTTTGAACTTGGCCAAAATAGATTCTCCAATATGCAACATTCCAAGGAATTCAACCATGGACAAGGTTTTGCAACTAATACGGCTCATTGTTTGGGATGAGTTCACATGTCACATCACAAGGCGCTGGAAGCTGTTGACAAGAATTTGAAGAACATTAGAGGCAGTGAATGTGGTACTTGCAGTACTTGTGGTACTTATTCCAAAAGGCACAAAGGCTGATGAGCTGAATGCTTCTTTGAAGACGTGTTCAGAAACTGGAACTGAAGACCAACATGAGATTTAACAGCTGAGCATTTTTCACAGCAGTTGCTTGCCATTGGCGCGGAAGATTGCCTTTACCGACAGCTCGATATGTATTAACTGCCATATGAACAGATGGTTGGCATAATAGATGAGCTCACGGTAAAAGTCTTTTCTAACATGAACAAAAACTACAAAGACTCCACCTAGTTGCGGGAATGTGCGATTTTGGCTCTACAAAATGATGAAATCAAGAAAATCAATCTGGTTCTGCTAAATCAATTTTGGCTCTACAGCAAGTTCTTTCCAAACTATTGACATTGTATGAAGTCAATCAGGATGAAGCTGTAGAGTTTCCAACTGAATTTCTAAACTTTCTTCAGCTACCTAGAATGCCATCGCACAACCTTATCTCCAGTCACAAAGAAGGAGCGCCATTCATGTTGCTGAGAAACTTGGACCCTCCACGATTGTGCAATGAAATAAGGTTAGTCATGAAAAGCATGAAACCTCATGTTATCGAGGATATGATCATCACAGGAAAATACAAAAATCAAACTGTGTTCATTACAAGAATCCCACTGATTCCATCAGACACAGATTTGCGATTACAGCTCAAGAGACTGCAATTTCCTCTTAAGCTCAGTTTCGCTATGTCAATCAACAAGTCTCAGGGACAATTTCTTAAGGTTGATCTAAAGTCTCTTTGCTGTTCTCATGGTCAGCAATATGTTGGTTGCTCACGTGTTGACATTCCATATACTCTTTAGATCTACTCTAGCCAGAAAGGCTTCACTAAGAACATTGTTTATTTGGGAGCTTTGCATTAACTAATTCCATGTCTTGTATGGGTTTGTGTTTAACTTATGTCTTTTGTTTTGTTCAACATAATAAAGTCTTTCAATTAAAACTATTATTGACAAGTTTTTTCAGTTATGTTAGCTTTCACTGTATAGTTTACAGCTTTTTCTTTATTAAAATCCAAGCAACGCCGGGTATTAAGGCTAGTAAATGATTAAGGTATGCTTCAATCCGTTTTTTCAAAGATTAGCTGTGTAAGTTAAGTCCCCAAACGATATCTCTGCCTTTGATCTAATTTTATTGAGGTTTACTACCAATAACTTAAAAAGGTAGAAAATATTTTGTTTTAGGAAATCCTCTCTTAAGGGATTAATAAAAGTCAGCAAGCATACTCGGACTTCGCTTGTCCTTTAGCCTTTCTCATTTTAACCTGACACTATTGTTTGTGTTACGCGCAAAAGAGGCTGATCGTACCGCATGAATTCTTGTGATGTATTCATGCGCGATGTAGCTGCCCCTAAAATGCAGCTCACAGGATATCAGTAGCAATTTTCACACAATCACCTTCTCCTCTTATTGCGGAAGAGAAAATGAAAGGAATGCAACCGTTGAATACTTATGTCACATGATACTCAAAGCCAATCAGAAATGACACTGTAAGCGAGTGAATATCAGAACCGGTTTACATATTAACTGATTCCACGGTGTCAAGTTAGAGTGAGAAAGTCTATAATAATGCTATTCTATTACTGAAATGGCATGATTTCACAACCCATCACAATTTCATCGCTGACGGCCCATCGGTTTAGTGGGAAGAACCCAAGAAGTGTGAACCCAAGAAGTGGAATTTCAAAGAACATGAGACCCACAAGATTTTAGAAGAACACCCTTTATTTCATTGTATTTATCTGCCTTGTGTTCCTAATAAGAATCTGTGAAGAAGTTCTAGGAAACATACTTCCTGTGAGACTCTTAAGCTTTTTTCAACTTTAAGATCTCCTATTTAAGGATCTGCAAAGATCTGTTCTTAAAGCAGCACAAGGACCTTTGTGGCCTCTGTCTCATTAAAATGATTTCTCATTTCTTGAGTGATCAGTAGGTTACGATAACTGCTACAATTTATGGATATGATCACAAATGCATTCAATTCAGAAGTGCACTATGTGCATTTCCATTCTTACTCAGGGTCGATCTTTACCATTAAGCTTCTAATCTCTCATACCCATGGCGAATGGTATATATGACCACATCAAAAAAGTGGGGCATTTCCATAACCTGTGCACGGATGGTATTTAAGAGGAAATGCCCCACTTATATCTTTTGAGGAGTGCATTTTGCTTTCGTTGAGTTAAAATAATGTTCCCGTATTCCGAAATATACTCTAAGGCATCAATAAATTTTATTAAAAGAGACAGTACCGAGAACTCTAATTTTCAAAATAACTATTTGAGCATTTCTTGCTTATAGAATCTTGATTTTAAGCTTATATCTGAAATCTTCGATAAATCATCTCATGCAAAAATGAGAAAATACTTACGCGAATTAAGATTAAATGCTATGAAAATTATTTATTTAGCAACAATTATAGGAAACAAATGATGAGATCAGCTCCATAAATTAGAAAACCAGTATTCTAATTATAATGATCTTATGTTAGTGCTTATAATGAGATAGCATTCCAGTGATATTGTGAATCATACCTAGCTAATAACGTGCACCTAGCGGGTCATAAATTTAGCAACAATCTAACAAAATATATCACAGGAAAGCCATTACAACATTTACACCACATAAATTACACCAAATACCATTCGTCTGGTTAGCTAATCTGATCTTCTTCTAAGTGTCTTTTAGTTTTGCTTAATTTTGCTAAGGATATACACGCATAAATTACATCACAGCAAATGCATATCTCTTTATGTCATTGTTATCTATTTTTAAGAAGGTGCTCAGCAATGTATGTTAAAGGATATTTTCTACTCTTCCAATTGTCTTTATTGCTAATGATTTAATTGCAAATTGCAGACAGGTAGCCGCGAATTGAAATAAATTATTGTAAAATTTTCATCGGTCTCATTTCAATTTCATTCTAATACACAATTAAGCTAATATGAAAATGCGACGACAAATGGGGCATATAATAACATGCAAAGAGAAATTACATCTACAGTTTTTCATTTTTTAGTAAAAGAATGGTTACTAAATGTCTTGTTTTGCAACATAACAGACTACATAATTAAAGATAACAAGGAAGTTATATGAAAATCAGTCTAACGCCGAATTATCATTATGTGCAATTAAATAAACGTCGATAGAAGTGGCATCTTTTGTTGGATCAATATTTACAGTGACATATGGCTACTCCACACTTAATAACCAACAAATCACTCACATCATTGCCTCAAAATTTGCATTTATAAATGAAAGTCCTTCAAAAAAAGGTGATATTTACGAGACAATCCTGTGAATGAAACAACGGTGAGTGTACGATATGGAGACAATTAGCGTCCAGGTGCGGCAATTTAGCAGGTGTCTGTCATTCAGTAAACACCGAAGGGTCAAAGGATTTAAAGCGATTGATCGGAGGAATTAACGCGATCGATATCATTGAGAGAGATCCAGTTCGAAATGCCAGTAACAATATCAAAAGTCATTACGAAATAACAGCGATGGAATGGAAAGGAAGCCCCTCACCTCCCACCCCTACCCGTCCATTTCCTTCGGTGGCCTCAAACACAAAAGGAGAACGTTCTACACGATTGCAGAGCTCCCCTATTAATAAAGATTTCATAAAACTGAACGAACTGTTGCAATATTTTTAAATTTGTTCGTACGCTGTCGTTAACCCTCAAGCGATTGGAATGGTGAATTCTCACGAAACACCTTCACAACATGCTAGGTCGAATCAAAATTATTTTTGCTCATAATTTTTCAGTTTCTGTAATAGTCAAGTTGCATCAGTGGAATATAACGATTCTTGATGCAACGAATAATGCGATTAATTTCTGATTACCGGGACAAAAACGTATTCTCTTGAAGGCTTATCGAAGATGCAAGTTCCTAGTTGCTAATTTTTAAAATTTTATTTA